>SJYO01026388.1:74236754-74779142 GCA_006410555.1 Capra ibex
AACACAAAGAAGGTCGGGTCGCAAAGAGTACTACATGAGACGTATCTTCAATTTATTCGTCTCACTGTTATATGTCGGAACTGTATGAGGAAAAGGATAAACCTTGGTCAGACAACAGGGTACAGGTCAAGATTGATAATGAAAGACTGGACGTATATCCAAAGAGTTCTCCGTCCAGTCCACCAGACCATAAGGGCAGAGAAAGTCTTAACAGGTGTCAAATAACACTAGGTGTGTCACTTTCCGAAACCGTATCAGTTGTTTCGTCTTTATCTACAAAAAGACCTTGAGAAAACGAAGAAGGTACTAGGTCGTCTACAACCGTTAAACTAGACACCAAGGAGACGGAAAAGATTTTGGTCGAACTTGTAGACCTTCAAATGCCAAGTACAAAACGACTTCGGACCGAACCTCTTAAAACTCGTAATGAAATGATCGCACACTCTCGTCGTCAAATTTGTAAGAAACCGTAACGGAAAGAAACCCTAACCGTACTTTTAACTAGAAAAGGTCAGGACACCGGTGACGACTCAAAAGGTTTAAACGACAGTATAACTCACGTCGTGAAAGTGTCGTAGTAGAAAGTCCTAAACTTTATCGAGTTGACCTTAAGGTAGTGGAGGTGATCGAAACAAGCATCACTACGAAAGATTCCGGGTGAACTGAAGTGTCAGGTCCTACAGACCGAGATCCACTCACTGGTGTGGTAGTACTAATAGAACCAGCACTTCTAGAAAAAACATGTCAAGACACATAAGAACGATGGAGAAGAATTATAGAAGACGAAGATAATCCAGGTATGGTAAAGACAGGAAATAGTTCGGGTAGAAACGTACTTTACAAGGAAACCATATAGATTAAAAGAACTTCTCTAGAGATCAGAAAGGGTAAGAAAACAAAAGGAGATAAAGAAACGCAACTAACGACTCCTTCCGAAAGAATAGAGAGGAACGATAAGAAACCTTGAGACGTAAGTCTACGAATATAGAAAGGAAAAGAGGAAACGAAAAGTGAAGAGAAGAGAAGTGTCGATAAATATTCCGGAGGAGTCTGTCGGTAAAACGAAAAAACGTAAAGAAAAGGTACCCCTACCAGAACTAGGGACAGAGGACATGTCACAGTGCTTGGAGGCAGGTATCAAGTAGTCCGTGAGACAGATAGTCTAGATCAGGGAAATTAGATAAAGAGTGAAGGTGACATATTAGTATTCCCTAAACTAAATCCACTATGGACTTATCAGATCACCAAAAGGGATGAAAGAAGTCAGATTCAGACTTAAACCGTTATTCCTCAAGTACTAGACTCGGTGTCAGTCGAGGACCAGAACGAAAACAACTGACACATCTCGAAGAGGTAGAAACCGACGTTTCTTATGGGGTCAGGTTCCTTTCCTCGTCGCCGAGGTGAAACTACCTCGCCAGTACTTCTTTATGGAGTGCTGGTTCCATTCTCTCTGGGTTCATTCTGCCATCCACAACGCTCTCCCGTAGTCTCCTGTCTGTGTGACTTTGGTGTCAGTGTCTTTTGATCGGTTAGACTAGTGTACCTGGTGTCGGAACAGATTGAGTTAATTTGATCCGGTACGGTACACCCCGGTGGGTCCTGTCCGTCCAGTACCACCTCTCCGGACTGTCTTACACCAGGTGACCTCTTCCTTTGCCGTTTGGTGAAGTCATAAGAACGGAACTCTTGAGGTACTTGTCATACTTTTCCGCTTTACTATCCTATGGTTTTCTCCTTGAGGGGCCCAGCCATCCACGGGTTATACGATGACCTCTAGTCACCTCTTTATTGAGGTCTTTCTTACTTCCCTACCTCGGTTTCGTTTTTGTTATGTGTAAACACCTACACTGACCACTATCTTCGTTCCAGGCTACGACATTTCTGGTTATAACGTATCCTTGGACCTAACAATCCAGGTACTTAGTTCCGTTTAACCTTCACCAGTTTGTCGTCTACCGTTCTCACTTGTAGGTGTAAGATCCTTAGTCGCTTGATTTTACCTGACCTTACCCACTTAAATTGAGTCTACTGGTAATATAGATGATGACTCCCGTCCTTAGGGAATCCTCTTTACCTCATCGGTAGTACCAGTTGTTTTCTCAGACTTTGCGTCATGAACCTACGTTAGAGTTTTTGCTGTCTCACTAGAGACAAGTAAAGGTTCCTTTTGGTAAGTTATAGTGTCATTAGGTTCAGATACGGGGTTGGTCATTACGACTTCTTCGACTTCAACTTGCCAAGATACTTCTGGATGTTTTGGAAAATCTTGATTGCGGGTTTCTTCTACAGGAAAAGTAATATCCCCTGACCTTACGTTTTCATCCTTCAGTTCTTTGTGGACCTCATTGTCCGTTTAAACCGGAACCTCATGCCTTACTTCGTCCCGTTTCTGATTATCTCAAAACGGTTCTCTTGTGTGACCAGTATCGTTTGTGGGAGAAGGAACTTTAATAGGTATGAAATTGACACACACACACACACATACACACACACACACACACACACACTAAACACATAGTATGTACATACAGAGGGGTCACCTGATATTCGAGATATTTTTGTCCCTATAACACTATCATATAAGGGTTTTAACAGGAAAGTTCTGTCGTTGGTAGAAAGGGATTAGTGTTGTGTATTGATGTTTCAGATCAAATATACAAGAAACCTCGTTGGTTTAAGAATCTACTCTGAAGGAAAGGGGTGATTAATATAGGTGTTAGTCTTTCCCTTTGTATACACTTGAAAAAGAGAGGAGAGGTCCAGTAACTAAAAGAAAAAAAAAAGGACCAATATGGATTTAGTTGATGACGGGAGAGGGATTCGGATCGTGACATAGTTCATTCTTGATCTATAGAGAACTTATTTAGGGGGAGGGGTTCTTTGTTGGAGAATATATGTAAAAGGTCACTAGTCATAGGAGGTCTACCAGATTTTATAACTACCCCGATTGGCGAACGGTGTCAAGAAAAAATCTCGTCGACGGAAGGTGTCCTTGAGGATTTCAGGGAAGGGTGTCGTGTCGGTTTCCTGGGTCCTTGACTTTTTTGTCTTTTGGGATGAATTTTCGTCTTTGTTTCTGCGAGTCGGTGTGTTGACGGACTGAAGTTCAGTCTCGGTGGGGAACCACAGAGCAATCGAGATCCTCCTCGCTTGTAACCTTTCCCCGAGACAGAGGAGGGACTCAAGAGGTCTCGGAAATAGGAAATTAAAACACACAGTGAACCTCATAAAAAATTGGTAGTGACTGACCTGTTGCCCCGAGACAACCTCGAAGTCAGTAGGATTCATCGTTACTATCGAACAAGAAGGTGCTACGTAGACAGACTCTTCGCCTAACACATCGTTTCCACAAAACGGGTAAGGAAAAGGTACCATACTATTACTCGTGGGACGTCTTTTTCCGTCGGAACCGACGACGACGAAAAAAAAAAAAATTATAAATACATAAACCGACGTGGACCGTAAGTTTGCGAATCAACGTAGAACGTCCTAGGTCAAGGGACTGGTCCCTAACTTGGGTCCGGGGGACGGAATCCTCGTACGTCAGGGTCGGTGACCTCGGGGTCCCTTCAGGGGTCGGAACCAAAGAGATTACGTTACCGACCGGGATGACTTTCTGGTTTGAGTCTTTCCGGGGAGTACGTTCCTTTCTTCGTGGGGGACGGATTGTGATGACCCTGTGGGTCTCGTCTAGTACAGTTCTGTCACCCGAGACGGTGAGTCCGCGAGTACTTTGTCGTTTCGGTCCTGTCAGGGAAATACACTGAGACGTTGTAGTCAGTAAAGGTTGAGAAAGTAAACACGAAGTAGTCTTTCGGGGAAACAATACATAAACACCAGAGGTATCCCACACGCAAAGGTACCATGTGTCATGTGTGTAGACATCGGAAGCAGTGGTCAGAAGTAGTCGACCAATCCAGGGACCGAAGAGATTCTAAACCAGACATACTCACTGAATTAATAGATCGGAGTCAAGTAAATTAAATGGTGTCTTAGTCGGGTTAACTTTTGACAGTTGGATTTCTTTAAAAAACGTCGAGGAGACTACATAAAGATTTCCCTTATTGTCGGACAGTGAAAATCTGTTCAACGGACTAAAGAGACCCGGACACGAGGGAGTGCTTATTTTACTCCGTCCACTGAGACTGTGACCGACGTATAATCTTAGTAGACCCTTTGGATATTTGGGTGGTACCCCGGACCGGGAGAGGAAGGGTCTGGTTAATTCAGTCTTAGACCCCCTTCCTTACCTCCGGATTCGGGGTCATAAAAAAATTTCGAGGGTCTCTTAGGTTTACACGTCGGTTGTAACCCCTCGTTGGTCTAACTTATTAGGGAGTTTTACGAAGTCGTGGTTGGAGTGAAGTGAGACGTCCCGGGGTACTACACGGTAGTCGTTACCGAACCTACTGGTCGACACTCTTGGTACAAATTGTTACCGAGTGAGACCTCACTTTCCTTCGGTGTCCTAACAAATGGTGGGTCACTACAGGATATGAGGTTTCTTTTCCGACAATGGTAGTTTTACCGGAGGAGTCTCCGAATAGTACAGATACCCCTCCTTCTTGGGTTCCAGAAGTCCTAAGAGAGACCTGGAACTAGAGCGGTTCGTTCCGGGTCTTATCTATCAGACCTGGGTGGTACATTCCGTCGGGACGGAGAGTATCCAGTGGAGTGTGGAAGTGTCGTTTCAGCGGGATTCAGGGCGAAGACGAATAGACAAGGGAGGGACCAGACAGAGTAAGTGAGTAGGTTGTTTATAGGTAAGACACGGCGAGAGAGTCGTCCGTGACAAGACCCGGGACCCCTATATAAACACTCCTCTTCACTTGTTCTTTCTTTTCTCTCGATATCCTCCCACTCCTCTGTTACGTCCCTTTCGTCTTCCCTCGTAAGTCAAGTCAAGTCAAGTCAGTGAGTCAGCACAGACTGAGACACTGGGGTACTTAGCGTCGTGCGGTCCGGAGGGGTAGGTAGTGGTTGAGGGCCTCAAGTGAGTTTGAGTGCAGGTAGTTCAGCCACTACGGTAGGTCGGTAGAGTAGGAGACAGCAGGGGAAGAGGGGGACGGGGGTTAGGGAGGGTCGTAGTCCCAGAAAAGGTTAGTCAGTTGAGAAGCGTACTCTCTCATGACCTCAAAGTCGAAGTCGTAGTCAGGAAGGTTACTTGTGGGTCTTGACTAGAGGAAATCCTTCCTGACCAACCTAGAGGAACGTCAGGTTCCCTGAGAGAGTTCTCAGAAGAGGTTGTGGTGTCAAGTTTTCGTAGTTAAGAAGTCACGAGCCGAAAGAAGTGTCAGGTGGAGAGTGTAGGTATGTACTGGTGACCTTTTTGGTATCGGAACTGATCTACTTGGAAACTTCCCTCGGAATTTCACTCACTTGATTATTCTCCATTACTCCGATCCGGAGTAATTGTTCCACTTTAGACGTGTTTTTACACTTTCTACATTTGTTTGTCGGGTTAGTTTTGTACCCGTCTTCCGGATTTATCTGTAAAGAGGTTTATTCTGGATGTCTACCGGTTTTCCGTGTACTTTTCTACGAGTCACAGTGATTAATAATCTTTTTACTTTTAGTTTTGATGTTACTCGATAGTGGAGTATGTCAGTCTTACCGGTAGTAGGTTTTCAGATGTTTACTCCGAAGAGACCACCGAGTCACCATTTCTTTGGTGGACGGTTACATCCCCTGTGTCCAAACTAGAGACCAGGCCTTTCTAGGCCGTACGTTGTCTCGTGACTTCGGGTAAGAGATGTCGGGTCCGCGCTGTCGATGGCTCGGGTGTAAGGAATTTTGTGACTTTTCTCTCGATGGTATACTAAGTCGTTAGAGTAGGACCCCTATATAGGTTTCTTTTGATTAAACCTCTCTTCGTACGTAGGGTCACCAGTATCGTTGGGATAAATGTTATGAGTTCTGTACCTTCGTTGGATTTACAGTTCTCTATTTATCTATTTCTACTATGAGTGTGTGTGTTTGTGTGTATGTGTTACCTTATTATACGTCGGTATTTTTCTTTACTTTAGTACGTAAACGTCGTTGTGTCTACCTGGATCTTTAATATAATACACTTCAGTCTGTTTCTGTTTATATTATACTTTAGTAAAGGTACACCTTAAAAATATTACTATGTTTATTTGAAAATGTTTTGTTTATATCTCAGTGTCTGTATCTTCTGTTTAAATACCAATGGTTTCCCCTATCACCCCGTCCCCTCTCTATTTAATCCTCAAACCCCAATTGTATATACGTGATGATATATATTTTTAACTATTTGTTGTTCCTGGATGACATATCGTGTCCCTTGAGATAAGTCACAGAATATTATTGAATATTACCTTTTCTTAGACTTTTTACGTAGACTTAATGAAACGACATGTGGATTTTGACCTAGTACCTTTTTCGTTCTCTCAAGGTCTTTTTGTAGATAAAGACGAAATAACTGATACGGTTTCGGAAACTGACACACCTAGTGTTATNACGGAGAACTCTTTGGACATACGTCCAGTCCTTCGTTGTCAATCTTGACCTGTACCTTGTTGTCTGACCAAGGTTTATCGTTTTCCTCATGCAGTTCCGACATATAACAGTAGGACGAATAAATTGAAGATACGTCTCATGTGTACTCTTTACGACCCGACCTTCTTCGTGTTCGACCTTAGTTCTAACGACCCTCTTTATAGTTATTGGAGTCTATACGTCTACTGTGGTAGGAATACCGTCTTTCACTTCTCCTTGATTTTTCGGAGAACTACTTTCACTTTCTCCTCTCGCTTTTTCAACCGGATTTCGAGTTGTAAGTCTTTTGCTTCTAGTACCGTAGACCAGGGTAGTGAAGTACTCTTTATCTGCCCCTTTGTCATCTTTGTCACAGTCTGAAATAAACCCCCCCGAGGTTTTAGTGACGTCTACCACTGACGTCGGTACTTTAATTTTCTGCGAATGAGGAACCTTCTTTTCAATACTGGTTGGATCTATCGTATAAGTTTTCGTCTCTGTAATAAAACGGTTGTTTCCAGGCAAATCAGTTCCGATACCAAAAAGGTCACCAGTACATACCTACTCTCAACCTGACACTTCTTCCGACTCGCGCCTTCTTAACTACGAAAACTTGACACCACAACCTCTTCTGAGAACTCTCAGCGAACCTGACGTTCCTCTAGGTTGGTCAGGTAAGATTTCCTTTAGTCAGGACCCACAAGAAACCTTCTTTACTACGATTTCGACTTTGAGGTCATGAAACCGGTGGAGTACGCTTCTCAACTGAGTAACCTTTTCTGGGACTACGACCCTCCCTAACCCCCGTCCTCCTCTTCCCCTGTTGTCTCCTACTCTACCGACCTACCGTAGTGGCTGATCTACCTGTACTCAGACTCACTTGAGGCCCTCAACCACTACCTGTCCCTCCGGACCGCACGACGTTAAGTACCCCAGCGTTTCTCAGCCTGTGCTGACTCGTTGGTTTGACTTGACTTGACTTGTGGATTTGGTTCTGTCGTAACACTTAATTAATATGAAGTTATAAAAATTTTGACAATTTATGATTTTTTTTTTTTTTTCAGTGGAAAAGGAGATGTTGAGACAAGGTGCGTCTTATGTCGGAATATTACACCAATAAGGTGTATAATCAGGGAAGGAGGCGATTTAAAAGACTTAGAAGGAAGAGTCCTGTCGTGTACATCATCTATGACACCCTTTTCCATCTTTATTCCATTTTCCTCACAGAAGAGACTAATAGACATTATGTCGGGTGAAGAGAGAGTGCGTGTGTGGAACTTCCAAGAGTCAAGGTGAAAATCCAGTTTACCCGAATTGACATATTTTAGTATCGTAAAATCTTATCTTTCTCAGGAATCTTTAATAGGTTAGGTTTAGAGAATAAAATATCTATTCCTCAGAGATCGGACTTTCAGTCCCCAAGAGGGTTCATCCGCTCACCGTCTGCAGAGGGGTTTCCAGTGTGACGTCGACTTACTCGACAGTGACGGTGAATCCTTGTGGTCGGTTCGGTCGGTGTGGGGATGGCACCGACGAATTTGCGGACGGAGGTCCCGGTACGTCTATGTCCTCGTTGTTTTTACCAGAGGACACGTGGGGGCGCAAGAGGTACCGTGGTGTCAGGGGAGGTCAAGGGAAGTTAAGGTCTTTAGACCGGTTTAGTTAAATATCTCTTTTCAAAAAGATATTGACACCAAAAGACATTACTTGGACGGACAGGGAAATGAAGAGAGAGTGTCTTCTGTCTCATTGTTAGTGGACATTGTTAGTGGAATTCACTCGTCACTTAAATATTATTTTGACTTTGGACAGTATCAGAAAGGTTGGAAGCAATTGGACACGAGAGAGACTATTCGTGTTTCAGTGTATACGGAAATCACCATAATTTCGACGTTATTTGTTTGGTACCGATTTGTATTTTGTCATTAAAAATTTACGTAAAAAAATAGAACTTTCTACGAAATTGACTTTTTAGTACATTTATAATTATACTGTGATTAAGACGAATGGATGAACGAGAGATTGAACAACTTTTCCTTCTTCAGTCTTAAAAAAAGTAAAAGGTTTATATTTTATGGTGTTATAACTGTCACGAAAGGGTTTTGTTGTATCTCAGAATAATAATCCACAATTGTCCTCTTCCGTTTCGACATAAAATTTGATACTACTGGATTCTCAATTTACTACGGTCTTTTGTCGTCAAAGACCTTACTCGTGTGTCGAACCTTAGTCCGTGGTACTAAAAATTAAGTCTATTATCCCTACGAACCGTCTTTGTCGAAATGGTTTAGATGAACTAAACTGACATGTTAGTGTTCAAGACTTTGGAGTTGGACCAAGGGTTTTAAACACTCTAGAATCCCGGATAGGAGTCGTAGTAGGTACTGGACGTACCTTTTTTCTACTTACCTTTGGTTCCCGGTACACATATCGGAAATTTTTCTTTTCTAAAGACGTAGATGTGAGACGGTCTCCGAATATTATCTTGGAGTCTATTATCGGTTCGACCCTTTATCCGTCCCCGGACGTCAAAGTATGGGACCTCCTTCTTTAGTATTATAACAGTTCATCACTCTTTTTATTTTTAACTTTTACAATGGTTGTTCTTGCGACCTGACTTGCCGTCTGATATAATGTAAAACAACAGGAAACATAAGTTTCTATTACACGGACTGTCATTAACAAGAGACTCAGAATCTGACATCGAATTTATGGTTACCCTTTGAGTTCTCAGAAAAGGCACGAGGTATTTAACGGGGTACCAAACGACGACAAAACAGTGACAAATAACGAAACGGTGAATCTAAGTACCAATTGGACTTCGGAAACCAGGTTCCCCTCCCTCGAGAACGGAAGGACGGGTGTCATCCTACTACCCGAGTACCGATACCAAATTTTTCAACTACGATGTTTCTTATCGGACCCCTCCTTGAGAACGACATCCTCCCTACATTGAGGGTCGGCGGGACGACGGACGTGGGGTGGGAACATTGGTTCCTTTGTCACCCAATACTATCACTACTTTTTCCCCGTGACTCATCCCTCGTACCCGGTTCGTAGGTCAGGGTCTCGGGACGGACGGGTTTACTTTGTGACACGAAGTCTCTTTTCTAAGTGGGAGTCATGTCGACGGTAACGGTTCGTGTCATTGGTTTACATGTGTGGAATAGACTACTTTAAGAGTATTGGTGGTACGGTGTACTCCTAATATCAGTACTAAATGTTTCTTCTGACTCCAGGTCTTGTTAATTCCATAAACAGTTTCTAGTTTTCAATTATTCCTGTTGAACATCACAGGTAAGGTCGTACTTTCCTTGTGAATTCAGTGGTGAGACAAGACTGTTCATTGTACGACTTGACTTTTTTTTAGTTGTTGAGAATTCTAGGTAGTTTCTTTACTCCAATGTACCGTTTGACAACAGGGGCGGGGGGTTGGTTTTACCTTTCTGTCTGTTCGTTTATGGTTCCGATTGTTGAATGTCGTCGTTTGGGGGTATTCGGTTTTTGAGGTACCTTTGGTCTCGGTCATATCCTTTTAGACTTGACATTAGTTCCTTCACGACCTTCGAGTTACACCTGTTTAGAGTTTCGATTTTTGAGGTCCTTCTGGGTTAGTATTTCCACTTGTAAAGACTCAAAATTAAGGTTCTCGACTTAATCTAGGAGTATCATTGTAGTTTCTACTTAGGGGAACACGAAGGTCGTCCTGTTTCTCTTTTTCTTGGTAAAACTGTAAGTGGTTTCGTAAGATAAAAATTTTCCCGGACGAGAGTCCTACCTATGAATCCAACGAAAAACAGATGTAAAATACAATTTAGGGAATCGTATAATTAGTGGTAAAAATTTTTAAGGAGTAGACTATTAAGGTTGTAAGGACATTATAGCCTGAGACCAAGACTAAGACCAAGTTAGAGAGACACGAAAACGAAAAGTCATACGGAACATCAAAGACTACATGACCCTTTTACCTGATATTAGTTCTCCGTAAATCTTTGCACCACCGAAGGGACCACCGAGTCAGCTATTTCTTAGACGGACGTTACGTCCCCTACGTTCCCTGTGTCCAAGTCAGAGACCCAACCCCTCTAGGGGACCTCCTCCTTTACCGTTGGGTGACGTCATAAGAACAGACCTCTTAGGGTACTTGTCTCCTCGGACCACCCGATGTCAGGTACCCCAGTGTCTCTCAATCTGTACTGAATCGTTGATTTGGTGGTTACACCACCATTCCACGCCCCCTACTTGCGTAAGACGTCAGGATACTACTCCAGAGTCAAAACCCCACTTAGACACAGGGACCGGGTACTTGAAGTGGTTATGAAGAGTCCTGAAAAAGAAAGGGGGAATTCACCCTGTTCTACAGATGTCCTCGGACCTCAACCGATGAAGGAAAGGGGTTCACCAAATCTACCATTTTATCTAAGAGGACTCTCGTGGTAATCTAAACCTCTGTAATGGTGGAGAAATACTCTTTATGTGTCTAGGTTGTCCCTCTTTAGTCATTCTTGTATCTACTTGAGGTGTCGTGGAAGTTCGTTGACCTATATTAACTGTGACATCTGGTGGAATAGTAAGTTACCGTCTAATATAAAGATGAGTTCGAATGTACTTGTAAATTGTGTGGATCGTTTAAATTTTCTTATATTTGGTATATTACATACGACAGTCTGGTGTACGTTAATTTGATCTTTAGTTAAAACACTTTCTATCTACCTTTTTAGGTTTTATGTCCTTATAACTTGTTATGTACAGATTTATTGTGTACAGTTTTCTCTTTACAATTCTTTTAAAAAAAATTATAAAACTTCATTCCCTTTTACTTTTATATTGTAGTTTTACACCCTACGTCACTTTCGTTATGAATCTCCCTTCAAATATCGTAACCAACTCACAAGCAACCTTCCTGACTACGATTTCGACTTTGAGGTCATGAAACCGATGGAGTACGTTTCTCGACTGAATAACCTTTTCTGGGACTACGACCCTCCCTAACCCCCGTCCTCTTCTTCCCCTGCTGTCTCCTACTCTACCGACCTACCGTAGTGACTGAGCTACCTGTACTCAAACTCATTTGAGGTCCTCAACCACTACCTGTCCCTCCGGACCGCACGACGCTAAGTACCTCAGAGTTTCTCAGCCTGTGCTGACTCGCTGACTTGACTTGACTTGACTTGAGTAATCTTTGATTCTTTCTAGATTTTACCTATTAGATTCGAAGTGGGATTCATGTGATCTTTCTTTTTCTTACTTGACTTAGGTTTCATTCGTCCTCCTTTTTCCATTCTTAATCTGATCTTTAGTTACTTTGACTTTTCTCCTTTAGTTGAAATTTTTTTTTTAGTTGTTCGGTTTCTACCAAGAAACTTTTCTAGATTTTGATTATTAGACGACAGCAAGTCAGTGGTGCAACGTAGACTGAAGTGCTGGGGTGCCTGACGTCGTACGGTCCGAAGAGTCAGGGAGTCGTAGGGGGTCTTAAACGGGTTCAAGTACAGGTAACTTAGTCACTACGGTAGGTTGGTAGAGTAGGAGACTATCTATTAGATCGGTTCGGTTAATTCTTTTTTATCTCTTCTGTGTTCAATGATTTACTGTCCTTTTAGTGATGTCTAAGGTACTTACTTGTAATTTTCCTATTATCTCTTAATAATACTTGTTGAGACACGAGTGTTTAAACTATTGGATCTACTTTACTGTTGAGGAACTTTCTGTGTTAGACGGTTTTAAGTGTGTTCTTATTCATTAGACTTGTCCGGAAATAATTTCTTTAGTTTAGTTATTAATTCTTGGAAGGTTTAGTTTTCGTGTTACGACCTTGTCTAAGTAGTCAAGAGTTTCAGAGTTCTCGTATCTATTGTGAAGGTTTGAGTAAGATACTTAGGTTGTAATGGGAATATATGGTTTTAGTCTGTTTCTGTAATGTTCTTTTTATGTCTGGTTATGGAAAGTATTTGTATCTACGTTTTTTGTAGTTGTTTCATAATCGTTTAGATTAGGTTGTTACATATTTTTCGTGTTGGTCCTCCTTAATTAGGATGTATACGTTAGTTAACTTTTAGTTAACCTTTTTTTACATTAGGTAGTATAGTTGACCTTTTTTCCTTTTGGTGTCTAGTATAATTATTTACGTCTTTTTCTTGAACTGTTTTAGGTTGTAGATAAATACTGGTTTTTGAGAGTCATTCAGTATTTATCTCCCCTTGAAGGAGTGAAACTATTTCTTATGGATGGGTTTTTATGTATATATTTATTGTAGTATAAATTACCACTCTTTAAGTTTCGAAAGGTTCTTCATAGTTCTATTCCAATTCTACAGGGGAGAGTGGTGACGAATAGTCGTAGTATGACTTTGTCATCGAGTAACCTTACTCCGTTCTTTTCTTTCTTTTCAATGTGTTTACTCGTACTTCTTAATTTCGACCGGAACAATGTTTACTGTGTAAGTAGATACACCTTTTAGGATTTCTTAGTTAAAAAATTTTTAGGAGTCTGATTATTAACTGATATCGTTACAACGTTTTATATTCCAGTTATTTGTTTTTAGTTGGTGAAAGGATATATGGTTATTACTTGTTCACTTTAAATTTTAATTTTTGTATTATGGTAAATGTAATCGTGGAGGGTTTTACTTTATGAATCCATATTTAGATTGTTTTATACACACTCTCGATGTACTCCTTTTGACGTTTTTTTTTTTTTTTCTGTACTTAATTTTCTCCTTAATTTATTTACCTCTCTATAAGGTACAAATACTCCTTCTGTTATAATAGTTCTACAGTTGAACTAGATATAAGTCACGTTAAATCTTGGATCGTCAAATAGAATACCTATAACTGTTTAACTAAGATTTTAAATATATCTTTCCGTCTTCTAGGTTTTATCGGGTGTGTTATAACTTTCTTTTCTTCTTTCAATATCCTAACTGTGATAGATTGAAGTTCTGAATGTCATTAGTTCTGTCACACTATAACCGTTTTCTTCTCTGTTTATCTAACTACCTTAGTGTTCTTCTCACGTCTTTAATTGGATGTATTTAAATCAATTGATTAGAGACTGTTTTTTAGTTTTTGACGTCACCTCGTTTCTATGAATAGAGTTGTTTATCACGACCTTTTTGACCTATAGGTGTCCGTTTTTTTTTTTCTTAGATATGTGTTTGAAATGTGTAAAGTGTTTTTAATTTCACCTGGTGTCTAGGTTTACATGTTACTTTTTGATATTTTGATAATTCGATTGTATCTGATCTAGTGAAACCCATAACACTGTTGAAAAAACCTATATTTTGGTTTCCGTCTTAGGTCCTTTCTTTATTAAGTATTCGACTTGAAGTAATTTAATTTTTGAAGGTGAGACATTTTCTGTTCCAGTTCTCTTACTTTTCGGTCCGGTCTCAGACGAGTCAGTGAATCAGCGCAGGCCGAGACACACTGGGGTACCTGACGTCAGGTGGTCCGAGGAGACAGGTACCCTAAGAGGTCCGTTCTCATGACCTCACCCAACGGTACGGGAAGAGGTTCCGGTCTCAGACCCTCTGTTATAAATGTTTTTCTGTGTAGACTATTTCCTGACTAAGTATGTTTATTTCTTGAGAATTTTAAGTTGTTCTTCTTTTACTTTTTGAGTTAAATTTTTACCCGATTTCTGAACTTGTCTATAGAGTGGTTTCTTCTATATGTCTACGGTTCCTTCATATATTTTCTACGAGACTTCCTATGCAGTAACAACAAAAATCAACGAGTCGACATAGGTTGAGAAAACACTAGGGGTACCTGACATCGGGAGGTGCGAGGAGACAGGTACTTTAAAGGTTCCGTTTTTATGACCTCACCCAACGGTAAAGGAAGAGGTCCCCTAGAAGGACTACCCGTAGTTTGGGTGTAGAGGACGTGACCGTCTGTCTAAGAAATGGTGACTCGGTGTGTATACAGAAATCCCTTTACGTTTAATTTTGTTTTTACTCTATGACGATGTATCTTACCGGTTTTAGGCTTTGTGACCTTGTGGTTTAAGACCGTTCTAACATCTCGGGTATAACCACCATTACTTTTCACCATATCAGCGAAACCTTCTATCAAACAGTCAAAGATTGTTTTGTATGGGAATAGGCTAGTAGATTATTAGTTCGAGGAACGAGAAATTGGTTTACTTCACTTGTGAATATAAGAGTGTTTTTGGATGTAAACCTATAAATATCGTCGAAATAAGTATTAACGGTTTCGAACCTTCATTGGTTCTACAAGAAATCATTCACTTACATATTTATTCGACACCATGTAGGTTTGTTATCTTATAATACTCCCCGAAGGGACCACCGAGTCACCAATTTTTTTTTTTTTAGATGGACGGTTACCTATTCTTCCGACACCATGTATATGTGTTACCTTATAATGAGTCGATGATTTTTCTTACGTAAACTTAGTCAAGATTACTCCACCTACTTTGACCTCGGATAATATGTCTCACCTCATTCGGTCTTTCTTTTTGTGGTTATGTCATATAATTGTGTATATTTACCTTAAATCCTTCTACCAGTACTACTTGGATATACGTTCTGACGTTTCCTCTGTGTCGATATTTGTTGTCGGAAACCTGAGACCCCCTCTTCCGCTCCCACCCTACTAAACTTTTTTGTCGTGACTTTGTACATATAATGGTATACATTTTAGCTAGTGGTCAGGTTCAAGCTACGTACTTTGTCCCGTGAGTTTCGGTCACGTGACCCTGGTGCGCCTCCCTACCCTACCCCTTCCTCAACCGTCCCTCCAAGCCCTACCCCCTGTGTACATGTGGGCACCGACTAAGTACATCGCCATACCGCTTTTGGTGATGTTATAACATTTCATTAATCGGAGGTTAATTTTATTTATTTAAAAAATTTTTTAGACGGACGGTTGTGTCCTCTGTACCCAAACTAGGGGTTGACCTCTTCTAGGGTGTACGACGTCTCGTTGATTCGGGTGCACAGTGTTGATAACTCGGATACGAGACCTCGGACCGTCGACGTTGATGATTCGGACGCACGGCGTTGATGACTTCGGGCACCCGGGATCTCGGAACGAGACGTTGTTCTCTTCGGCGACGTTACTCTTCGGGCGGATGTTGATCTCTCGTCGGGGACGAGAGCCGTTGCTCTCTTCTCGGGCGTGTCGTTGTTACTGGGTCCCGTCGCTTTTTATTTACGTAATTATTTCTTTTAATAAATTTTTTTTTCTTTCTTTACTCGGTAGATTGGTACTTTTCTTTACGTGTGATTATTCAATTTTCTAGTTCGACATACTCAGGTTGATATGTTGTAAGACCCTTTTCGTTTTGATACTTCTGATTTTTCTAATCACCAACGGTCTCGTCACCGTTACCCCTCCCTTCCCATTTATCCACCATGCCTCATATCTAAAAATCCCGTCGCCTTGATGACACATAATATGATATTACCACCTATATATAGTAATATGTAAACAGTTTTGAGTAGCCTACATTTTGTGCTTCTCACTTTGGATTGTATTTGATACCTGAAACTCACTATTACTACACAGTCGCGTCCAAGTAATCAACACAATTTACATTGTGACACCACACTCCACACCCCTCATCCCCTCCAAGACCTGTCACTCCTGTTCCTATATGTCCTTTAGAGACATGAAAGGTGAATTAAAACGATACTTGGATTTTGACGAGACTTTTTTATTTCAAATAATAAATTTTTTTAATTATACACGACCTCGATCTTAAACTAGAGTTCATTTAAATTGACATTTTTAGAAACGAATTAAACCGTTATATTACCCAGAGACTCTAATGTCATCGTCAAGGGTTCGTTGACTTAACCCGGGACATTGTGAGGCATAAAGAAGCCGGGAAAGAAGAATTCACAAGGGTCAAAATTGAAATTTTGTCGGTACCCCTAAAATGACAGACAGTGAGTCCTGTGTGTCACTTCTTGATATGTTGATATTGACACACATGATGGTGATGTCCTTTTCCGAAAAATCCTTGAGGAAATCAGTGTGGTTAGTTATGAATTAAGATTAAATAGTTGATATATGACGATAGGTTGTTTGGTGGGGGTTTTGGTTCACCAAGTTTTATTACATAATAAGGTGTACCAAGACGTCCAACCAGTCCGTCCAGACGACGGCGAGGGGTTGATACGGTTGAGTATGTTGACACAAGTGACTTCCTGGTCGACACGAGTCGACTACCGACTCTATAGACTCAGAAAGAGTGTCAGGAAATACGGTCCGAACAAGTTTCGTGCCATCAGAGTCCCAATGTTCTCTCGTTTTCGCCTACGAGACTTCGGAGATCTTCAGATCCGAGTCCTCCGTGAGTCATAGACGGAAAAAGATAACCAGTCTGGATGAGTGTTCCGTTCGGGTTCCAGTTTCCTATCTCTTTACATGAGGTACAGAATAAACTTCCTCATGTGTTTATGTCCCTTCCCATGAAGTCACCCCGATAAGAATGTTGTCAGATGGTGTATTATATATAAAATACACACCTTTACACACTCATATACGCGTTTTACTAAAAAAAATGTAGACTTAAACTTTAGTACTATAAACGAAATGTTCAAATAAATATATTTACATCAACTCAGTATTATGAAATACTATCAGTCGATCACTTACCGGATATCATATAAACCGTTTTCATTACTTAAGAATCACTAAACTCTAAACGGATCTCGAGGAGCGGTATTTTACAAAGGACACTTCATTTTACTATAACGACTCCTTAAAAACACCTTTAATATCCCAAATACCCAATCGTTTCACTCTTAATTACTCCAAGGAGACAGAAATGACGTTGGATTTTTGATCTTAAGAATATTTCTTTAATTAAGATTCTCACTTCCGGAAAAAGTTTAGTAAGACCGGTTCTACTGTAGTATAACTTTCGTTTTCGACATTTACGAATTTAAAACGATAAAATCTCTAATAAAAATAACGTCACATATTAAAAATAATTAATTTAAAAGTATGTCTATTGAACCGTTATTTTAATAAATATTAGATTCATATACAGAGATTAGAATGATACATTATATAAAAAATGTTTCCAAACTCAACTACATTCGAGATCAGAGGATAGAAATAAAGAGTCTCAGTCAAAATGATCAATTTAATTCTGTCAAAATATGTAATCGCAAATTTCACAATAAAGAATTCTATAAACACACACTTTATTTTACAATAAAAATGACAGAAGTCTTTACACATTTTACTCACTAATATTTTTATATAGCATTATAGTTAGTAGAAAGTATATAATTCCCTCAATTATTGTCTCAACAAGACTCCTTATCACTTATTCTAACAAGATCGGTCTTCTGTGAATTGAAATGTAATATCTTCGTTCTAGGTTAGTTTAAGCTACTCTGTCTTAGAATTCTGAATTAAATATCATGATAGGATTAACAAGTTATCAGAAATAGTCTGATTTTCAAAACTGGGACACCTACTACTGAACTCTGTATTACTATATCAGTCAAAGCCTTATTTAATGTGTAAGTGCCTTTTAATTTTTAGACACACGTCTTGTGAATTTACATAATTTTTAAAGTCATTAAGTAGAACACTTTAGAAAGAGGTCGTAGTAAAGTTCAGACTTACGGTAAGACGGTTTTTCGAATTTTACATTTTACTAATATCCCCTATGGATGCCATCAGTTTAAGTGTTTCTGTTTCGTCAAAGGTCTCCTCCCTCCTCCCTCTCTTTTCCCTCAACGATCTCTACCTACCACCACTAGTACCATGTCGGTACACTTTACATGAATTACGGTGACTTGACATGTGAATTTTACTAATTTTACCATTTAAAATACCGTGTGTCCATAAAGTGGTATTATTTTATACATTTTAATTCAGTTTTATGACATTGATGTTCTATTTATGTTTATGGAGTCTTGCAAACATCCATGTTTTCATTCGTTGAACATCTTGTCTTATAATAGTCGTAGTTATTCTATAATTCCATGTTATTGGTATGTTCATTTT
Organism: Capra ibex; assembly: GCA_006410555.1. NCBI lineage: Eukaryota > Metazoa > Chordata > Mammalia > Artiodactyla > Bovidae > Capra > Capra ibex. The sequence continues at coordinate 74,255,252 of SJYO01026388.1, forward strand.
CTTTTTCTTAGTGAAGCGTTTTTATCGTCGATGATGGTGAGAAATTTTGAGAAATTTTCCCAGTCAGTAAAAGTTCTCTTCGGAAACGACTTTCTGTCTTCACCTTCACTCGAGTGAATTAGACTTTTTGTCGAACAACGAACTTTCCACTGATTCACTACTGAAGAATGTAAATAGTGACAAATTTAATAAAAATTACAGGTCTGATCGAATTTATAGAGACATAGATCCACAGAAATATCTCACGTCACATTTTAATCATTGGAGGTGGGTTGTAAAGTTTCTGAATGTTAAGGTTAGAGGAAAGAAAAAATTTTTAAATAAAATAACTTGACATCAACTAATGTCACAATACAATTAAAGACGATATGTCGTTTCATGGGTTAGAGGACAGAATAATATAAGAGTGTGCGGGACCGGAAGTAGACCGATTAAGGGTCTGTAAAAAAAAAAGATCCAGTCTGAGAGACTCCGCAAGGGGAAGGAAGAGGTAAGGGACTGACGACAGGAACCTCAAAAGTATTAGTGAGGTCAGAGGGGTAGTTGGAAATAGACTAATGGAGGTCCAGAAAAGTTGTTTGGATCTTCGACAACTTTCCAAGTAGACACATAGGGGTCCAGGATTTGTCGTAGACCGCGTGTCACCTGTCTATCATTGACAAATGACTTACTTATTCACTCCTTCCTTCCGTCTGACTTAACTTCTTCTTTTCCTTCCTAACTTCCTTCCTTCTGCATTTGTCTACCATTCGAGTACTTTTCCCGGGGCAAAGTACTTGTCCGAATTGGGGTTCTTGTGACTAGAACCGGGGTTGATAGATTACTCTTACTTCGTATTCTCGTTGGTACCTCTACTACGTTTCGTTCGGTCTCTATCGTCGTGCCCTACCGTACGTTGGAACCGGTCGGGGAAGACTCTATAATATGACGGGTTGAAACACAAAATCTGTCGTCAAAGACAAGGTCGTCCAACATTGATAGCGTAAGTCTTATTTTGTAGGCTTCCTAGACACTTCTCATCATCGACTGGACAACCGAGGACTTTTTTACCAAAAGTGGTCAGAGTAATATACATACAGATGTATGTATATAGTTGGTATAGTTTTTTTAAAATCAGATAAATTTGTAAAATATCATTTAATTCTTTTTCGTGTTTTTACAACATGAAAATGCTTAATTCGACATCAGACGACTAAACACTCGAACTTAACTGAAGACCGGGTGTGGAGAGTAAGGGAGTACGGAAAGAACCCACCTTAATTGGCACTGTCTAATCTTTGAAACCTACTGGTGACTCCCGGTCACTTTACTTCGGGTACCATCCGCACGTTCAAAGTCTCTTTTCTTGTGACACGGGTTCAAGACAAGTAAAGATGTACTTTGGGTAACGAATGAGAGTTGGTTGTTGGTTCCCGTGACTGACATGGTGTATATTCTCCCATAATATTTGTGATTCTGGGGTCTAGACGAGTAAAACCACGGATTTAACCTTTTATAAACCGGAGGACTTGAATCGTAACACTTTTAGGGTTCTTTCCATCTTGATGTGGTCTTTCTTCGACTTCCTTTTTTTTTAAAAGATACTCGTTTCCGGTCGAGTCGAGTTTGGGATCTCTCGAAGAAGGGAGGATTCGTGTACAATATCTTTTATTTGTTATAAAAGTAAATTGTTGTCTACCAAGTTGTGAGTAACGATACGGTCCTGGATCGTCACGTATTTACCGAAGAGGAAGAACCTTTTTCGTAGGAGAGAAGGGTCAACCTGAGGTTCGGGGATCTCTTTTCTCGAATGTTTTAAGACAGAGATACAACGGTGATGGACCAAATTGGAAGGTCTCATTCCCGATTGTACTATAATACCCACCACTTCTTATTGGGTCCCCGTCCTCTTTCTCGTTCCTTCTCTGACAGTTAGAGGATCGAATAAAGTGAATGTAAATAATGTTGTTGCCCGTCCAAATCATGGATGTTATTTTATTTCTATAATTATTTTCGATAGTAAACGAGTAAATATGTGAATAAATAATACAGAGTCCCAAGACACCCAACTGACCCGAGTCGACCCATGAGAGACGAAGTCCAGCAAGTACGTTAATGTCATCCTTTCGTTCACCCCGACTTCAGTAGTCTTTCAAGTTGGTTTGACCTGATGGCTCTACCGGTTAAGTGAACCACCCGTCAACTACAATAGACGACAGACCCTTGAGTAATGATCCTCGTTAATGTACAGTAGTTCGACTCGTGATGTCCACTGGACCGAAGGTGCGGAAGAGCTTCTTACGTCGACCCAAGATTTTCTCTCACAGGGTTCTTCCTCGTAAGGTTCTCTGGTTCCACACCTTCGTACGTTCCAAGAATCCTAGGTCGGAACTTTCAGAAGTTCACAGTGAAGTCGATGTCAGGTTTAAGTGACGTCTCTGATGTCTTCTCGTACTTATTTCTCCCGTAGGACCCACCCCGTAGAATCCTCTTCCTTCTGTAAATACATTTTTTTATATATCTTCATAGAGTGTCACAGAATGTATATAATGTAGTAAGCGTTTTCGGGACCACCCATCCCTATTCGTAGGAAGTAGAATGTCTACTCCTTGGGTTTCGAGTCTCTTCGATTCAGTGAACAAACTTGAATGGGTCTTTAGTAGAAGGAAAGACTTACCTAAAGTCTCACACCAGTCACACACTAGACGATGACAGTCGAACTGAGTCGAGAGAGATGACCAAAGGATCCATACTCCAAACCAAGAGTCCTCGTGACAATACTTACTCTTTCCTCTTTTTACGGGAAGGAGGTTCGTAAAATAGTAGATCACTTCGGTCTTGTGTAGTTCCATTCTTCTCCACAACGAACTTGTTTCTTTAGAGCTAAAACTATCTAGGACGAGATAGGTTTGATGACGTCATTTATAACCTTTATATGTTCCCTTTAATAGGACTTTTCGGAGGAACGAGAAAAAACACAAGAAATCTCTCAGACTTTCTGTCCCACTTTTGTTCTTTCTGTCTTCTTTCCCCACTTCTAACCTTACGGGTCGACCAACTCCTCGGAGATCTCTGGTAGATCTTTTCTTCCCCGGTAGTGGGGACGGTCGACTTAAAGGAGGGTTATTACTTCCTTGAAGGAATTTCACATTTGTAAATTTGTGATAACTCAGGAGAGGTTCTCCGGTACGTCTATCCCACATATGAACACAAAGACACAATTTCTCACCCAAATTTTCTGGAAAAAGGGAAAGGGTGACATCATTATTCATTTGTCGGGATATTGGAAGTTGGTAAAAATAGTGTAACAACTAGTGAGAGGGATGGATGTCCCGTTATTAAAAGGTGAGGTGTTGGGTTAGTTATACGATAGATGGTGTCAATTGAGAGGTGGTATGGGAGGAGAAGTGTAAGTGTTTATAGTCTAAAAAAAATTATAGTGTTGAAAAAAAAATTCAAAAGTCTGGTAAATTTAGATACCATAGAAGGTTTGGACAATCAAATCAAAGTTAATTTCTTCTTTTTTTTTCGTTCATATATACGAGATCGAGAGTTGACAACTTTCGGGTTCTCAAATCAAATTCTTGAACTCAGTGTCGTGTGGAATAAACAGGGGAACACGGAGCGATGACGTCGGGATCCACAAAACATATTACGTACTCACTTGGGGCGAATCTTTATCTTTACGTAAAAGTCATTCATAAATAATACAACAAGACGCGTATGTCGAAATTTAAACGGACGACATCGAACTTCGTAATGTGTTTGACAACCAGACGACTGACGGAGAGACCGTCGTCGTGTGTGTCTTTTATCTAACGATTCCCAAAAAAAAGGGGAGGAGGGGGAGAGGAGAGAGGAGAAAAAAAAGTTTGGCCAGCACTTGTAAAAAATTAGAACACCGTAAAAATTAGTTGTGCATAAAGGAAGGTCCTGGATACTAGGAGATAACTAAGGGTAATTTTACGAAAAGAAAAGAAACGGGGGAGACGACTAGCTTAAAGTCTAGTCGGTGTCCTATACGTTGATTGGAAGGCCGTGATGACTTGGGTTGGCTCGCTCCCACTAGTTTTCCGAACTACGTAAGTAATTTGTAAGGGAAGCGGGCCCGACCTCGAGATTACCTTCGATAGAGAAACGGAACGTTAAAAAATGGGGGAAAGACAGAAAGGTGGAGGTTTTTTTTTACAAAAAACGGAAACTAACGTCCCCTCCCCCACCCCTCTTGTATTCTTGTTTTCTCTGGATAGAAAAAGGGCCCCGACTGCAGTCAAACTAAAATGACTGTTGATAAGCTCGCACANGGGGAAAGACAGAAAGGTGGAGGTTTTTTTTTACAAAAAACGGAAACTAACGTCCCCTCCCCCACCCCTCTTGTATTCTTGTTTTCTCTGGATAGAAAAAGGGGCCCCGACTGCAGTCAAACTAAAATGACTGTTGATAAGCTCGCACACATCGTCAACCTTCGCCGGAGAACGGGCGGGGGCGGAGGCTGTGGAAGGTGAAAACCCCTCTTTTGTTCTGAAAACCGCCGAGGCCTCTGCGCGGGACTTTTACCGGGCGAGCCTGCGCCGCGAGCTACGGGAGGGCGGGCGAGCCGTTTCCCGTAAGCTCCGAATAAACACACCGTGCCAGAGAGGACCCCGCCTTTTGTGCGCCGCCCCCTCCTTGCCCGCGCCCGGCCCGCCCCTCTCGTCCTTACAGAGGAGGGTCGGCGCCCTCCTCCTGAGCCCGCCCCTCGACGCAGGGGCGGCCGCGCGGGCACGCCCGAGGCCAATGGCCCGCCAGGGGCCCCCGCCCCCGCCCACCCCGCCGCCGGGCTCCCGGGGGCCCTCGCGCCTCGGCCCGCGTCCCTGGGCGGTCGGGGCGCCCGCGCGAACGCGCCGCGACGGGGGTGCGGGCCCGGCGCCGCCGGAGCCGCCGCGGTCGAGGGGCGAGCCGCTCGCGCCGCCGCCGCCCGCCGGCCCTTTTGGGCCCGGCCTCGGCCGCGCCTCGCCCGGCCCCCCGCGCCGGCGGCGCCTCCACCCCCACCACGCCCCGCCGTCCTTCTCGGCCTCTTCGCCGCGGCCGGTGCTCCGCGCGCCTCCGAGGCGAGGACCTAGCGCGTGCACCAGACGCCCGGCTCCACGGGCCGCTCGGCCGGGCCCTCTTTGAGGACCAGCCCAGAGCCTCGGTTGCGGGGGGCACTCCCGCGTCGGCCAGGATGTCGACTTCGAGATATGGGTTGGGTCTGGTAAACACCTTTTCAGTATAAAAGGTCCGAAAGCGCCTTCTCATCAATGGAGATTTAGGCCTCCCCTTGCACGCAGGTAAAGTGCCTCTTTCTTTCTCCACTTTGCATGTCTCAGGCCCTTCTACCCATAACCCGAACCTGGCCGCGGGTCCCTGGTGGGCGACCAGGGAAGGGGACTAGCGTGGACACGGTAGGGAAATAATTTCAGTGGTGGAGTCCGAGAATGATAGTTCTTTAACCGGTCTAGTTTCCGCTTAAACCTTTACCCAGGGGATGGAGTCCTAGTCCTAGAAAATAATTCCCTTTTGAACGACGTGTATTTCAGGTGGGCACAGGCGCCCCGGACAACAAGGGGACCTCAGAGCGTGGAAGGAGGTAGAGTCGGAAGTGGTGCGTCCCGACTCTGCACACAAGTGGGTAGGTGGAGGGGTCCTCGCCTTCTAAGGATCTCCCACCTACGGTTCCGACCAATAACATAACTTACCATACCAAACCATACCATAACATTATAGATGGGGTCGTGAGGTCCCGAATGAATCGGCGTCCACGACTTATCTACAAAAGGACTCATTCACGCATCACCATCATTATCATTTCGCGACTCTACGTGTCTGCTCTCCTGTTGATTAAAACTGATTCCTCGGTCTCTTCCGAAGAACTTATTTGTCTGGTTGGGGTCTACTGTCCTTTCTGACAAGGTACTGGTCTCTTGTGGCGCCATGTCCTCCCAGGACGCCTCCCATCCCTCCACAACCCAGACCTGACCTCTTGAACCCTCGTGGCACTGATCTCGACCTTCCGTCACTTACGGAGTGACATCTCCGTTTTCGCCAGTGTCCGTAAAATCCTCTAGATCTTATCCTTGGCCTCTTCCGTTACCGTGGGGTGAGGTCATGAGAGCGGACCTTTTAGGGTACTCGTCTCCTCGGACCACCCGACGTCAGGTACCCCAGAGATTCTCAGCCTGTGCTGACTCGCTGAAGTGAAAGTGAAAAGTGAAAGTACGTAACCTCTTCCTTTACCGTTGGGTGAGGTCACAAGAACGGACCTCTTAGGGTCCCTGCCCCCTCGGACCACCCGACGGCAGATATCCCAGCGTGTCTCAGCCTGTGCTGACTTCACTGAATCGTCGTCGTCGTCGACGTCTTATCCCTGTACGTTCACATTTTAATTTTTTCCTCATACCTATGTGTCCTTCTCTCTTTTCTTTTTATTCCTTTCGTCAAATATACACGTAAAGTCTTTTTTAATACACTTTTGTTTTTACGGTTCCTTTCGGGGACAGAACTCTGTTATCCCTTTTGTTTTTTAATAATCGTAAACTCCCTCCCAGGGATACCTTCTCCCTCGTTTTCCGAAACTAATTTCTCGAAACTGGTAATGTGTCACAAAGAGTATCCACTTTTGTACTTAACCAATTCTTTTTATTCTTTTCGAGAATCTATAGTGATAACCCTTTCTTTACCTTGAGTTTCGTTGTCTTGCCGTTATGTGACTTTTTTTCCATTTACCATAAATAAAACATTTAGTAATTCCTTAAGATTAATTTAACACCGTGTCAGTTCTCTTATAATACGTCGGCAATTTTTACTTCAAATAAATAGCCTTTCTACAAGGGTTATGTAACAATTCACTTCTTTGTTTAATATTCAGTCGTGGAGACCTTTCCGTATAGATTATACAATCCAATTTTTATATAAAAAATTAAATTAATTTTTTATTTTACAATCGTCACAAGGGAGAGCTTCAAAACTAATAATCAGTAAAAAATGAAAGAAGTTTGGATATTCGTGGAAGACTTAGAATTGTTACACGTTAATGATGGACAAATTAATCTTTTATTTACACTAATCGATTAGGGTAAAATTAGAAAATTTTTACATATACCGAAAAAACAACACTTTGATTTCACTGGACGTGTCGCGACCTGTAGGAGTACCGTCAGAAACCTCAGCCCGACTGGACTTACGACGTGTTTCGTCGAAAAGAGGGACACGGTAGACTGAGTTCGATGAAATTCTGAAAAGACACGGAACTTGAATCGGCGTCGTCGTCGTTGTCTCAACACCACTCCTCACTTTTAGCATAGACATTTTGCAAATATTGTGGCACGGACCGGAGGTCCTCCACGAGTCACTCCCCGTCACAAGTACTTTCCCATTTCTCGTGTCCGAATTCTTTTATAAAAAGAAGAGTCTACGAGGGAGACGGATGTCTTTAAGGAGGAGAGGGAGGGTCTCCCATTCTGACTTGAAGGAGGAGGTCAACTGCAATCCTCACCGGCACACTGTCTGATACCGGTTGTTTTACTCGTCTTTCTTGTGCACAGTGGTCCCTCGTGGGACGGAGTAAGAGAACAGGGTAGACGGCGCTATTGGTCGGCCAGGGCACCTCCCCGACGGGGCAGACGGGGTTGGAGTCTCACTCCTCTTCGTCTCGCAGGTCCGGGGAGGTGTCTGTACCTCGGACTCACTCCTATTTGGAAAGAACAACAGTCGGTGATGTTAACCCCCGACAAACAGTGTTTCGGACCAAATTGAGTACGACTACCTGTGTCGGTGACTGACTGAGCAGAGCACTGGAATCTTTTCAATCAATTGGAGAGATCCGAAGGTAAACATAGAGACATTTTATACTTGCAATTATGAAGGTGACGTATTTCACCAACTCTTTTACTCAATGACACATTTGTAACCGGGGACACGGACCGTGGACCCTTCATGCGTACGTTACTATCCCTGACAACAGTAGAGTGGTCCTCCCGAATAGTAGGGGTAGATACTTTGCGCTAGTCCGGAGACACGGTTCCCTCAGTCAACTGTGAACCGTGCACCAGAAAGATCGTAACCTATACGAGAATGATATCGGTATGTTTATTTGTATGCGTATTTATTCTCTATCTCGGCCACGTCCATTCTTTTGAGGGAGTACAATAACTATTAGAGGAAAGGTAGGAACCTTCTGTACGGTTTACCATTCAGAATCATCTCAGTCGTCGGTGTAGCGGTGATTCAGTGAGAGGGTACTGTCGGTTCTCTCAGGAAACCCGAATCCTTGTGACTTTCCCAGGTCACTGGGAGTCCCAGAGTCTATCACTCAGTGAGTACACTTACACTGAATCTCCTTACCGATATTCCTATCACTGTGTGTGGGGGGCGGGGGTCACAGAATAGGAGAGTCTCAGAATCTTTGCGTCATCAGAGATTACGTTCTCTCTTTTTTTCTTTCGATACACAGACCTAACAAAATTACGAGACGCAAGAAGGGTCGAAGCTGACCCTTCACGTACACCGGCATTTTTTATAAACGAAAAGTCTCGTATCTTTTCGAAACAAAGGTAACGATGTGTTAGTCCTTCCGAATGCCAAGACTGGCTTTTACTTGTCAGGAGACTCGGCACAAACCCGTCCTCCGGTCTGTGGAGCCTCCTGGTCCGCCTTACACTTCTCACCGAGAGGAGGGGGTCCCCGAGTCGTCCCCCAGACCCTCGTGGAAGGGTGAAACCTTTCCCTACACTCAGGCCATTTCAAGAGTCCGTCGTGTGTTCCCTCGGAGATAATGGACCTAAAGTCAAGGGGTTCCGATGACACTTACTCCGTGAGTCTTTGGAGAGGTGAGAGAGATTCCTTCTCATCCCTCGGTGTTATCTCACTACTCCTTACTTCTCAGAACAGAGGGGTAGACGAAATTAAATTGGTTCACCAAGGGGTAGGTGAACGAGTAAGGTACGAATGTTACTTTCCTAGTCGGTTTGTTATCCCTTCGCAGGGGGGATAACATGGAGATGAACTGGTCGTCTTTTCGTATCACAGAAAGACCTGTGATTCATAAGGTGGTTGTGTCCTCGGTTCCGTCTTCACCTCCGTTCCGTCAATGAAGACCCTGAATCACCGGGTGGACTCTTCTTCCGGAACTCGTCGACCGTGTGTTACATTGATATTATGTCCGCACGCTAAAGACACAGGTAGTGTTGGTTGTTCGTCGACGGAGAGGTAAAGGTTTCGGTAATGTGACTAGATGAGTAATTACTGGTGCGGGAACCCACTGAAGGACGAAGAATTTAAGACGTTTGTCGAAGGGTAGGAGACACAACTGTGCGTTGATTAGAAGGATTCGTAGTGAAAGTAGTACAGTGAACGAGTCCATTTTCAGAGGTAACGGATTCTTGTGCGAGGATCTGGGTGTTCATGCCCAGGACACATCCGACCCGGGTGGACTGACTCAGCAATCAAATCGACCTTCAGGTAAGGGGTCCACACAGGTGAGACCGATCTTACGGGAAGGAAGAGCAAAGGTGTTTAGTTTTAAGATGCGTGTTCCGGTCGTCTACTGTATCGGAAGTACTTTTACAGTAGTCGTGGGCCGACTGTTTTCAAAAAGGTGTAGGGACTTAAAGTCATCCAAAAGATGTCAAGTCGTGTCAGTAGAAGTTTCATCCATGTGAATGAGGAGACCCCGACTGATTCCGAAAGGTTAATCCCGAAGGGACCATCGAGTCTCCAATTTTGCAGACTGAGGTTACGTCCTCTGAGCCCAAGCTAGGGACCCAGCCCTTCTAGGGGACCTCTTCCTTTACCGTTGGGTGAGGTCATAAGAACGGACCTCTTAGAGTACCTGTCTCCTCGGACCATCCGATGTCAGGTGTCCCAGCGTTTCTCGACCTGTGTTAACTCACTGAAGAGAGAGAAAAAGAGATTTCTTCGAACGCCTGTTTTATAAAACTTCCCTTGTCGGATGCCTAGACTTTACATCATATACGAAAAATAATTCATCGGGACGGAGTGAAGAACGTTACCAGGAAGGGAGGAAAATGTTCTCTTTCCCCGGGGAGAGTGATAATGGGCGGAAAGATGCCACGAAACGAGAACTCAAATTGGAGGGCGGGGTCCTTTCCTTTTTCACTTCTACAACCATAACCACATTCACATCCCCTCCACTTACCCAGATCCTTGACACACCGTCAAACAATCGGAGTGACACTGTTTCAGGGTGTTTGGTCACCACACTTGTTGTCTTGCCCTTTGGCCTTTAGATCTACACCTGTCCCGAGGGAGGGGGACTCCCGACGCTCCCCCCAAAGGGAGGGTCCGGAAAGATGAACCAACCGCCGGACGGCCGGAGAGGGGTCACAGAAATATCGGAGGAGGGAGACAGAGACACGGGACCAAAGGGGAAACATATTCCGTGGTCAGGATCACCTAATCCCAGGTAAGTCCTGGAGTGGAATTGATGAACATAGACGTTGTTGTAACAAAGGTTTGCATTAGTGGAAACCTCCATGGTCACCAAGCCTAAAGTTGTACGCTTGAAACCACCCATGTATCGAGTTGGGTATCTCTGACCTATTGTTTAGGAGACGCAGTCCACCAAAAGTAATGGAACAAAATTTTTTTTTGATTTACTTTTTTAACACTTCTGTAGTCCAGTAATTTTGATAGTAAACTATTACCTAATGGTACACTGAATCCCGTTTATTTAGTCCTCAAAGTTTTTGACTTCCTGTAAATATATTGTTTTGAGGTAAAGGTAGAGAAATACTTGTTCCTGAAAAGTAGAGATTTTTCACTTTTTATCTTACCTACGATTTGTGAAACAGAAAGATCACTATTCATTATAAATAGGTATGATGTATGTTACAAATTTTTTCCTGTCGTAGTAGACAACATAATTCTTCACGTTCGAAGGTCATTCTGAAACTAAAAGTACAATCACAAATAGATTTACAAGATAAGTAAATCCAACAAAACTCGTTAACACATTATGATTAGTTACATTACTATTGAATTAGGTCTTTAGTGACTTCTGGGATACCAATGTCCTTAAAAATTTCACATATTTAAATTTGAAAATATGTTTACAAACTATCTAATTTTTATACTACCCCATAAGTCATTTTCTACAAGTTAGTATTTATAATGCGATCGTATTTTACAACTCCACCTTCATTTTACCCTTATTTTAAAGTTTGTATCTTCCGTACCGTCTTCATCTCCCTTCCGTCCTTCAATGTATATCAAAAATGAACGATTTCTCTTCGAACACCCAAATAAAGAATTTACCTACTATCACCTATCGTTTGATAATGTTCTAAATTTAAGGTAAACCTATGTAAATTTTGACTACATTGGTAAATTAAAATTTTACAGTTACAAATGTTATACAATGTTTAATATAAGAAACGTGGACAAATTTAATACTATTTTAATATTTATAGTTTAAAATTTATACGTTTCTTCTCGTATCAAAAGACTTGATAAAGTCCCAGAAACTCGTTTCTGAAATCGAGTATATTTCACGGTTTAAGACACAACGAGAAATCCACAGACGTACTGAGTCTTACGCGAGACGACGTCGAGTGACAATTAGGTCTCTTCAACTGACTCAGACCCAGAATTGGACCACGTCAGTGGCAAAGGTGGGTGTTTGCCTTTCCACCCTAACCTACGTACGACCGGTAGAACTCAAGGAAAGACTGACTCTCTGTCGTACCGTCGAACTTTTCAACGGTATCAGAAGCTTGGTGTTACTCGATGGTGACATGTGGATAATCCTACCGATGTAGTCTCTCGTACTTTTCTTTCTTTCTCTCCTTCCTTCCCTCCCTTCCTCCTTCTTCCCTCGCTCCCTCCCTTTCGTTTCTCTTCCTTTCTTTCCACGACCGCTCCTACACCTCTTCACGCTTGAGAACCCGTTACGACAACCCTTACATCTTACCACGTTGGTGACTCTTTGTCATACCGTCAGGGAGCTTTTTAGTTTTTATCTCAATGGTTTACTAGATCGTCAAGGTGAAGTTCCACATATGAGTTTTCTTGACTTTCGTCCTCGAGTCTATCCATAAACATCTGGTCATAAGGATCGTAATGAGGGTTATCGGTCCTTCACCTTTGTTGTGTATACGGATAGTCGTCTTCTCGTCTATCTGTTTTACGTCAGCCATGTCTGTGTCCTCACAAAAGTCCGACTTTCTTCTTCCTTCAAGACTGTACAATGACGTACCTACTTGACACTTCAGAAATACTATTCATTCGATCAGTGTTTTGCTTTTTATAACACAACTAAGATGTGTATACTCCATGAAACTTATCAGTTTAAATGTCTCGTCCTTCATCTTACCAAAGGTCCCCGACCTCTCTCTTTTTACCCTTCATTACCGAATTATAGTTATAATAACAATATCATAGAATGACAAATTATCCATCTCTCTAAGTCAAAACGGACTACCTTTCTGAAGGTCTCTACCTACCACATTATCAATATATTATAATTACATGATTTGCGGTGAAAATTTTAACATGCAAATTTTTACCGATTTTACTAGTCAAAATGCAGTACATCTAAAATGGTGTACAAAATTTTCATGTACAAGAGACTTGAGTCTCCCTGGATTTAAGTTTAGGTTGTAGACGATCCACACACTGGAACTTGTTCAAAGAATTTGAGGGACTCAGAGTCTTTCCTGTGTTTTTACGGGGTTCCACCCCTTAACAATCCTCTTAATTTTGTGCTTGTCTAGACATCACTGGGACTCCACACGGCGTCTCTGCCACAGAAGTCCCCACTGGTACGGTCACAGTGACTCTACAGTGACTCTACAGTGACGGGGCTACGCTGCCACCACTGACGTCCACCGGGTGTGCGCGTGCGGAGAAGTTCGTAGCGGGCGTCCCCTCGACGGAGCGGGTCTCAAGTATCGGGTAGAACCCTCTGTCGTTGACTACGGTCGAATGTCCCAGGTCCGGAAGCGGAGTCAAACCCTTGTGCGACTTCCCGGTAGGGTTGGGGTGTCGAAGGTCGTCCTGGGCGACTCACTTGTGTGCAGACGGAGAGGGGTCCGGACGAAGAGAGTGGACGAGTGTCAGTGCCCTGATATTCAGAGGGCGTACATCTCGAGGTGGAACCCCAGACAAAGGTCCACCGGGAGGAGCCGGGTCTCAAAGGACTCTCGAAGGGGAACAGGAGTCTCACTTCGGGCTTTCCGAGTAGCAACGCACAGACAGGGCGACGAAGACGGGGAGGAAGAGGAAGTAGGGTCGGTGGGACCCGGACGTCAGACGCACGGCACGAGACGAGTCAGACCGGGGACATGAGAACGAGAAGAGAGACGGACCCTGTGGGTAGGGGTGCCGGCACGTGTCGAGTAAGGTGAGGAGATCGAGTGCAGAAGTCTCGACGAAGGGGATTTTGTAGGGGAGTCAAGTCAAGTCAGCGAGTCAGCACAGGCTGAGAAACTCTGGGGTACTTAGCGTCGTACGGTCCGGAGGGACAGGTAGTGGTAGAGGGCCTCAAGTGAGTTTGAGTGCAGGTAGTTCAACCACTACGGTAGGTCGGTAGAGTAGGAGACAGCAGGGGAAGAGGACGGGGGTTACGGAGGGTCGTAGTCTCAGAAAAGGTTACTCAGTGGAGAAGCGTACTCCACCGGTTGCATGAGAGTTTAGGGAGAGGCAGGGAAATGGACGAAAGGACCAGAAGTGGTGTGCATCGTATTACACTTCACTAAAATAAATGGATGTACGAGTATTCGTGGTCTTACATCCAAGGTGTTTCCGATCCAGGAGAGGGAGGAAGTCGGACTCCACGAGAGTCGTTGGTCCTACGGGTCGTGTCTTAGTCGTGAAACACTTTTCGTAAGTACTTAATCTACTGCATGATATTTGTGTAGTCATGATTTCCTCTAGTTGGGACTTATAAGTGACCTTCCTGACTATGACTTCGACTTTGAGGTTATGAAACCGGTGGATAACGCTTGTAACCTTTTCTGGGACTACGACCCTTTCCAGCTGTCGTCCTCCTCTTCCCCTACTGTCTCCTACTCTACCAACCCACCGTAGTGGCTGAGTTACCTGTGCTCAGACTCGTTTGAGGCCCTCTCCTTCCTGTCCCTTCAGACCACACGACGTCTGGTCTCAGTCTGTTGACCCACTGACTTGTTGTCGTTATCGCGTGTCGTGTTCAGTCCCGAGTTGTCTACCACAGATAAGAATAAAATGGCATAAAGACCAGACGGGTTGAATCACTTACAGTCTATCTCAGGAAGAAAAACATAAGGAAAAATATCATGATCGTGTTTTAGTGAGTTATTTATTTATGAAACATCGACCTGAACCGAACAAGATTTCGGATGTCACTCCCCCTTGACTCCACTAAGAACAGGTTCGACCGACCGACCGAGGTGCAACAAACTTACCGGTTCTAAGATCGTGTAGTACAGTCTAGAAGTAATTTTAATTAATATCAGTCTGAGGTGGGTAGTGAAGGTTCCCTCTCTTCTTTCGTCGAAGGGTGCTTTCGGTAGGACCGGTGACAGCCTCCGTCTCCCAGTGATACTCCGGGATGCACTGTAGAGAAGTGAGATTAGTAGCTTATGGCATTTATAATCTAGTAGAAGATCTTTGATGTTCTTTCCCCCATTGTCTATCCTAGAGACGGGGGTTTAGTGAATTTTAGGTTTGAACAGTCTCGTCTTCTCCCCGGGGGAATAAAGAGGGGACAAGGGATGGTCCAGAAGTGACGGAAACTATTACAGGGGAGAGGGGAGTTCTGACTGCCCTTGCATGAAGGGCCGTAAGGACGCACCAACTGAAGGCACAAGAACCGACGCACTACTGTCACGTAAAATGTCTAATAGACCCTGTGTCACAGAGGACGAAACGGTGTCGGTCCCTCTGCGTGTAGGTATGAAATTTACGAAACAAAGGAACGACATCAATAGTACATAGAGACATGACGTTTCGGTCGGGAGTCCTACGACACATCTTCGACCACTATTAAGAACCGAGAAGAAAAACGTCTACGTTCTTTTAGATTCTTTCCCTTCGATACAGGTGAGGGTGATCCTCACGTATGTTTCTTCCTCACGGACGGTCGTGACGCAATCCCTTTAGGTTAAGTAAAACATTAAATTAGGGGTCGTGTTGTGAGACTCCATCTACCACCATAACAGGTAAATGTCTACTTCTTTCTTCCAATCTCTAATTCATTACATACAACCCAGTGGGTCTACTATTCATTGTTTAGTCCTAAATTTGATTCGAAAGAGACAAATGCTTCTGCGAAGATTCGGACACGATATGACGACACACGGAAGCCCGACTAAGGAATTAAAAACCCCGGGTTCGAACCAATTGCTGAAGGTGAGATGGGACCTATGGTAATTTTTTTTTTTGTATTTTTCAACGGGTTGGTTTAATGTTTATAATGTTTCGATGTTATCAGTATTTCAATTTTCTCTTACTATTCGTTTCCTTGGCAGCTCAAGTCTTTATTTCAGTCCATATACTACTTCCCTGGTAAAGTTTAGTAAAGTTTACCTTCTTTTTACTTAATAAGATATTTACCACAACTCTTTGGACCAATCGTTTTGTTAATCAACCGAGGGCCATTCATTAACATTGGACATGTAGCTTGTCAATACTGGATTGTGTGCAACAGGTCGAGGACACACTGACACCTCTGTTCTCAAACCCCTAGTGACAAACTCAAGACCTGAAGGATTCATAGACTAGATATACCGTGAGACTAGAATGAGACAGTGTGCTAGAGCGTTTTATGAAGGTTAAATGTTTCACAAAAGTGATGGGATAATCACGTCCCACCACGACAATAAATTTAAAAGATATATTTCTGTGACTCCGAACCTCTCCAATTCAAGTGTCGGCCGCACATCCCTCTTTGAAGTTGTGGTCAAATGACTAGGGAACAGAGAACACAGTGACAGAATGATAGTCTCAGTTACATATTAGAGAGGGAGTGAAAGTGTGGGTGTGTTAAATTTGGTACCTTTTGTTTATTGTAGTGAGGTAATTGTGTGGTAGATACAATTAAAGAGACCTAAGGACTAGTCAACAATAGGTATTGTGTATATAAATTGTATTAACGTCAGTATCAAATTAATGTTCAATCACCGGGTAAAAGGGTGAATTGTGACAATAGGATTCAGCAGTCACGACGAGTCAAAACTCGTTTACTGAGAGAGAGTGTGTGAGGAGAAGCAATTTGGGTAGGTACATGTAGAGGTAAAGATTAGGTTAACGAAAATTTACTTAAAGAAGGAGTTTGTCCGTCGGTAAATAGAGGGAAGGGAGTTCCTGTTCAGGACAAAGAAAAGGGTCAGGGACCCAGTGAGATGTACGAGTCGCACAAACCAAAGGAGACGAAAGTCTCAAAGAGAGGTCCTTGAGGAGAAGACGTCTGAGAGCAGACCCACATTCGTCGCCTTCCCCCGCAGACAAATGGAAGACCCTCAACTACTGGTACCGTAAGTGAGGACAATTCATAAGAGAGAGGTAAGGAAAAAATTGGACACCGAAGGGTCAAATCGTAGGAGTCCTGTCAGTAGTGGTTTTGGCACTAAGTGGGCGTACCAAAGGAGGGACCGGTCCCTCTTTAAAGTGTGACTTGTAAAAGTAGTGGTAATACATATGTCGTACTAAGTACCTCTTGTCTGAGACGAATCTCATAATTTATTTAGTAACAAAAGTTAGTCGGTGTGACCAACAAATTTCTCTCTGTGTAAAGAGTATGAATTACGAGATAAGAGGGGTAAAGTTCTCTACTTTTACCGGAGTACCTTTATATGGGACTCAACTGACCAGAGACAAATTTTTGTTCATATATTTCTCTCTGTACCCTTTTTGGTGTAAAAAACTAGTCACGAACAGGATTTATAAGGTATTCCAGTTCAAGTTAGATAAATTCCTCAATACTCCAGAGTTGATCCGTGATGAATTTATCCACCAGTAGTTTATGGATACCTTATTGACACATGTACAGACAATCTAGAACTTTCCTGTATATTTCAGAGACGAGAGTTCTTCAGCTTAGAGATGGTGGTCAACAGACCGTCTGTGTGTGTGACCGTTTTTAGACGGTTTTCTCCCACTCTATTTTTCTTCCAACATTGTAAAAATGTTTTACAAGTAAATCTAGTCCCAACATCGACACTTCACGAAAATGAATTAACTTTACCTCTATTAATTCGATGTCTTATTATTATTGTTGTTATTATTGACCCTGTCTACGACAATACTAAACCAAAACGAAAGCCTGTCAATCAACATTTTGTAAACACGTTCTACTTCTTAGTCTTAACCCAAAAAAAAGAAAAAAAAAGGATTCTTGTATGCGTTAGTTGTTTCCGTTGATAAAAGGAAAAGTGGTAATACCTCGGAAAGGACTTCTTTCCTCGAGATTAAGGTAAAGCCTTCGTTTCTTCCTTCTACATACTAAATCATGTGGGGTCTAACTAACATTGAAAAGTACTGAGTAGTTTCTACCCAATCCTTACAGGTTCGTATAGCCTTACAATACGAAGACACTCCGTACTCGTAACGGTCATCAACTTTCAATACCATCGACACTAAGTTGTCCATGTGATATCATTGTTCGGTTTAACGACCGTAACAGCCATCGACACTAAAGTGAAATAACTAACAGAGGACACTTTGTACTCCGAGAAATAAACTTAGTAAACATATCCACAGTATAGTCCAATTAACGTTTCGTTAACCTAAATTATTATTATATTGACACATAGGTACATGTAGCTAAGGATCTTAGTACTCTACACTTAATGTGAACTAGTACTCCATAACACTAGGTCACGCCACCCTACTCGGTCAGGGTCCGACTAGCACATTTAAATTCGTCGGGTCTCACTCGAAATTGAATATACAGTCAAACCTAACAATGACGTTTATAAAATATCCAGACCTTGTACTAATCAATATTTACCCTACGGGAACTTGAACTTAACAAAATTTTTCGTATCGAAATCCAACTCAATTGCCGCACGACAATTCTAACCATGGTCATATTTGTGGCTCTTACTTCCGAAAGACAACCGGTGTGAAAGAATGTGTAAAAGTTCCAACAACTTTAATAAAGCGAGAATCAACCCGACGAAACAGGAACAATCAGGTGACTCATTCCTTACATTCCACCAAGAGTTTCACCTGTCTTCAAGAGACTTTTCGTTCCAGTGTCTGGTTCATTTGTATCGTTACTGGCTCAAGTAGTAAAGTAGTGTCGATTTCTTTGTCGTAGTAATCTCTAAACGTACTAATATCAATACAAATTTTAATCACCTATAAAAGGTCAAAAAGTCAACTTCCTGCAAGGAAAGGTTCTCCCAACTTTGTCCCCTTTTTTATCTAATACACCCTTGTGAAGTGTGAGTATACAACTTTTGTTTCGAACTCCTTTTTGGAGCCCTGTTTAGATTCATCCTTTCAAATTCTCCAGGGTCTCCATCTTCCTCTCCCTCCTCCTCCTCTTACTCCCCTCTTATTCAGTGCCTCGTCATCCGTCTCCGTGTCTTACGCACCGGACAGTGTTGCAGCCGTGAGCTCTCTACAAAAACTTAGTCACTGGACTGATTTGGTTCTATAAAATTTTCAACACTCCTTTCAATCATTACTTAGAGTTATATAGCGGATCTAACGGCAGAACTTACGTGAATTTGTCCTCGTTCTTTGTAAAAACAGATCTGGTTTGAAGCGATACACTTTTCACCTTCACAATCAGCGAGTCAATACAGACTGAGCAATGCGGAGGCACTTGACATTGGGAGGTCCGAGGAGAGAGGTACCCTAAAGGGTCCGCTTTTATGATCTCACCCAACGGTACGGGAGGAGGTCCCCTGGAAGGGCTGGGTCCCTAGTTTGGGTCCAGAGGACGTGATGTCCGTCTCAGAAATGGTGGACTCGGTGTTCCTTCGGGATCCATGCACTTAAATGTAATTTAATAACAGAAGTTTTCAATATAAGTGAAACAGATAGTAAAACCGACCGTGTGAACGGTGTTGGAGAAAAAGGACAGTAAACCGTAAAACACCGAGTCGACCATTTCTTAGGTGGACGTTACGCCCTCTGGACCCAAGCTAGGGACCCAACCCTTCTAGGGGACCTCTTCCCTTTCCGATGGGTGAGGCCATAAGACCGGACCTCTTAAGGTACCTGATATGTCAGGTACCCCAACGTTTCTCAGCCTGTGTTGACTCACTGAAAGCGAAGTGACCGTAAAACCTCTCTAGTGACCCTCTCAGTGACTGAAGACGTCAAGTAGGTTTAGTCTTATATCTTGGTAAGGGGATTTGGATTTACGTAGAGTGAAGGGAAGACGAAGTCACTTCGGCTTAAAGAGTGGTCGAATGTCTGTTAAATCCCGTCCCTTCCCACCATGGTTTAGTTTTCGTTTTGATTTATGTAAATTATTCAAATAAATAGAGTGTTCTATATTGATACAAATAATCACGGGTGTCCAAGGAGATACTCGTGTTTGGGATGTTCCACCAAAAATTGGTAAAAAGCCTTTACCCAAACTTACTTACACAATGAACCGACTCTGCGTCCAGGATAGATTTGCGATTACTTAATATACTGGTATACAAGTCTCTACGACACTGGGTGTCAACTTTCGACTCAGGTGACTTTCCTTGCCGTCGTTGTCCTCTGCTCTTTTCTTCGGTGAAAATCGACAGTGTCTAGAGACAAACCATACTTATATCACTATGATGACATCTGAATCCTCGTGATTTCCTTGACTTTCACTTGCAGCGAGTCAGTGCAGGCTGAGAAACGCTGGGGTACCTGATATGTCAGGCACCTTAAGAGGTCCGGTCTTATGACCTCACCCATCGGAAAGGGAAGAGGTCCCCTGGAAGGGTTGGGTCCCTAACTTGGGTCCAGAGGGTGTCACGTCCACCTAAGAAATGGTCGACTTGGTGTTCCCTTCGGGTTCTGACGACCTCACCCATCGGATAGGGAAGAGGTCACCTAGAAGGCTGGGTCCTTAACTGGGCCCCAGAGGACGGAACTTCCTCCTAAGAAATGGTTGACCTGGTAGTCCCTTCGGGATTCCTTCCTTGGATCTGTTAAGATTGTCGCTTCACACTCAATGTGTGTGATAGTTCTCCTTCTGAAGCATAAGTCCCTATTTCAAGTCACGGACCATAAAAAACCGTATTACTCCTATTGTCCTTAGTCTTAGGAAGACAATGTGGGTGTCAGCGTAGAGAAACCGGAACGCTAAAGTGGTACAGCAACGGTCTGTGACCTAAAAGAATTAATTTCGCTCTGAGAACAACTTACTTTTGTTATTTTACTTCTCTAAGTTCATTCTTAGTTGTTTTCTTTTTACCGTGATTTTGTTACTTAGAACGGAATGACAAGTATAAAATTACATCGGGGAGGAGTTAAGTCAAGTCAGGTCAACGAGTCAGTACAGGCTGAGAAACGCTGGAGGACTTAGTGTCGTGCGGTCCGGAGGGATAAGTAGTGGTAGAGGGCCTCAAGTGAGTCTGAGTGTAGGTAGCTCGGGCACTACGGTAGGTCGGTAGAGTAGGAGTCAACAGGGGAAGAGGAGGACGGGGGTTAGGGAGGGTCGTAGTCTCAGAAAAGGTTACTCAGTTGAGAAGTGTACTCCACCGGTTTTATGACCTCAAAGTCGAAATCGTGGTAAAGAAGGTTTCTTTAGGGTCCCAACTAGAGGAAGTCTTACCTGACCAACCTAGAGGAACGTCAGGTTCCCTGTGAGTTCTCAGAAGAGGTTGTGGTGTCAAGTTTTCGTAGTTAAGAAACCGCGAGTCGGAAGAAGTGTCAGGTTGAAAGTGTAGGTATGTACTGGTGTCCTTTTTGGTATCGGAACTGATCCGCCTGGAATCAGCCGTTTCATTACAGAGACAAAAACTTAAAGTACCGACGTTAGTGGTAGACGTCACTAAAACCTCGGGGGGTTTTATTTCAGACTGTGACAAAGGTGACAAAGGGGTAGATAAAGGGTGTTTCACTACCCTGGACTACGGTACTAGAAGCAAAAGACTTACAACTCGAAATTCGGTTGAAAAAGTGAGAGGAGAAAGTGAAAGTAGTTCTCCGAAAAATCGAGGAGAAGTGAAAGACGGTATTCCCACCACAGTAGACGTATAGACTCCAATAACTATAAAGAGGGTCGTTAGAACTAAGGTCGAACACAAAGAAGGTCAGGTCGCAAAGAGTACTACATGAGACGTATCTTCAATTTATTCGTCCCATTGTTATATGTCGGAACCGCATGAGGAAAAGGACAAACCTTGGTCAGGAGGATTTATCATGTCCAATGCTACTTAAAACCTGGGTTCTTTTCAATTTTACTAGTTTACAAAAGGAAGATACCTCTGCGAAGGAGACTGACTTAAGTACCAAAATGTAAGATACATAAGGTATCCATGTAAAAACAAACAAGTGTTTGTAAAATAAGTATCGGATCTTTGTGTGTGTGTGTTTTTTTTTGGGACTTTTAGATTAAACGAAAATCAAGAACGACCCTTTTAGGGTACCTGTCCCCTCGGACCACCCAATGTCAGGTGTCCCGGTGTTTCTTATCCTGTACTGACTCGTTCACTTGTGTGTGTGTTTGTGAGAGAGAGTTAGGGGTGAACGAAAAAGATGGAATAAAGATCACGGAACAGTATCCTCATCTCTTTTTGTTCCTCAGATGTCAAACTCGTTTTAGAGTGCCTTGCCGAGACGGGAGGGTTTGGACACAGGACACGGGCTCCCCGTCTGTGGTCGACCTTTCTGCTCCGACCCCTCCACCTTCCCCCTCCCCTCTCACCGTGATGCACTGGACCGTCGGGAGAGTATTCGATCTCAAAGATAGAATACTTTCTAAATGTTAAAAATAGGACAGTGTCTTGTTTGTCATGGTACTGATACCAAAGTGTTAGGCACGTCGGCTAACGTGCATGACTAACGCACAAAGAACAGGATAGTGTAAAGGTTGGCAACGTTTGCAAAGAAGGGGACCCTGCAGTCCTACAGTGTACTCAAATGGTACCCCGACCCCAATCCTTCCTATACTGTCGCACCTGTCTATCGGCAGCTGACCTGCTACCCTCTACTGCGAATGAACGACGAGACGGGGTCCGGGCTACGGACGAGACTAATTCGCGACTAGGTGAACTGAGTAACGAATCGGTAGGGGATAAAGTGAAGGTACGTGAGCAAGTACAGGTGTAACTGGTATAAAGTTTGGGTGGTCGAGATCGTTAATACTTGTATGAACCTCCTAGTACCAGTATAAACTTTAGTTTTGACTGAGTCTTCTAGATCTCGTACTACCAGTATATGTGGCGTGAAGAAGGACAAGTAGGTAGGTATTTTTGGATGGGGTAAAGATCCTTGAGTGAATTCACGAGGACGAAGTTCTTTTGAGAAAAATTGATAAGGTCACAGTGGACTGAGGACTTGATTATCAGACATTTTACTATAATGTCATCACTAAATATAGATGACGTACATAATGTTACAACATTGGAGTAGGTATGAAAAAAATTTGGTACATTATATTCGGTACTTGGACAATAAGACTATTTTTGCATTTTCTCCCTTCAAAAATTTTCATACGATGTACATACAATATACGTACATATATATATTTTTTGTCGAAAACTTTTACTTTAATTGTGAATCGAAAGTACCATACATATTGACACACGATAATAAATTCGTGACAAGTCGGACCGTCCTATATATCATAACATCAAAAAGTAATAGATTCCGTCAAAGACAAATATTTAATAAAACGGATGAGGGAACCGTGAGATTTTTTCTGTGTAGACATTAGTTAAATAAATTCGTTAATATCTACTTCCGTATCTAAACCCTCCCAGATGGACTTCTAGGAGACACAGTCAATCTTTAAAGTTTGGTTCTACTCTTGTAAATATGCCGTGGATAAAGGACACGGTGAGGTCTCCGTGTCAATATAATGGACTATTAGCCACGGGACATAAAAATAACGGAGGAACAAATGTTAGAGATAAAAGATTATCGTAATACGGTGAAACCTCAAACCCCTAGTTTATAATGGAAGGTAATGGTAGATCTGTCATCTTACAGAAAATGCTACAGGTAATACTAGATCTTACAGAAAACTGTAAAAGATGAACTTGTTTATGTTTCTTGTATCTTAAAGATTATAGTTATGTGTGAAATAGTTTTTCAAATAAAAATCACACTTGACTTTAGACTAGGTAACGGAGATTGAAGAAAGAAAAAAAATGACCTCATATCAACTAAATGTTACAACACAATCAAAGTCCATATATCGTATGACTAAGTCAACACACACATATAATATAAGAAAAAGTCTAAGAAAAGGTAATATTCGATACTGGTCTATAACTACTATCAAGGGACACGATATGTCATCCAGGAACAAATAGATAAAGTATATATCATCACACATATACAATTAAGGTATGAGGATCAAATAAGAAGAGGGGAGAGAGGGGAAACCATTGGTATTCAAACAAAAGATACAGATGTTCAGGCAAAGACAAAACATTTATTCAAGTCAACATAGAAAAATTTCTAAGGTGTATATTCACTATAGTTTACTATGAACAGAAAGAGACAGTATGAATGAAGCATATGATACTATTGGAGATCTAGGTAGTAGATACAACGACGTCTACCTTAATAAAGTAAGTAAAAACACCGACTCATTATATATATATACTTTCACTTCACTTTTACTTTCAGCGAGTCAACACAGGCTGAGAAACGTTGGAATACCTGATATATCAAGTACCTTAAGAGGTCCGTTCTTATGACCTCACCCGTCGGAAAGGGAAGAGGTCCTCCAGAAGGGTTGAGTCCCGAGTTTGGGTCCAGAGGGTGTAACGTCCGTCTAAGAAATGGTCAACTCGGTGTTCCCTTCGGGTTATATATATAAATAAATATATGTGTGTGTGTTTGTGTGTGTCAGAAGAAATAGGTAAGCGTACAGTCACCTGTAATTCAAACGAAGGTACTAAACGTAAAAGGGATTGAAGGTTTGAAACCTGGATCTATACGAGAGACTTCCGTATTTTTATTTACATGAGGGTGAAAGGGTACCTTCGGGAAGTGAAAGTATGTACACATCGAAAATCGGACAAGGTGTCCTCATAAGAGCAGAGGTTCGATTTGTATGAGATGAGAAGAACACCAAGAAGATTCGAAAAGTCGAAGGAAGAGGAAGTAAGTAAGTTAGTTCACAATAACTTCTAGATGGTACAAATTTCGTAGTACAACCCACGACAGATGTTACTACTCGTTTTGTCTCAAGAGATAACCTTGTCTGTACCTAGAGTCTCAGTCCTGTCCCTTTTGTCTGTAAGTAGTGGATTAATGGGGTCACCCAACTATCAATTCTCAAGTGTAATCACGAGACTTCCTTTTCTTATGTCAAGAGACGTTCGTATCCTGTTTCCTTCGGCTGGATCCGACCTCCCTGGACCTTTTCAAAGACCCATCTTCACTGTTGGATCGACTCTGTACTTCTTCATCACCTCATTTCCCTCTTTCCTCCTGTCCAACTCTTGTCTATCTTCCTAGACGTTCAAGTTCCTGAGACTTTTTGTCTCACACACCGGACAAGTTTCTTACCTTCTTATTACACAATCTCATGTCCGTCACTCCCCATCCGTCCACTCTCAAGTCTGTAGTGGTCCTGAGAACCTCCGGACGGTTCAAAAAATAGGAGTCTTGTTATCCTTCACTGACTTCTCACACCGTTTAACGTAAGAACCAGTGGTTTATAAGACCGAAGTGAAGGAGGTCGTAAAGAGGGACACTTTTCTAATACGTAGGGAGGGATGACTTGAGTTTCTCTGAGACGCCCTGAAGGGACCACCAGGTCACCTATGTCTCACTTCATTCGGTCTTTCTTTTTGTGGTTATGTCATATGATTGCGTATATATACCCTAAATCTTTCTGCCATTGCTATTGGGACATACGCTCCGTCGTTTTCTCTGTGGCTCCATATCTTGTCAGAAAACCTGAGACACCCTCTCCCGCTCCCACCCTACTAAACCCCCTTACCGTAACTTTGTACATATTATAGTATACACTTTGCTTAACGGTCAGGTCCAAACTACGTCCTATGTCCTACGAACCCTGACCACGTGACCCTACTGGGTCTCTCTACCATGCCCCTCCCTCCTCCCTCCCCCCAAGTCCTGCCCCTTGTGCACATGTGGGCACCGCCTAAGTACAACTACATACCGTTTTGGTTATGTTATAACATTTCATTAATCGGAGGTTAATTTTATTTATTTAAATTCAAATTTTTTTTTTCAGATGGAAGATCACGTCCCTTGTTCCCGAGCTAAGGGTCAGACCCTTCTAGGGTGTCTGGCACCTCGTTGACTCGGGTGTTGGTGTTCATGACTCGGGTGTACGGATCTTGGACACGACGTGCTCTCTTCGGTGGCGTTACTTTTCGGCCACGCGGTGTTTCTTCTCCTCGGGGGCGACCTCTTTACGGTTCGTGGCACTGTTTCCGAGTCACGTCGGTTTTTACTTTTTATTTATTTTAATAAAAATTTTTTAATTTTCTTCTCTGAAACACTGGACGGACGGTTACTTTACGCCCGTCGTCACTGTACACAGGGAAAGTCTGTCTTCGAAATTCTCGGCCGTACGTCTAGTGTGAAAGAGAAACCAGTGATAGTAACGGTATCACTGGTCGTTACAAGGTGTGTCTCGGACGAAGTAGTCGAACTTAGGGTTGCACCCTAAAGGTGCCTCGTTTCGGTGTCCATACGACACTTACTCACCATTCGACGACGACAACTTTCGATTGCTCTAAAGACGCCAACAATGATGTCATAATGGATTAAATAGGACTGTCTATGCTTCCTAAAACACTCCGGGCTCCCTTGTACTGGTTTGAACACAAACCTTTTCTACCCGTTGATGATAAGTCTTTCGGGTTATCTAATAAATTTTCTTTGTTTTCATCTAAGACCTTTTGTTTAGTCCGTATATAATGTAATTCGGTTCATTAACGTGTTACCACTTGTGTCTCTATGTTTTTACATCTATATCGGCTTTCGATAAATCCTCCATTTGAAAAGTCCCAAACCCCTATCTAAACCTAGGAACCGTCTTTTCGTCTTACCTCTCTACTCCCATAACCCCACCTACGACTGCAAAGACCGATCCAAAAGCTACTTGTGACCACTGAATCCTACTTTTACCCGTTAGGGCTTTCCCTTGTTGTGAGCTCCCCTTTCTGGTGCGTCAAATCTTGTACGACTTAGACACCGCGGAAACTCTGCCGTTTCCAACAACTTGCTCGACAACCGAGGTCCAAATCCTAAGTTTCCTGTCCAGTCCGACCTCTCTCTTGAAATCCTTAGTGACCGTATCTCCACCATTGGTCCCCTCCGTCACTCAAACGGTCCATCTCTCAGTTGTCATTTGTGTCTTTCTCACTCTCTCGTGTTTCTCTTTTCCTGAAATCCTTATGCACAACTCTCGAGGTTGTACATTGTAGACCCACTATTTGAATAGTTTTTCCTAATCGGTCTCTCCTCCCTTCTCTTAGTCTTCCTATACCACGGAGTGTTCCATTTTCCTTTCTCACAAAGAGTGTTTCCTCTCTCACTGAGTTACAGGTCCGACGAGTCTTGAGTCCTTTCTACCTCTGGTTCCTGAGAGGTGACCCACCTCGTCGCATTTCCAGGGGCCTCCGGAAGCGGTGTCAGTCGACACCGGTCTTACCACTCCACGGTGTGTGTCGGGGCCACAGGGACGACCGACAACGAGTCCTTCACTCGCCCCGGTCCGGATCCGTAAGGTGCGTGTCGGAGGGGTGTCGTCCCGGTTGGAGATCGTAGCCAGGACGTCTGCCCGTACGTGCTTGTAAGTGATTGTGTGAGGACAGGATGGGTCAAAGTACAGGACGGGGGAAAGGGGTGGGAGACCTTTCCAATTCCTTTTTTAAGATCGAGGTTTGGTACTATTTTGGTAATAAATTGAAGTAAAACACCCTTTTATTCTAATTGATGTGTACGGTACCGTAAGTCAATTGTTTTGAGTTGTTTGTGAGTTTTTGAAATAAGGATAATTGAATTAGATTAATTTTCATTTATGGTTTGGGAGTACCTTACAATATTTTTTTTGAAACGCGACTAATTTTATATGTATACAAGAAAATTTAATCTTATCAAAACAAACGATCCCCTTCTAGACCCTCCATCCCTATCTCTTTCTTAGGGGGAATAAAAAAATTTAAATTCATATCAATTAAATGTCACAATACAATCAAAGTCCATATGTCGTTTCACTAGGTCAAAATGCACTTATAGATAAGAAACAGTCCAAGAAAAGGTAAAATCCAATAATGTCCTGTAATTTGTATCAAAGAACACGATATGTCATCATGGACAATTGGAGTTTGAGAATTAAATAGGAAGGGGGCGGGGAGAAGAGGAGACCATTGGTAAAGAAGAAAAGGAATTAAGGACCAGGTCTAATGAGGAGGTTCATAGTACTGATGTATAAAGACCAAATTCGTGAATATTTTATTAGGATGAGAAAAACAGAAAACTTGACGGAGAGTCTAGGCCGGAAAAGAGGGGATAAAGACGGTGGAGAACGAAGACAGAAACGGGGGAGAGGTCACGTAAAACGTATTCACGGACGGACGGTCTTAGGATAAGAATTTTTAAGGTAAAATTATTAAAGAGGTGGGGAAGTTCTTGAATCTCACCGAGGGAATCAAGGGTAGTACACTTTAAATTTCAAGAGACGAATCTTGTGACCTGAGCCATGTTAGATAGGAGTAGGCGATGGGGTAGGGGGTGTAGGTCATGTCAAAGACGAGGTAAGCCCGGTCGTAGTCTTGGTCCCGGGTGCGAGAATAAACGGAAAAGAGACACGAAACCCTGGGTGGAGGGGAAACCGACTTTACGGGAGACGATCAGGGAAGTGTTTGGGTAGAAAGTTCCGGAACATCCTTTTTAGACGTACATCTTTAACGAATGGAAGATATTCTTTAAACCGTCAAAATGGTGTAAAATACCTCTGAAATGCACTTAGTACAGTACCCTATGAGTCTTATCGGGGAAGTCATCTGTCGTAAAACGTATACTACTTTCATTCCTAATTCAAGTAGACACCTTTTCGTGGATCGTGTCACAGATGGGTACTATTCCTCGACCATTTACGGCTGACAACAATGCGAATGATCTCTCTAAATCAGTAAGAAGGTCCAGTGTGTCGACATTCACTTTCGTGATCTTGAGTTTGAGACCGAAGTCTCGCACGAGAACGTGAAACGGTTCACGTCGTTAAGAGACAGACGGGAAGACGATGGAACGGTCGGAACGAGCCGACAATGTCAGTCGTTACTAAGGACGACAGACTTAAAGGATCGTAAACCTCACAGACCAAACAAGAACTACCGATAGAACGAACCTGAAGAGAAAAAGAAGTCATATACAGAATACAATGATTTCTGATCACCACATGTCTGTTTGCAGATGGTTGGTCGAGAGTTTCTCCGTTTCCCCGACTAAGTATCATAAACGACTAAAGTCACCATATTTATGACGATGGTACCAGTTAAAGTTCTACAGTTACGTTTCAGTTGGTTCAGTATTTTAAGAAAGTTAAAATAGGTAACCAAGAACACTGCACCACTTTCGACCGATGTCGTGTGACGACCACGATTCCTAATCCGTAATATGACATAAGAGAACAAAGTGAATCACGGTCCGAATCACGACTCGTTTATCCTACGTACTGGTAATATAAACCTCTAAGTTCCAACGTTTAGCAGATATTTGTAAGGGAGTCGGATAAAGGCTTTTACGTCAACTTTACTACTATGTGTTTTTGATCAATAAAGGTATTATCACGAATTCCTTCTTTTTCACGGTTGTCAGTTAATCTTTTAAACTGTTTAAATACTTTCTGTTCTTTCCTCTGCCTGCCGACAACTACCTATTCGGTCTCCTTTGGTGTGTAACTTTATCGCGGTCACTCCGACGGTACCTCTACCCTTGGCAAGAAGAGTCCTACCGAGATTCGAGTCGTCAATGCCTCACGAATTTACCTGTCACCTTGTTTACTAGTCCTATTAGTTAATTTCCAATTTCTTATGGACTTGGTCAGACGGGTGACAGAGAATATGTTTATAACTCGTAACATAGGGATCAATGTCCGTAGTCTTAACGAAAATTTTGGTTCATATCCCGAAGGGGCCACGGAGCCGTCATTTCTTAGGTGGTCGGTTACGTCCTCTACGTCCAAGGTAGGAACTCGGCCCTTCTAGGGTGTACGGTCCGGCGTCGGTAACTCGGACGTGAGATCTCGGGCCCTTGGCGCTGATGGCTACGGCGTACGGCGTCGATGACTCGGACGCGCGAGATCTCGGCCACGAGGTGTTGTTCTCTTCGGTGGTGTCGCTCTTCGAGTGTGTGGCGTCGGTTCTCGTCGGGGACGGGTACCGTTGATCTCCTTTTGGACGTGTCGTCACTTCTGGGTCGTGTCGGTTCTTTATTTATTTTTAATGAATTTTTTTTTTTTTGTTCATGTTACAAAAAGACTCTTCCTGATGGGGGTGGGATTGGGGGGTCACACCTATAGACTCCGACTTCTTTATTCTGGTCTCGGACACTCTATAGTCCAGAAACTTTCCTGAGTCTCCCCCTTTTTTACCTCTCTTACTTAATTTTACACAAAATCGTCGGTTCAACATCTTCTTCCGTTTCCTTTAGAAGTCGCCGTGTTTACTTTTCTTTGTAGTTTCCGTTCCGGCATACACCTTCGACTCACCGATGTAGGAACGTCGACCCCCACTGGTACACTATGTCAAGGTCGGTTACTCTGCATTCGTCTCACCCGATCCCTAAAGTCCCTCTCAAACCAAAAGGACTAGACCTCCGGTAAGGAAGAAAGAACAACGAAAGAAGAGGGAAAAGGGTGGACCCGACACCGGTACTCCGACCTTCGTCTTATCCGGTCAAACAGTGGTACTTTGTTCGTCTTACCATTTTCGGTAAGGAATTCCTATTTCTCCGTGCTTCTATGTTCCTCGAACTCCCTTTCCTGTACCTACTGTCATAAAGAAGGGACGAGAACGACAAAGGTTGGAAGAATAATACAATCTTTTTACTTTGAGAAGGTTTGCTCCGGTGATATCATTTCAAACCAACGTAACGATTTATCACAGAACATACAGACCCTAGAACCTACCCTCTTTTTGTGGAAACTCTTTACCGTTGAGGTCCGGACTCACGTACCCCCGACTCAAATATGATGTACGAACTGAGTCCTTAGGATTCAACTCTTTATTTTAAATTTTTAGTTCGGTCCTATAAACTTTGGAGACATTCGTCATTTTTACATGTGAGTGAGGTACCCTTACAAAAGTGTAGAGGACCCTTCCTTTGTATTAATTTCTATTCAAGTATCAGTTTTTAATGTTCCAGATACTTTCTTATTTGATGATACCCACTCAGTTGTCTATATCGTCCCTCCTCTTAGTCGCGAGCCTCTTAACGTATATTTTCTTGTAAGACTCTCCGATACTTTACGGATGTTGCACTGATTTCTATATTTGGTTCCGTATCTCCTGTCACTTTTTTTCTTCTGTTGTATTTTTTGTCTTGTTTGTTGAGACTTTTTCTTGGTCTAACTCAGAGATATTTACTTTTAGTATCAGTGACTTTAATTTTTAAGTCACCTTTCCCCTTACTTGTCAATTCTGTTTTTACTTCTGTCTTAGGTTTTTGGTCTTCTGTCTGACCTTCTTTAAAGAGTCTTACACCCTGTCTTTTTGATACCTTAACACCGGTTCTCGGTATCTTTTTGTCTAGTTCTTCAAAGTCATATATAGTTCATCTTTAAAGTCTGTTTTTTTTATCTCTTTCACTCTTTCTCTATTATAAATTCTTTTTAATATGGACTCTTAAAAGATCTATATTTCGTTTTGTATTTACTCAGAAGTCTAAAGTCTTCCTACGTGTGTAGGGTCGTCATATTAAAAATCTTAAGTGTTAAACTATGTGAGACCACGTTGAAACCTTACAGTTACTATCCTTCTTTTTAGAATTTTCGTTGGTTTCGTCTATGAGATTTTTGTTTTTCGTTTTTTCCCAGGTTAATCTGGTAGTAGTTTGAACAGTAGTCAGTGGTATCTACAGATATCCTTTGTTTACCGTAGAAATGTAACGATTCTCCTTATTCTGAGTAGGATCTTAAGATATGGGTTGATTTGAAAATAAAGTCTGACTCTCACTTCGTCTTTAAAGTTTGGTTGTTTCAGACCCTCAAAGGGTGAGTAGTTGAGAAGGATTTTCTAGATGGTATTCCAAACGAAGTCATTCTTTTTGTTAACTTAAGTCTTCTTTCTTCATCTCTGGTATTCCTACTTATTTCTTTAACCATTTATGTAACAGTTTTAATTTATCACTAAACGATATTTATTATTTTGACTATGATTAGACTCTCCTGAAATTTTTATTCCATTATGATTATATGGTCAGATTATGATTAATCAGATTTATGGTTAATCAGATTATGTAATTATGTACTTGGTATTTGAAGGTCTACAAGTTCGACCTAACACTTTTCGGTCTCCTTACTCTCTAGTTTAACGGTTGTAGGTGACCTAGTAACTTTTTCGTTCTCTCAAGGTCTTTTTGTAGATGAAGACGAAATAACTGATGTGGTTTCGGAAACACACCTAGTGTTGTTTGACACCTTTTAAGAAGTTCTCTACCCTTATAGTCTGGTGGAGTGGACGGAGGACTCTTTAGACATACGTCCAGTTCTTCGTTGTCAATCTTGACCTGTACTTTGTTGTCTGACCAAGGTTTAGTCCTTTCCTCATGTAGTCCGATATATAACAGTGGGACAAATAAGTTGAATATACGTCTCATATAGTACACTTTACGGTCCGACCTACTTCACGTTCGACCTTAGTTCTAACGGCCCTCTTTATAGTTATTGGAGTCTATGCGTCTACTGTGGTGGGAGTACCGTCTTTCACTTCTTCTTGATTTCTCGGAGAACTACTTTCATTTTCTCCTCTCACTTTTTCAACCGAATTTTAAGTTGTAAGTCTTTTGATTCTAGTACCCTAAACCAGGGTAGTGAAGTACCGTTTATCTACCCCTTTGTTACCTTTGTCACTCTCTGAGAAGAAAAAAACCCGAGTATTTAGTGACGTCTACCACTGACGTCGGTACTTTAATTTTCCGTGAATGAGGAACCTTCCTTTCAATACTGGTTTGATACAGATCAATACTGATCTGTCGTATAATTTTTCGTTTCTGTAATGAAACGGTTGTTTCCAGACAGATCAGTTTCGGTACCAAAAAGGTCATCAGTACATACCTACACTCTCAACCTGATATTTCTTTCGACTCACGACTTCTTAACTACGCAAACTTGACACCACAACCTCTTCTGAGAACTCTCAGGGAACCTGACGTTCCTCTAGTTTGGTCAGTTAGGATTTCCTTTAGTCAGGACTTATAAGTGACCTTCCTGATTACGACTTCGAGGTTATGAAACTGGTGGACTACACTTCTTGACTGAGTAAACTTTTCTGGGACTACGACCCTTTCTAACTTCCGCCCTCCTCTTCCCCTGTTCTCTCCTACTCTACCAACCTACCGTAGTGGTTGAGTTACCTGTACTGAAACTCGTTCGAGGCCCTCAACCACTACCTGTCCCTTCGGACCGTACGACGTAAGGTACCCCAGCGTTTTTCAGTCTGTACTGACTCGCTGACTTGACTTGACTTATGTGATCAGTTGTTAGTGTGTTTAGTGACATTTCCTTCTGGACTCAAATTTGTCAGTATTTTGGGTCATAATCAAACCTCCTCTTCTGTATAACTAATTGAAATGTAAGATAATTGTTAAAGATTCTTATTTGTAATTTTCTTATCTTTATTATTGTAAATTTACTTTTCCTCTTTTTTCCTTTAAATTTTTTTCCCTTGAACTCTATAACTGTCAACTTATTTTCCACTTTTTACTTCGTCTACCTTTTTTCGTTTTTATGTTTTAGCTTTATTTAAGATTTTATCTTTTAGGTTTTAGTATTACAACTCACTCTGTATTGTATGTAATATAGTTACACTTACATATACAATTTTGTACTTAGTTATATTTTAACGATTGTCTGTCTACTTTCACTTTTCCCTTTCATAATCAGGGAGTCAACACAAGTTGAGAAACATTGGGGTACCTGACATTAAGAGAACAGGCATCTCAAAAGGTCCGGTCTTATGACCTCACCCATCGGTAAGGGAAGACGTCCCCTAGAAGGGCTGGGTCCCTGACTTGTACCTAGAGGACGTGACGTCCGTCTAAGAAATGGTAGACTCGGTTGTACCACTTCTTTTTTTATACTCTCGTTCCTATCCTTTCTTGTGGTCAAAGTCTTGTCACCGATGGACACCTCCCCTTCCTTACTTTGACCTGACTTGTGTTCGTGTTTCGAAATTACATACAAGTGTAAGAAAGGGATATGACACTTTGTGTTTCTTTATTTCCTTCCCTCCCTCCCTTTCTACCTCTCTTTCCCTCTTATTTTTCTCCCTTCCTCCTTTTTACTACTCAGTAAGTGGGATTCCTATTAAGATTTGTTTATCCATTGTGTGCTTTTGATGGGGGAATGGTTTAGTTTTACATGTCCCGTGTATCGTACTCATTTGTCCTTTATTTTGAATCCCTCCAACTAAACTATTGTCAAATAGAAGTCAATGACCATAACCGTAATCACAAGATGCACGTTTCCAAAGACTCTCTCTTTTACTTAAAGTAAACGTTTTCTTTTCTAACTATAATCTCACTTACTTAGTCCTAATACACTGAGATTCCTACAAAGTTGGAAATTATCTCCAATCATATCTGTAAAATCTTCTCAGAACAAAGGCATTTTATAAATGTATATTCTTACTAAACTGATTATTTTTAGAGAAAGACTTCCGTTTTACCATGTGATCTACCGACAAGAGGTTGCACAACCGCACGTCTGTAGACCCATTTTCTTGTCGTTCACCATTTTCGGGAGGTACCCTACGGAGGTTAAGCCTTTCGGGGCGTGGGTGGCGACAAGTGGTGTTAAAACTACTCTTGTCTCCCTTCCCCTACCCCTCCTCCTCCCCTCTCGGGTCCATTTTGACGTATTTGGTGAGTGGATGAAAATGGACGAACAAGGGAAAAAGAGTGAGTCCGTTTCCCAACCTACGTTTTTCTCTTGACCTTGCTTGAAATTTTTTTTTTTTAAAAAAAAAACCATAAATAAAAACCAACGTGACCCAGAAGTAGCGACACACACCCGAAAGAGATCAACACCGTTCACTCCCGATCAGAGATCAATACCACGCACAACGTCTCCGGTCCGGGATCCCACGTATCCGAATCAGTGAGACGTTGTACACCCTAGAAGGGTCTAGTCCCTTGGCTTGGACACAGAGGTAACCGTCCGTTCTAAGAACGGGTGACTCGGTGATCCCTTCTAGGACCTTGTTTGAAGATTACGTCAGCGAAAGATAACATGTAAAGGAGAAGAATGTTAAAAGGTCTGTCGACCGGAGGACTTGGAGGCGGTCTCACGTCTCTTTCACCCCAGATTAATGTAAGGAAGATTGAGTTCGACCGGTACCCCTGTCATAGTCACCCTTGTAAACGAGTACCCAAAATAACAATTCGGAATACCGTCGATTTTTCCGTCGGGACGGGAAACAGAAAACAGTGTCACTACCGTGTCTAAAAGTGGGTCTGTGTTTCTGGTGGTCTGTCCTGTTGGACCCCGCCGGGACGTCAGGGAGGGACGAAGGAGTCGCCGGGGCACTGATGAAGCTCCTGGTAAGACGGTGGGTAAGACTTTACAGTAAAGGGGTTGTTAAGAGAAAAAAAGTAACTCCATATTAAATATATAATGTTTTATGTGTGTAAAATTGAATTAAGACAATTGAAACTATTTTAATATGAGGGTAGGGGTAGTCTCATGTCGTATTTTAGTGAAAATTTCCTTTTAATAAAAGACCTACCTGGGTTATCGTTACTTTGTGTTACCGAAGATAAAGATTTAGACTATGAACGTTAAAATCTTTGTCATAGGTTCTGAACTTCTATTACTCGATGTCTCATCATTTATCATGTAAAACGGGGTAGACATTCTTATCAAGATAAAAGGTATCAGTAAATCTATTCTTTGTCTTTACGATATTTAGTGACATTTTACTGAACATGAAATTTTATGTTTAGAATTGTAAACGCACGACTTTTCACTAATTAGTATGAAATAAAAGAAAAGTATAAAAGAATATTACGGTGTACTTATTCGACTATATGGAATAGAAGAAAGGATAGACTTTTTCTAGATCTAAGTGTCAGGTCTGACTTAAGGTACGATCGTTGTCCCCAGTCAGTCAAGTCAAGTCAGTGAGTCAGTACAGGCTGAGAAACTCTGGGGTACTTAGCGTCGTGTGGTCCGGAGGGACAGGTAGTGGTTGAGGGCCTCAAGTGAGTCTGAGTGCAGGTAACTCAGCCACTACGGTAGGTCGGTAGAGTAGGAGACAGCAGGGGAAAAGGAGGACGGGGGTTAGTGAGGGTCGTAGTCTCAGAAAAGGTCACTCAGTTGAGAAGCGTACTCCACCGGTTTCATGACCTCAGAGTAGAAATCGTAGTAAGGAAGGTTTCTTGTGGGTCCTGACTAGAGGAAATCTTACCTGACCAACCTAGAGGGTCGTTGTCCCCATGCCTCGATGTTTACCAAGAGAAATTCAGTTTGTTTTATTGTTGTTCATACCCTTGTGGAATGAGACTTCAAAGAGATAAACTCAAATTTGGAGAGAAGTGTCCGAAAAAAGTTCAGAAACTTCGTAATAATTTGCTAGGATGATAACCAAAAGGCACTCAGTCAGGACCACTTTCACCTCACTGAACCTGGCGATTACTGATTTCAAGTGAGTAGCGGACTTCCTGTCAGTGTTTCGGACCCCAAGTAAGGATATTCGTAGGAATATTGAATCCAAAACTGAGGACCTTTATCCTCTCCACCCTTTATCCTGTGTCTTAAGTTGAGTAGAGAGAATGAATTTATATCATGACGACGATAAAGACAATGAATAGAACCCCTTAAAACAATTCATAACCATATAAAACGATAAGTCGTAATTCAACATACGGAGTAAAGATGGAAACTTTAGGTTTAAAGGTTCATTAGTGAAAATCCTTTTTTAGGAGATAAAAGTCGAAGTAAGAGGTACCTGGTAAATAAACACTACGGTTCGGTAACTCATTGAACTTCAATGTCATTCTTAAACAGTACGGTCAAAGGTAGAATTGTTCCTTCCGAAAATTCTGTTTGTTTGGTTAAAAACAATTTACCTATTTTCTTTACTTGTTCGCAAAGTGTATTCTCACCCTTTTCTTACCAGAGTATTGAAGTTGGAACATTTATTAACCTTTTTACGTTTAATTTTGGTGTTACTCTGTGGTGAAGTCGTGGGGTAGTCTAATCGTTTTTAAACATCAGACTGTTATGGTTCACAACTACTACTACTTTTTGATATCTTTAAGAGTATGTTTGACCATTCGGATTCGTGTAATATTAAATATAATACACCCATAATTTACTGATATACAGTACACTGATACAACGACGACGACGACGACGACGACACTTTAGTGAAGTCAGCACAGGCTGAGACACGTTGGGGTATCTGTCGTCGTGTGGTCTAAGGGGGTAGGGACCCTAAGAGGTCCGTTCTTGCGACCTCACCCAACGGTAAAGGAAGAGGTTACGTACTTTCACTTTTCACTTTCACTTCAGCGAGTCAACACAGGTTGAGAATCGTTGGGGTACCTGACGTCGGGTGGACCGAGGAGTCAGGTACCCTAAAAGGTCCGTTCTCATAACCTCACCCCACGGTAACGGAAGAGGCACACTGACACAATCCACTATAATTTAATGACAATTAAAAGAATTCACAATTAAGACTTCATAAACCCTCACTTTACAGTTCTACGGATGTTGAAATATTTTACGAAGTCGTATTTCTTACACCTCTCTCTTCCTTTCTCTCTTTTTTTCACACTAATTTACGGAAAAATTTTCATCCCCCGTTTGATAACCCCGTCTTAGACATTCAGATTTAACACTGGACCGGTAAATAACTAACATTAGACCCATTAATTCGAGAGAGATGGAGTCAAATCAATAGACACTTTACCCTCGCTACCACCATCCATGAGTCATCTCAACACTCGTAATTTACTTCATTAAGTACATTTCATGAATCTCGTCAACGACGAAACAGTATTCGGAAGTTGCTTACAATAATGGAGACAACCGAAGTAAGACGTCTACTACAGTCAACTCTGAGTCTTTTTACTACATTGAGCAAGTAAGGGTTGTGACGATGACCACCAACCTCGACCTTCTCGACCTTGACAGTCCTTCGAGAAGACGTTCAGTTGTCGTTGTGTGTGTCGTCGGGAGAAATGTTGTCGTTTTTGGACTCTGTGAGTTCACGGGTAGATGACCTCTTACCTAACGATTCAACACAATGCGAAGATATGATCTTGGGATATGTCGGTTCCTTTCCTTATTTATTCTGTTCAATTATGCTTTCACTTTCAGCGAGTCAGCACAGACTGAGAACGCTGGGGTACCTGATATGTCAGGTACCTTAAGAGGTCCGGTCTCGTGACCTCACCTATCGAAAAGGGAAGAGGTCCCTCAGAAAGGTTGGGTCCCCAGTTTGGTTCCACAGGGCATAATGTCCGTCTAAGAAATGGTCGACTCGGTGTTCCCTTCTCATAGTTTTTTAACTTTACAATTTCGACAATAAAATAGGAATTTCTAAAATCGACGAACTCGTTGTTTTCCTGACTAATTCGGTGATTTTGATGGTACTTCTTCTATTCATTTTTTTTACAAAACCAAATATTTGTGAAACATCAAGTAGTGTCGTAAAAGACATTCTCACTCTTTAATGATAGATTTACAAATGTCTACGCATCAATATATTTGGTTTCTTAATAATGATGTCACTTGATTAAACATCGGTAATTTCAACACAGAAATTACTTATAAATCACTATACCATCTTACGGGTGATATATTACAACTTAAATTTTTATATCTTAGGGGTTTGTAATTTACGTTTATATGTTGACTGGAACTTGTTGAGTCCCCAATCCCCTATACTGACGTGGGGTCGGGGGGACGTCAGCTTTTAGGTATATTAAAATATCAGTCGGAAGACATAAGAGTCAAGGTGTAAGTACCTAAGTTGGTTGGTGACTAGCTCATCGTGATAGCATAAATAACTTTTTTTTAACGTACATTCACCTGTGTGTGCACACAAGTTTGAGCACAAAATGTTCCCAGTTGACGCATGTGTATATATAAACATATACATGTACGTATAAGTATATTATTGTACATATATGGATATGGTATATTACATGAATATATATAAGTGTATGCTATGTATGTATATAGAGTATCTTCTTTTTTGAACCTTCTAATACCACCACCACCACCAAATCAGTGATTCAACACAGCCTGAGAACGCTGGGGTACCTGACATCGGACGGTCCGAAGAGACTGGTACCCTAAGAGGTCCGTTCTTTTGACCTCACCCAACGGTAAAGGAAGAGGTCCCCTAGAAGGGCTGGGTCCTTAACTTGGGTCCAGAGGACCTAACATCCGTCTAAGAAATGGTTGACTCAATACTTCCTTCTAATGTATGTTTTTGTTAAAAAAAAATTCAATTTTCACTCAAAGAAACCTACCTCTCTACCCTTACTGAAAAAGAAAAATAAGAGTAGCCATTACACCTAAAAGAAAATAAAGATGTCACTTTTACATTTTGACCGTCAAGAGTTCTCATTCATCTGTCCCAGATTAATTCAGTACCTAACACGTGGATCTTAGGGTTGTGTAATGGACAGGACCCACTTTAAGAAGTGTACATAGATATTCTTTGCAGATATTCTTCCAGGTGTCGTCGTAACGAATGTTACCCCCTTTCACCCTTGGTGGCGAGAGAGAGTCGTCTTCGTGTAGGTAGGCCTGTCACCTATAGATCCGTCGTCAATTCTCCTCCCTTCGTCTCGATGACATTAGTTCCAATAGTGTTGTCCCGAAGGGTCCACCGAGTCGCCATTTCTTGGACGGACGGTTACGTTCTCTACACCCAAGTCAGGGACCCACCCCTTCTAGGGGACCTCTTCCTTTACCGTCGGGTGAGGTCATAAGAACGGACCCTTTAAGGTCCCTGTCTCCTCGGACCTCCCAATGTCAGGTACCATGCCACTTCTCAGTTTGTGTTGAGTCGTTGATTTTTGTTATTGTTAGTTATGTATGTATCGTTTTTATAAAAATTACACACTGGTACTATTTGTAGTTGAGTATTCTGCCCACACTCCTTTCCATTATTCTAATCCTTCCCCTGTGTACCACACCACCCCCGAAGTTACTGTGAACTTTTCGAAATAGAGAACCCGACTCATCATCTACAAACAATATATCATTATTAAGAGACACCCCGAAAACCATACGGACTTTACAAGGTGTTATTTTCAATATATTACTTTATTTTTAAGTTCAGTTCACATAGAGATCTTTACTTTAAGTAAAAGTAAAGTCCTTCCACGTTAGTACCTGAAGACCTGATGAATTTTATAAAAATGTAGAAGTAAAAACCGTATTTGTTGATAAGGTTTGTTCTTATTAATAAAAGACGTTTTTTTATCTTTACTGAAATTTATTCATATAAACTAATGTTAATAATGGGTTAAAACAAGTTTTGAGTTTGATAGAAGTACCTCCTTGTTTCAATTATGTATACTGTGGGAGAGATTTTTTTACTTATAAATTTTCTCCCTCAAATTTCTTTCCGTAACTTAGACCTTTTTCATCATCAAGAAGATAAGAAAGGTATATAAGATTTACATCCCCCTTAGACACGACCCTCGTGGGGTACTACAGCTTCGACACGAAGGTCGGAACCGTACCGCCCACTAGGGTCAGGACCGGTTGAACAGTCCTCCGTCTTAATGTGTAAACGTGTACCAATTTGTCAAAGCAGTCACTTTATCTAAATTTGATCGAAAGTTTCTTCCTTTTCTTTTGTAAGCTACGTAAGGTGCAAAAGGGATTTCATATGACATGGAATCTCAGTACGACGTAAAACGTAAGGAGTCTCGGGGGGTTTTGATAAATTTAACACGTGTATTTAGTAAGACAGGGAACACTTTATATCGACGGAGGAGGTCCTCTTCTTCATTCCCCGCGGGACAGGGTTCACCGATGTGGGCCCCCACTCCTCGGGTCGAGTTTCCTCAGTTTCCGTCCACTCCACTTCCCTGTGCGTAAGGCGGAACTTCCGTCTTACCTCTCGAACGCCCTGCAAGAGTACCAAAGACACGGGGTAGGTGGTGTCAGAAACCCGATTTTCGGGTACAAAAATTTCGACCATTTAAGACGGAGGACTACTGTGCGAAGAGTCGGTAAGGTCATCCACCCTTCACCTCCCAATGGTCCCGTCTTTTCTAGTAGGTTTTTGTCCTGCCTTCTCTCTTTGAGTCTCGGTTCGACCTTTTCCACTGCTGGTGGACTTTAATTGTTACTATATTTACCGCCGCCCCATCCCCCCTCCCATAAGAGGGTCGTTTCTCCGAAAGGTTTCTTAGGTGGCGCGCCACGGACATTGAGCGGCTGCGCTGCACTAACTGTCGTTAAGACAAATGTGTGGTGCGCGCGAGGTCCTTGGCGCCAGGCCGCAAGTGTTCGGCCACGGACGCAAGACAAGATCTGCGAAGGAGACCCTTCCTCGCCGGACGCGCCCCACTCCGCCCCGCGGGGCCGGAGGGGTGGGCCGGGGGTGAGCGACCCCTCCTCCCTTTGGCCAAGAGCGCGGTCGGATGGGTCCTAGACCGTCTCCTCCCGGTCCGCCCCGAGCGTCCTCCGACACTTTTGTGGTCCGTAGACCGATCGTGCAGGGTCCCGGAGGGAGGAGACAGACGTAATGACTACTCCCGGAGACTCTCATCCGGTAGAGCCGGGGGTTGGGACGGGGTGCGGGTCGTGTGTGCGTGCGTGCGTGTGTGTGTGTGTGTGTGTGTGCACGTAGGTGACGCGTCCATCCGCAGAGGTCATCCGTGGGGAGAAAGAGACCTCCACGAATCATCGGATTGACTAACCACGAGGTCCGGGAGGGACTCCTCCCTTAGTCTTAAGCCGCAGATCTTTCGGGACCGGGTCCGGCTCCCTCCCTTCAGGTGGAGCGGAAGCCAACCGGGGTTTAGCGAGGAAGGAAACCCCCGGACCGAAAAGACATTGATTTACCCGATGCAGGGTGCACTTGGTGGTGAGTCGACGAAAGCCACCTCATTGCCACCCGAGAAGCCAAGTCTCAGTTCAAGTAGGGGATAGTCCTGTACCCATGGTACGATCCGTGGACGTGCTTTTAGTCGAGTGGAACAGGAGTGCGTTCCAATACCCTGACATTGAGTGCAGACGGATCTTTCCCTTCCCCTTTCCCAAAGCATCCAGGACGGAAAACACAGTTCAGCATGTCTGATCGAGCCTGAACGGCCGGATCGAGAAATTTCGAGGTGCCTTGGATCTGCACTGAAGTCGGAACTGGATCGGAAAA
This sequence comes from Capra ibex, assembly GCA_006410555.1. Taxonomy (NCBI): domain Eukaryota; kingdom Metazoa; phylum Chordata; class Mammalia; order Artiodactyla; family Bovidae; genus Capra; species Capra ibex. The sequence continues at coordinate 74,296,918 of SJYO01026388.1, forward strand.
GGGGAGGTTGGTAAAGAGAGCTCGTCAGAAGGACAGGAGGAGGCGGCGTAAAGGAGCAGGAAAAAGAAAGACGAGGGAAGGAGGTGCATCAGTGTAAAAAAAGGATGTGCGCCCCACCGCCCTCTCGCCTCCTACTTTCCCGCCGTGCGCCCCATTTAGGATAGGGTAGTCCTTTCCTACTCCCGTCTCGGCCCCTGAAGACGAGGACGACGGTTCAATTAGACCATGCTCTTGGTCGGCCCAGCCCAGACCTGTGCGAAAAGACAAGACGTCGAGTCTCTCCACACCCAACAACCCAAAAAAAAAAAAAAAAAAAAAAAAAAAACAGTGACATTGAAGTCACTAGAAGCCACGGGGACTTCCGTTCTCCGTGTGGACTTAGTATTTCGAAGTCTACTCAGCTCAAGTTTCAAAATAAAAGGGGAAAATTTCGGGAGTTATTTAATCCGGTTTCCATCTAACCTTAGGTCGGAGGACGGGGCGGCAAGGAGACCCTAATGATTCCAACCGACTCGTTAGACGAGAACTCTTTGGTCCACATTGCTCTGGACCCGCCTCTCTAGACCCTCAACAAACACCTTGAGAGAGAGAGAGAGAGACCGGCTACGGCCTCAGAAAGACCTCGTCAGGACGCCCGCCCGGCGGTTCCGAGACACCACATCAAGACCGCCTGTGTGGTCACTCCCCCAGTGACTTAGGTCCCGACGTCCGAGTCCTGTGGAGAGGCGGGAGGCGGGAGGCGGGTGAATGGAAGTCGGAGTAGTGGAAACCTTCGGGGCAAACGAATATAAGTCTTTCATTACGAAGTCTCGAGACGGTAGTTGAACTTAGCTCAACAATCCTAATTTCCCTACATTATATCAGTTTTACTTGAAACACGTGCTTCGATTCAACTAGGATTTCTTTCGTTAATTAAGAGTAACAAGAGACAAAGGAAATAGAAATATCCCTTAGAAACAACAACAACAAAAACAAAAACAGGAGTGAGAGACTACAAAAATGTGACGGTCGGTTTATCAACAAAGAAAAGTTCTGGGAATTTTTAATATCACAGTCCCTATCCGTCGTTAAGGAGAAAAAAAAGGGGGAACTCGTACATAGACGTTTGGAAGAGGACGATATCGTTGATTGCACGAAAAACTTTGGTTCGACGTCTCTACGGTAAACGAGATTAAAAGGTCCAACACGACGAAGGGGTCTCTCGGGAGTCTCTGGGACCCTGTGCACACACACACACAATTCTTCCCTGTCCTTGAGTCTCGTCGTCTTCCTTCTACCGAGCTCCACCGAAGTAAAGTTTGGAGACGTTACGGGGCGAGTTAGTCTGGTTTTAGGACAAGACCTTCTAGGTGGGTGAGTTTAGGCCAAGGGTTGTTTTGTTGACTGTTTTCATCCACCCTCACCCTTGATACCTTCCTAGTCGGGGGGTACCTTGTCCGACCGGTCGAATGGTCACGGAAGGAAAACTTGTCTCACCTTGAGTCCTTTTTCTCCGAGAGAGAGTACTTCTTTTGTTTTCTCTTTCGTTTCATGAATAGTTTCTATTTCCTTTAGAAAAAGTGAGACGAAACATGACACTACATTTGGATGACCTTCAGTCTCGGTTGTCTTGACGTTTGGGTTTAACTGTTCTTATAGTACGACAGTAGAGGTACCCCGAACTTTTCTCAACTCTTTACTGAAGTAAGGAGTGCTGGGAGGCCCTGTAAGAGGTCACTAGGAGTACCACCAGGGTCGACAAAGACATGGAGGCCAATAAATGATCTCCCACAAGACGTATCTCTTTTTCCTGGGGAAAGATGAAATAAGGTTATATCGCCAGTAAAAAATACCGGGAAATAGAGTCAGCAGGGGTTTCGTAAAATGTCTCCTTAGATTTAGATAATAATTCCCCTTTTATGTCTAAAAATCCCTTGACTTTACTCTTTTGGGAAACCGACCTTATTGAATAGGAAATAAAGTGTTCCGAGAGTCATTGTACCTTGGATAGATTCGCCGTTTATCTAAGTTTCAGAATCTCTTTTACTGGGTTTCTAATGTAAAACAAAAATGAGAAGGTAATCCAAGAAACTCAGTTAAATCTTTCACTCATTATAAGTTTCACCCTATCAGAAAGTGAATGTGGAAATGTTTAGTTGTAACTGTGTACAGGAATTTATTTTAATTTTTGGCTGAAGATTAGTAAATTTGGTACCACCCCTTTTTTTTTTTTCGTAAACAATATTGGTCGTCTGGTTTCCCGGTAAGTCTCTCATTCTCCATCTACTTAATCTGACTTCCCCTTCTTACCCCTAATTAGATTTAATGACTAACAAGGAAAGGAGTTTTAAGAGAAAACCATTTCTAATTTAACGTGGTTTATAGTTAGTCAAAAAAACTACTATTCTGATAGTTCGAACAAAGTAATTTGTGAGAGGGTAGAGAATCTCGATAGATTTGTCCTAAAAGGGTAAATCCGGGGATAGTTAGGTCTAAATACTTATACGACATTGAACCCTCTAGGAACATAGTTTATAATTATAAACATATCAATAATTTCATAAACCACTAAACGTGTCCCTGAGAGTTTAATTTATATCGTACAGTAAATATCAGAAAAGTTTCTGATATTTACCTTTTAATAAAAGATTGGAAACCAGAAACGACCTCGTTGAACGTCCTACTAAATGTAAAATTCGTCATATATATTATTACTTTGTGAAAAAATTTCATGTCGTAAATTCGTTTTATAAAATGTAATATATCACGTCAGCAAAAAGTCTGACGTAAATAGGTTCCTGAGAAAAGGGTTTTTTAATTTATCTTCGGTTTATTCATTTTGTCTATTTTTTGCTACAACCCCCCTCACCCGTCACCTCTTTGTCCAAAATCATAACTATAAAAATTGGAAAAGTTCCCGATGCCTTCGTGGAAACTCCTTGTGGCCTCAAGACCCTTCACACTTTCGGTCACATCATAACATTCTGAATAATTTTTCTTTTTTATTTCCGACAAAACCTCTACTGTATGGAGAAGGAATGTTGACATACACACACAAACACTTTAGACTGAGTCTATTATAGACTGATGACAGAAATAGGAAGAACGAGAGTCCGACGTTTAAAACACCGTAAAATACTATCACGTTTACCTAAGGTACAATACTCAAAGTTTAAGAATGAAAAATTTTTTTAGGATTGTTCTCCAGTCTCCCGTACAATCCCGTTTGATGTACACTGGAGGTACTTTAATATATCTATTTATAAAGATGAAACATCTTATTGTCATTGTAGAGTTCTTTACTAACAGTTTAATACTAATCCTGAAATCTCTGATAAAGTGGGGTTCTAAGACTAGAAAAAAAGTCAACTTTTATGACCTTCAACTCCCTGGATTTGTGTCAATGTCCTCATTTAAGATCTGTCATTGTGTTAATAGAACGGGACTCAGTGTGTGAAAAGGGTGAGACGACGCACAACGTAACACATTTATTGTTATACTCTGAAAATGTTGAACTTTTATAGTCTTAATTGATAACTGACTTTAGTCAAATTTTAAAGATGCAAACAAATCGGATTAGGTTAGACCAAGTACAAGTCAGTGTCCGTTCTTTGTGTGGAACACAATCTAGCTTCTAGTACCTTTGTAGGAATTCGTTGTGTACAGAGGACGTTTTCCTAAAGTCCTTCAGTAGGTCCCTCTGTCTCTTATGATTTTATGTGTTTTGAAGGTACGGAAGGAACCTTTCGTCTCCAACGTATTCGTACGATGCCTCTGTTTAATCGTTTAGGCTCCGACTCTAACCTTCCGACTTTGAAACCAAACCTTCTCAGACCAGGAAAGGGAAGGTGACTCTCGAGGAAAGTGTGGATGGAGGAACTCGTCTTTCACCCCTTTCTGACTAGGTCTCCGACTGGAAGAGTATTTGGGTCTCGTTCTTTAAACCCCGACCTACGTTTCCAGACACTAACAACTACATACAGAACACATATTGCCAGACACTAACAACTATATACAGAACACATACATGATAGTTTTATTCCCTCCAAACGCACCAAAAATTGATCAGGTCCCATAAACACGGATACGGTGTATGTAAAAGTTTTAATGCAATTAACCTATAAAATAAATATTCAGTGTAAAGAATTTTATATGGTAAGAGACGAACTCCGATTCAGTCTTAACAAACAAATCCAAGGATAACTCGAAAGTTCTCTTTATCATCTCTTCCTAAACGATACTTGGTTTAATTATGAAACCTAAGGTAAGAACCAAAAACCGTCGAAACAAAGACGGCCCCTTATAATCGAGGACATTGTGATCGACAACACACCGATTAACATATATGTTAATATAATGTACACAAAGTTATAAATATTTACGTTTACGAAATCTCACTTGTTGATGGTATCCGAAGTTACTCCGTCGGCTTGTTCCCCCGTCCAGACATCCACTCCAACAAGTCGGTTCAGATGTCTGTCACTCGGTGTTACTCAGAGGTCGACCCCCGAATAGACAACAAGTCTTACCAAACCATTTACTTTCTATGAACAGAAGAGTTTTCGTAGACCCCATGAATTCCGTTACTATTACAAACAATAGGTCAAATAAGTCTAATGTAATAGGTTCAACCGGAACTAAAAATTTAATATACGACATAAGTCGTATATTTCAAAGGAGTCTCATTTCGACTTTCCTTTTTCTTTTTACGAATAACAGATACTAAGTGGACACGTGGGATAAAGTGCCCTGACCACACTTTTCGTTCATTTAAACTTTTAACATTCCCTACAACGTTTGACATTTACAACCACATCTATGAACAGACTTAATATAAAGTCGTGACTTCAGTTCTCTTTTGCAAGTCTGCTGGTGAAACTGGGTGAGGTCATTTTTGTATACGTTGAATAACCCGAAAGGAAATTGTCAAAATAACTACATATTAAATGTATGACATCTTAGGTGAGCAACATTTATCATTTGTTGAATGACTGAAAGTCATTTACCCACGTCAACACGTCGGTAGTGGTCTTGGGTTAAAATCTTGTAAAGACACTGGGGTCTTTCAACGGAGGACGGGTAATCGTCAATTAGGGAAAAGAATGAGGGTCGGGGTTAGTGACCACGCGAATGACAGGACATTTAGCGGAAAGGACCTATAAATATATTTTTCTCAGTATGTCGACAACAGAAAAGGTAGACCGAGGAAAGTAAATCGTATGTAAAAACTCTAAGAGGGTACAACATCGTTCATAGTCATGAACCCAGGAAAAATAACGACTCATCTTAAGGTAACATACTCATTTGGTACAAAACAAATAGGTAAGTAGTCGACTGTCTGTAAACCCAACAAAACTCAAGACCCGACAATACTTTTTAAGGTGATACTTGTAAGTGTATATATAGAAACCTGTATACAAAAGTAAAGAGAACTCATCACGTATCCTCACTTAACAACCTAAAGTACCATTCAAATATAAATTGAAAAATCCTTTTACGATCAGACAATAGGTTTCACCGATTTAGTAAAAAAAAAGGGTAGTCGTTATATACCTCCAAGGTCCAGGAGGTGTAAGCACAGTCGTGAAATATGACAGACAGACAGAAAAAATTAGTATCAGTAGGATCGTCTGCGTATTACTAAAGAACGACGTCAAACCTAAACGTAAAGGGTTTACTGATCACTAGATAAAGACGAAATAACTGATACGGTTTCGGAAACTGACACACCTAGTGTTATTTGACACCTTTTAAGACCTTGTCTACCCTTATGGTCTGGTGGAGTGGACGGAGAACTCTTTGGATATACGACCAGTCCTTCGTTGTCAATCTTGACCTGTACCTTGTTGTCTGACCAAGGTTTATCCTTTTCATCATGCCGTTCCGACATATAACAGTAGGACGAATAAATTGAAGATACGTCTCATGTAGTACTCTTTACGACCCGACCTTCTTCGTGTTCGACCTTAGTTCTAACGACCCTCTTTATAGTTATTGGAGTCTATACGTCTACTGTGGTGGGAATACCGTCTTTCACTTCTCCTTGATTTTTCGGAGAACTACTTTCACTTTCTCCTCTCGCTTTTTCAACCGGATTTCGAGTTGTAAGTCTTTTGCTTCTAGTACCGTAGGCCAGGGTAGTGAAGTACCCTTTATCTATCCCTTTGACACCTTTGCCATAGTCTGAAATAAAACCCCCCGAGGTTTTAGTGACGTCTACCACTGACGTCGGTACTTTAATTTTCTGCGAATGAGGAACCTTCCTTTCAATACTGGTTGGATCTATCGTATAAGTTTTCGTCTCTGTAATGAAACGGTTGTTTCCAGACGGATCAGTTCCGATACCAAAAAGGTCACCAGTACATACCTACACTCTCAACCTGACACTTCTTTCGACTCGTGTCTTCTTGACTACGAAAACTTGACACCACAACCTCTTCTGAGAACTCTCAGGGAACCTGACGTTCCTTCAGGTTGGTCAGGTAGGATTTCCTCTAGTCAGGCCTCACAAGTAACCTTCCTGACTACGATTTCGACTTTGAGATTTGAACCGGTGGAGTACGCTTTTCAACTGAGTAACCTTTTCTGGGACTACGACCCTCCCTAACCCCCGTCCTCCTCTTCCCCTGTTGTCTTCTACTCTACCGACCTACCGTAGTGACTGAGCTACCTGTACTCAAACCCACTTGAGGCCCTCAACCACTACCTGTCCCTCCGGACCACACGACGCTAAGTACCCCAGTGTTTCTCAGCCTGTTCTGACTCGTTGACTTGACTTACTAATCACTATGACTTGTAGAAAAACACACGAATAATCTGTAATCACATAGAAGGAACAACTTTACAGATAAGTTTAAAAACGGGTAATTTTTTTTTTTTGATCTAACTTGCGGAATAATAACAAACGGAATACAACGAAAAAAAAAAAAATTGACAATTAATGGTTAAGCAAAATGTGAGTGAACACAGAGAACATAAGGCGACCGAAGGTGATAATGATTTGAGGATATGACAACAAATGGAAAATCATTTACGTAAAAGAAAGGGATCTGGACAAATAAAATTTTAAAAATTTAACTCCACATTAACTGTACATTGTAGTAAAATCAAAGTCTACATGTCGTATGAAGTCATACACATATATAACGTTTTACCAGTAGTGTTATCCAGACCAATTGTAGGTAACGGTATTTATCAATATTTTAACAAAAAGAACACTACCCTTGAAAATTCTAAATGAGAGAATCGTTGAAAGTTTATACGTTATGTCATAATAATTAACATCGGTAGTATGCTATATAATATAGGGGTCCTGACTGAATAAAAAATTCACCTTCAAACATGGAGGAAAACTGGAGGAAGTTAAATTGTCAGGAGTGGGGTCGGAGATCGGTGTGGTTGGATAAGTAGTATACTTACTCGATAAAAAAAATCTCAGGTGTATATTCACTCTAGTATACCATAAACAGAAAGAGACTGAATAAAGTGAATCGTATTACGGGAGTTTCAGGTACGTACAATAGTGTTTACCGTTCTAAAGGAAAAACACCGACTTATCATGAGGTAACATAGTATTGTACATGGCGTAAAAGAAATAGATAAGTAGGTAGAGTAGGTAGTTACCTGTGAAAGGGGTTTGAACTAAAAACTTAATGGAGTTCTCCTACTCGTGAACACGAAAGATATGAAATACAAAATGTTTGATCCGGATGTTATATTTTAATAGTGTATTTACTATTTGAGTATTAGAAATACCATTATGAAAGTTGTGGACCATAGTATTAAATCACTTGACTTAACTTAAAACAAAGAAATAATGAATAAAACATGTAGTCTCAAAAGTCCAAATTTTGGTAAAAACTCGTCTTCCCTACGAAGTCTCATGTTTCAACCTGTTTGTCTAAATTAATAGTTCTTTTTAATTTTCGCTAAGACTCCTTTATAATTATAAAATACCATTAATTACGTAAATTTATTTTAAATTTTAAATCAATAAAAAAAGACGTTTACAGGGATTCAGGGAATTGTTTTTATCGTTTTGTGTTTTGTATTAATTAGTGTTTATCAGTTACGAGAGTTCACACGGATGTTCACCCATCTTTCACTCATCTTTCGTTTGTTTATGGATTGATAGTAGTCATGAGACCTGGGTTTTATTTTCTAAAGTTTAATAGTTGTATCTAAATGAATACATATTCAGACTCACATTTTGTTTTTGTTGAAAAGGATATTGACCATTTATTATCCCCCCCTTTTTTTTGAAAACTCGGAACGGACCTTCCTACGGTTTCTATATGTGAACTCTTATAAAATTCCATTAATCGTAAAAACAGAGACACAGTCATTTTTATCCGAAAACGGACGATGATTAAAAGAAACCCAATCACTCTGGTAACATACTTACTTCCCGACAATTTCCGGTAAATATAACACGTTTGTCTCCGTGTTTAATCTCCCGTACAATTATTCCTCTCCCCCGAATACTCACGAGTTAATACTCGGGTCTTGGACAAAGATAAAATCCCCCTATCTTTTGTGTAGTTAGAACGAAAATCTTATAAAAGTTAATTTTACTTATCGTGTACCGTGTGATCCTTGGTCGTTTCCGACGTCGGTACACCTAAAACTTATTAAGAATGTTTGGTAGAATCATAGTTTTGACTTATGCATATTACCCGACTTTATATTAAACCCTAGGGTCTTCTGGTTTCAGGGACTCGACGTATTCTTTAAGATTTCCTTCTCTTCATATTTTGACCTGGTAGACAAAGTGAGAAATCGTATGTTGGAAACCTCATCTTATAAACCTCCTCCTGCGACAAATTTTGGACTTATCCCTACTTTATATCACGGACGTGAGGGTTGTACAGTAATTGGAGGAGAGAGGATTCATATTAGTTATCGCAGACGTTCGGATCAAGGGGTACACTTTTCGTTTCGTGTCGCAATCGGCTCGTCTCCAAGTGCAGAGGGAGGTGGTTCTGTTATCACTCATCTAATGAGAGACCGGGATCCGTCACGGAGGACGGATTGTCCCCCACGTCTCCCTCCGTGGGTGAGACGTGTTAAACGTACACGTTGAGTACATAATCGCCGTATAGGTCAAACGGGGCAAAATCGGTGATGGAGGTTAGTGTACTTTTATACATTAAAATATACATGAATACTTTTGTAAAGGTCTACGGGGGTTTCGACGTAAAAGGGGATATATTTTACGGATAAAATATTAATATCGATTGTCCATTGGTCGTAAGTGTACCACAAGTACCTCACCTTTTGGTGATTTCTTTCGTCGTTTCCCACTGTTCTTCCTCACGGAAACCAGAGTTTCGTCTTTTCGGTAGTGGGGGCTTCCGATAAGTCATTCAGGTCACGACTCGAAAACGTTTGGTACTAACATAGCCTAAACCCCGGAAAGAAAAAGTCCACCGCGATCAGGAGAGAACTTTAGAAACATTGATAATGCCGACTTCACGGTAAATTTCTTTTTCTTTCCGTTTCTTTACTCGATTTCCTTCGGTACCACTCAGCAAACAGTTACATAGGAAAGAACTCGAGTACCCCCTTAGTCCGAAGTGCCACCACCCTAGTGTCCGAAATAAAACTTAAACAGACAATATTGGAATTTCGAAAGAAGTTCCCTCTATGTATCCCAAGTACGGACTATATGTCTCAGACAACGATACCTTTCCAAACACGAATTGGTATAATGTCACAAGGCACTCCTCGTCCCCTTAGCCCCATATTCAAGTAGAGAAAAATTTTGGTATGGAAAATACCCTATTTTGTTTTATTTTGTTTTTACACATGTCGTGTATGAAGACTGTAACCTTTTGTTAAAATTCCCGGAAAAACATAGCACACATAGTTCTTCAGTAAGACGTAGGATTCTAAGTGTTATTCATTACAGTATGTACCGTTAATGAGTCATATAATCGATTAGAGGAGACTACAAAAGTAGAGATTTAAGTAAAGGAACACTGTAAATAGTAAAGATGGACTTATAGACGACAACCGAGGTGTTCTGTCGAAGAGGAAAGCCGACCAACGGATCACGGGATAAGAATCACTTGCCAAAGAACATTCTACCGTGTTACTCACAAGTGACTGGGACTCATGAGACAAGTTTCTGTCTTTTCACCTCCGACAGGACGGTACTTTTAGAACCGAAAAGACCCTTTTACTTGGTAACGAATTAGGTTTTTACAAGTCGAAAATGTAGAAAGAAACATAGTTTCTACCGTTACATAACAAACAAAGTACAAAGTTCTCCTTATATAACATACCACGATTGAGGATGGGAACATCCTTGTAAATGACCAAGTCTTGTACCTCGGATCTCAGTCTGGTGGTCCTACACGGAAACCTATGTGGTACACATCGGACACACTAGAACCCGTCCGAGGACTTGGAAAAAAACGGACAAAGACGTAGATACTGTGACCCAATTATTATCATAGATAAAGTGCATCAACTTCACCTTGATTTACTCTATCAAGACCATTTCGTGACTTTTATCACGGACCGTGTATCATCCATACGTCATTCACAAACACATAATACTACACCTTACAGAAGTAGCAGGACGTTAAAAATTAGAACTAAAAGGGCACCTATACGTTGGTAAAGGCAATTAAGTTTTCTTAAAATTTACCATCTTAGACCTCGTCCCACCGTCCTACAAACTTTTGTAAACGACAAAGGGGTTTTATTATGATTCTCATATTAACTTCCGAAGGGGTATGGACATTCCTGGTGAAACGGAAAGTCAGACGTTATTGCTACTAAGGGTGAAACGGGTAACAGGACGACTTTCGAGGAAAAACCAAGGTCTATTATATTTACATTTTTGTCAAACAGATCTCCATATACACAATGTATACGCGTGAGTCAGCACAGGTTGAGACGTTGGGATACTTTACATCGGGTGGTCTGAGGAGACAGGTATCTTGAATTGTTCGTCGTTATGCCCTCATCCAACGGTAAAGGGGGAGATTAGAAGGGTTGAGTCTCTCACTGAGTACTGACGTAACATCCGTCTAAGAAATGGCGAACCCGGTAGTCCCTTCGGGTATACACAATGTATATAGGAATGTTAAACAAGTGTAGTGACGAAACAATTGTTATAAATACAATAATTTCCATCTCTCTTCAAATTTTATTGAAACTATTAAATTGGGTCATAGACCTTCCAAAATGGTCATAGGGTTCATCTCATTTACATCTATATGTCTTTTTTCTGTTTCCCGAGTAAAACACGGATAAGTTTGACTACGGACTCGAAAGTCGGGTCTGGACCTTAAGTAGTAGTCATAAACCGTAAATAGGCGTTGGTCGCCTTGGTGATAACAAACTGGACAAAAGAAAAGAGTCTTGTCTTAAACCATGACAGTTCAGTCAGATCGACGTTGACTTACCTTAAAAAAAGAAATTTCCAAAAAAAAAAAAAAAAAACGTAAAACAAATATATGATAGAGATCACTCCAGTTTAGGGGGACATTTATAATAGATTAAATAAGAGTATTGTAGAGATTCTCTATCCCACGTAAACAGAAATAATAATCACAGACCTCTCAGTGTGAGTGAAACAACCCTTAGTGGTCCTTATTTAGAGTACATCTGTGATTACCTTTTATATTATCCTCTATTTATATCCATACTGACGTTTACTTCTATAAAAGGGTGGAAACTTTAGACAACTGATTTTTCTATTTTTCGTCTTGTTGAATACTACTAACTTATCATTATTTTTCGTCGTAAATTAGATTTAGAGAGTAAGGGTACTAATGACGTACGATTTATAATGAGTTATGATCTCTCAGACGACTACTCGAGACATTTACAAAAGGTTATTTTAATTTATCTAATCTAAACCTTTCACTTACGATTACAAAGATTCCTGCATTTTCTCAGAAGAAAATTTTGAAAGGACTTTTTAGGTCAAATCCTGACGCAGTGTCGTAGTAGTCAGACTCGTCAGCAATAAAGGTGCTCCTGTACGATCCGTCTCCGTTGGTTGTACAGGCTCTTGCAGAACAGTAGACGCTAGGCTACAATTAAGAGAAGCACATAAAACGGACGATGAGACCAAACCAACAGTCTCAAACAATGACTCTGCTCTGATTCGAGTGGGGTGAGACCGTCGGACGCTAACTCAACCGTACTGCGTGGTACTCCACTCAGATTAACGACAATTATAACCTTCCTACTTATTAGGATAATTTTTCTTCTTGTCAATGGTTTTTCATTTATTCCCCTCCGTTCAGATCTAATGTACTTTCTTCCTGTCGAACTACTCCTCCTTGGGTAATTGGACTTACCTTTGTCAAGAAACGAAAGTTAAATCGTCCACACTCGGTCTGGCGTAAGTATGAATTAGCTTTACCTTTGTTAAAAAGACTAAGTCAATATCTGAATTTATGATCCAAAGGAATATACACTTTTTTCCCTGGGGTGACACTAAGGTTCAACAATTATCTTCTGTTTTACGGTGCAATCCATCCAAATACCTTTTGGAAGTAGAACAAGGCATCCATAATAATTACTCAATTTTCTCCATTGATAATCCACCTCTCCCGTTATGAGATGTAGTCAAACGAAAGGTCTGTGCTACACGTACACACAGTGGACCCTAGAGCTAGTTCACGTCTAAGACCGAGTCGTCGAGACCCTGTCCCGGGTTCTACGACGTAACCTCTCCGAGGGTCCCCCGACGGTACCTCGTGTTAGTCCTGGTGAGAACGTCTTCCGTCCGAGGTCTGTTGATAAAATCTTTCTTTAGACACGTTCATGTCACACTGAACGGAATAGTAGTAAAGTCCTTAAACTCCCGTAACCCTATTGTTTGGGGTTTGGTGGTCGAAACAATTTACCTCTCTTACTCGGTTGCGTCGCGCAGTTCCTGAGAAAATTCCTGTGGACCTTAACGACCCTCTCAACTTCGACATTATCTTGTCACCTTTCCGTCTTACAGAGGACCAAGGGCACCTCGAAGTGAGCACTGGGGGAGGTCAGGGAGGAAAGGACACCGGTAGTAGAAATCTGCCGGTGTCTTCACGACTTCATCAGGGAGGTATACTCTCTGAAGTATGAACTTAAGTACTCCGGAATCGTTCTGTCTCGTGATACACAGAGAAGGAAGTAGGAGGATGTTCGGTTCAACAAGTCTCTTGTGGCGTCGCCGGAGTTCGTACGTGCCAAGTGGGTGCGACAGACACGGTCCCTGTACGTCAGATAACGACCAATGTACGACCATCCTAGTAGACTGTGGGGGTCGTGCTTCAGATCACGGTACCCGAGAACTTATGTAATTAGAAATTTTTCTTAAAAAAAATAACTGCATATCAACTTAATGTTACAACACAATTAATGACGAAACAGTGTTTCACTGACTCAATATGTATATATGGAAGAAAAAGCATAATAAAAGGTAATCCCAAATAGTGTCCGATAACTTATATCAAGAAACACGAGATGTCATCCTAGAACAACAAATAGGTAAGAAACATATGGTCAAACGTAACTGATCAGGGTTTGAGGGTGAAAATAAGTAGAGTGGAGGGAGGGGGAACCGTTACTGGTCAGATAAGAGATACGGGGCCTAAAACAAAGACAAAGTGTCTATCCGAGTAAACGCAGTATAAAAAAATTCACTATAATATGCCATAAACAGAAACACAAAGACTGAATGAAGTGAATCAAACTAGTAGAGATCACGTAGGTACAACGACGTTTACCGTAACACAAGAGAAAAAATACCGGTTCATCATAAGGTGTAGGAGAAATAGGTTACTTACGTAATTAGAATTAGTTTGGGGTCTATCGACTTATTCTCCCTCTTGGATCTTTATGAACTTATTGATTCTCATGTAAACTCAGTCCTCTCGAAATTTACCCCTTTAATACAAAGTTTTGGAACTGACGTACAATTAATACGATTTAAAACTCACTAGTTTTTGACAGTAAAGAATGAATAGATCATTTATGCATCGCTTTCACTTCAGCGAGTCAGTACAGGCTGAGAAACGCTGCGGCACCTGACATCGGATGGTCGAAGAGACAGGTTCCTTAAAAGGTCCGTTCTCATGACCTCACCCAACAGTAAAGGAAGAGGTCCTCTAGAAAGGTTGGGTCGCTAGCTTGGGCCTAGGGGGTGTAACGTCCGTCTACGAAATGGCACACTCGGTGGTCCCTTCGGTGTCATTCTTGTATCCCTGCCGTATTTGGACTTTTGGTCTACCATCCTTTCGACCGGTGTCGAGAATGTATACTTGTGATACACGTACATAATCAGACGAGTCCGACGACATTGTTTTATGGTATTTGATGTCTGTAAATCAGATTTTGGTTCCACGACGGTTGGGTGAAGGATCACACGTCTCATTGGAGTGTCTCACGAAAACGTAAACGAAGACAATCTAAGGATCCCCAGGACTAAGTAGTGAAGTAGATTGGAGTTAATAGAGGACTTCCGGGGCGGAAGTCTATGGTAGTGTAATCTTATCTCGAAGTTGTATATTCAAACCTTCTGTGTAAAGGTGAAGTCAGGTGTCGTCACGTAACTTGCGACTACTTCTATAGTCAATGAAACGTTAATATTATGTTCGTGTTTCTACGAATATAATAAGAACGAAGAGTTGAATATAAACAAGGATTGTAAATGACAGAAATTTCAGTATTCAGATATACATATAGTAGGACTATAGCTCAGACCTTTATTTCAAGGAAGACTACCAAAGTCGTACAATAACTTTGAATAAACAGGATTTTACTTAAATAAGAAGGATGAGTGTATCTTGAAAAATTTTTATATCAACACTGTTCAAATGACTGATGATTGAGTACATTAGGATGGGATGTCCCTGTTTAAACCAGGTGGAGATACCTCTGTTTACATGAAGATGACACAATCTTTTATATAAAGGTAAAAGATCATATATGTTGATCTCTCACTCTTACCACCTGTTTACCTGTACCTTTCGGACGGAAGGATCATGTTTAAGTACCTTCACTACCTATCTTACTTCGTTGTTTTGAGGGACTTACAGTCTTTATTTTGTTCTTTGGTTTCGGTTTCTTTATTCATATTCGACTACGATGTTCCTGGGTACCCCCAAAAGTCAAGTCAAGTCAGCGAGTCAGTACAGGCTGAGAAACGCTGGGGTACTTAGCGTCGTACGGTCCGGAGGGACAGGTAGTGGTCGAGGGCCTCAAGTGCGTCTGAGTGCAGGTAGCTCAGACACTACGGTAGGTCGGTAGAGTAGGAGCCAGCAGGGGAAGAGGAGGACGGGGGTTAGGGAGGGTCGTAGTCTCAGAAAAGGTTACTCAGTAGAGAAGCGTACTCCACCGGTTTCATGACCTCGAAGTCGAAATCGTAGTAAGGGAGGTTTCTTTAGGGTCCCAACTAGAGGAAGTCTTACCTGAGCAACCTAGAGGAACGTCAGGTTCCCTGGGAGTTCTCAGAAGAGGTTGTGGTGTCAAGTTTTCGTAGTTAAGAAGCCGTGTGTCGAAAGAAGTGTCAGGTTGAGAGTGCAGGTATGTACCGGTGTCCTTTTTGGTATCGGAACTGATCTACCTGGAATCAGCCGCTTCATTACAGAGACGAAAACTTATATGATAGATCCAACCAGTATTGAAAAGAAGGTTCCTCATTCTCAGAAAATTAAAGTACCGACGTCAGTGGTAGACATCACTAAAACCTCGGGGGTTTTTATTTCAGACTGTGACAAAGATGACAAAGGGGATAAAGGGTACTTCACTACCCTGGCCTACGGTACTAGAAGCAAAAGACTTACACCTCGAAATCCGGTTGAAAAAGTGAGAGGAGAAAGTGAAAGTAGTTCTCCGAAAAATCGAGGAGAAGTGAAAGACGGTATTCCCACCACAGTAGACGTATAGACTCCTATAACTATAAAGAGGGTCGTTAGAACTAAGGTCGAACACAAAGAAGGTCAGGTCGTAAAGAGTACTACATGAGACGTATCTTCAATTTATTCGTCCCACTGTTATATGTCGGAACTGTATGAGGAAAAGGATAAACCTTGGTCAGACAACAAGGTACAGGTCAAGATTGACAACGAAGGACTGGACGTATGTCTAAAGAGTTCTCCGTCCACTCCACCAGACCATAAGGGTAGAGAAAGTCTTAACAGGTGTCAAATAACACTAGGTGTGTCAGTTTCCGAAACCGTATCAGTTACTTCGTCTTCATCTACAAAAAGACCTTGAGAGAACGAAAAAGGTACTAGGTCGCCTACAACCGTTAAACTAGAGACCAAGGAGACGGAAAAGATTTTGGTCGAACTTGTAGTCCCTCAAGTGCCAAGTGCATAACGACTTCAGACCGCACCTCTTAAAACTCGTAATGAAATGATCGTACACTCTACTCACGTTAACACGCCATCAGACTCGTAAGAAACGGTAACGGAAAGAAACCCTAACCTTACTTTTGACTGGAAAAGGTCAGGACACCGGTGACGACTCAAAAGGTTTGAACGACCGTATAACTCACGTTGTGAAACTGTCGTAGTAGAAAGTCCTAAACTTTGTCGAGTTGACCTTAAGGTAGTGGAGGTGATCGAAACAAGTATCACTACGAAAGATTCCGGGTGAACTGAAGTGTAAGGTCCTACAGACGGAGATCTACTCACTAGTGTGGTAGCACTAATAGACCCAACACTTCTAGAAACCAAAATAAGGACCTATTTCTAAACACCTCTACTCCTACCCTACCCTTAATTCCGGAGTTTGTGTAACCCATCCCTTCGACTTCGGTCAGGGGACGTCTTTCAGATCTCGGAGTCTTTCGCTCAATCTCTTTGTGGTGAACCGGACACCTTCCTCGTTCCTTCAAACGACAATGACTAGGGATATCACTCGTGTCCAGTCCTTTCTCTGTAGAAGACTCTCTTTGATAATTATTGTGGTCGGACCAGTATATACCTCTCCAGACTTAAATACAATAAACGAATCTTGTGATTGGGATTCAGGTAAAAGAACCTTACCTGGGGATTCAGTTATTTCATTGTATTTTATCCCGGGCTCGGAACTTCGGGATCCTTAGACTAACATCGTTTACGTCTTTGTGAGACACTTCCAATGAAAGTGTTGGATCCCAAGTCTTCGACAGAATTAGACGAGTCCGGCGGCATTGTTTATAGTGTCTGACCCACCAAATTGATTGTCTTAAATAAAAGAGTGTCAAGACCTCCGACCTTAATATTCTAACTCCACAACCGTCCAAACAAAATAGGGCTCCGGAAAGTGGAACCGAACGTTTGGTCGACGGAAGAACGACATAAAAGAGTACCGGAAATACACACTATCGGAACTACAGAGAAGGTGAATATCCCTTTTATCAGTATAACTTAGTCCTGGGTAGGAATACTGGAATTAATTACAATTAATCGAGAAGTATCCGGGATACAGGTTTATGTTAGGGTGACCCCCAATCCCGATATTACATGTTTAAATTTCTCTCATGTGTTAAGTCAAGTATTGCCTTCAGAACACTTTTTGTTGAGTTGGGTGACTTCTACTTAAGTGTTGTTGTAGTTTTACAATATTTCATGTGTTCCTAATTCTGGGATTTCCTCTCGTTAGTCTCCGTTTTTATTCCTCTTCCTGGTTTTATTGATATCTAACGTCTAGTTTTGGTTTCTGTGAGATTTCATTTATTTTATAATAAAATTTTTCTGAACTTTTGTAGTACTTTGTTATCCTGTGGTACTTTTACTTATCCGTCTAAACATTTCTTTATCTTACAGATCTTTACCTTTAACGTCAGTACTTTTAAAGTGATCTGTTCGATTTATCTTATAATACACACACACACACGAGTCAGGACAGACTGAGAAACGTTGGGGCACCTGACATCAGGCGGTCCGAGGAGACAGGTACCCTAAGAGGTCCGTTCTTGTGACCTCACCCAACGGTATAGGAGGAAGTCCCCTAGAAAGGTTGGGTGTCTAGTTTGAGAGTAAAGACTGTAGAGGACGTAACCGTCCACTTAAGAAATGGTGACGTGGTGGAACCTTATAATCAGTGTTGGTTTTTCTTTTAATTGTTTGACTTCCTATGTAAACTCCTTTAGTGAATCTTACTCCATATCTCTCTGTCTCTACTCACCAAGTCTTTACATCTGCTAATTTACTCTTTCAGGTTACTTGTACAGAGTACCTCTGTATCTCTCATTTTTTACCCTCTGTCCGTTGAAAGTCTTCTTTCAGTCATTTTTAAAAATATTACTTTACGGCCTCAGGTTTTCACCTTTATGTGACTAAGAGTTCGCCGTTTTTGTTTTCAATCACATATAGATCGACCTCTTTTTAGGTCGTTAAGATTACAAAGGGTGTTTCCCTTAAAGTTATTTATTGTCTTTTTAACCTAAGTATACATTGTATAAGAGACTAGTATTACGTCATTTTAATCTTTAATCATTGTTTTGTTGTCGACGATTCTTTTACTTTTAACGGTATCATAGTCATTTTTCCCAGGCCTATTGTGTTTGGTATAACTTTGTACTTGACTTAGAAAATTCGATAGAGTAGTGGAGTTATGTATGTTCTTTTGTTTTGAAATTCCGAAAACCATATGTTTTTTAATAAAAAATTTCAACAAACATTAACTAATAAATGTTAAGACCAAAGTACTCGTTCATGAAAAGAAAACGGAGTACCGATAAGGACTCTGATAAAACAATCAGAGACAGACTGGAACTATAATTTCCTGACATAAAATAACCTTGAAATGTTTTCATGAAAGTGTATGTAGGATAGTCGTAGATCAGAGACGGGGAACCACTCTGTTGAATCTCCACATAAACATTGTGGGAATTGATCGTACGTTTAGTGAATGGTCATACACTTACGTGTTTATGATGACCTCAGTCTTTAAAGAACGGTTCACTAAACTGAAAGAAACTATCATATGTCTCTGGAGTAGTTCATACGGGTCACTCATCTCAAAATGTCTCCTTTTAATGACGGTAATTCCTACCTGAACTTCTGTTATAAAAAGGGGGTTGTCATTCATAATCTATGTACAATGTTATCTAAACAACAAATTGACTGGATTAAGACTTATCGGAATTTTATACCATATTACCTCGTCTTTGTCGTATGTATCTTTTCGAATAAAAAGTGGATTATGGACTGCCTTTTAATCTGAATTCTTACACATGGTAAACCCCCTTTTTTTATAATTTGACTGAAAATTTTGTACTAGGAAAACTTAAATCCAAGGGAATTCTGTATTTTAAAACAACTTCTAATACGAGTACATTAAAGAAATGACGTAGTGGCTCTCTTCGGACGAAACCCTCCAAAGGCAGAGACTTGCACAAAGACCACTTAAGACGAACGACAAGGTCCCCCCGTCCGGTGACTCAGAACTCTTTGTAGCGGTTCCGGGTCATCGTCCGGTTGGGGTCTACGTCGGCTTACCGTCTCGTAAACTGTGCTTTGAGAGTCACGAACAAATAAGTAAAGACCTCATAAGGATTCCACAGACGAGAGGAAAAGTAGGGCCTCTTCCGTTACCGTGGGGTGAGGTCATGAGAACGGACCTTTTAGGGTACCTGCCTGTTCGGACCATCCGATGACAGGTACCCCAGCGTTTCTCAGCCTGTCCTGACTCGCTGAAGTGAAAGTGAAGGCACTACTCAATGTAGGGGGTGACGCGAGGGAAAGTGGGGTGACGGGCAGAGAATGGGGTAGGGACTGGGGTCGGTAGTCCTCAGGACTGAAGAGTGTGTGAGTGGTCGGGTCGGAGGTGACCTTGAAGAGAGAAAGGAGGTCCTAAAAGAGTTAAATTTGGACAAACGGTGAAGGGAGATGAGGGGGGATAATTCGTCCCATTAAATCAGTCGTTCGGGTTCAGGAGGTCGAATAAGTCTTGGATGATTTGACTGTCGGGAGGTCGATGTTCTTAAATAGGAGTCTTTCGTTCCTCTGCATGTTGGTCGTTCTTAAGGCGATGCATATTTACAAAATAATTTGATCTCTCTCCCTGTAAAACGGGGGTTTGGCACAAACAGAATACTTATTTAATTTTACGTTATATTTCATTAAAAATTTCTTTATGTGAGTAGACTTTTGTCCGAACAATATAAAGGTGTGATAATGATTATATGGTATTGATTTTAAGCTCAAATAAAACCCTATCTGTCTGTGAAGACCTAATTTTGGGGTACCTAGACTGAAAGTGTTTCAGGTCTATCGTGGACTGAGTCTGAAGTTTACGAAAATTCAGTCAACAGTAGGTTTAATTGGAGTTGTCCACGAGTCATTTATAGTCAAATTACTTACCTTCCCAGTCATTTACGATGTTGAAGGTCTAAGGAACCCAGTTTTCAGACGGACAGAAGACTATATAGAAAAGAAAAAAAGTAAATGACTCAGTTTTGGTTTTTATGTGATCACAGGGAATGGGTTTGGTTTTTTTCTTTTTGTTCCTTTTATTTATTTTATTTTATTTAACTGATAATATTGTTTAAAAAAGTCTAACACACACACACACACATACACACACACATACACAATCAGCGAGTCAGTACAGACTGAGAGACGCTGGAGTACCTGACATCAGGCGGTCCGTCGAGACAGGTACCCTAAGAGGTCCGTTCTTATGACCTCACCCAACGGTAAGGGAAGAGGTCCCCTAGAAGGACTAACTACGTTCCTATCTTGGATCCAGAGGGCGTAACTTCCGTCTAAGAAATGGTAGACTCGGTGGTTCCTTCGGTCGATCCCATTTTATTTATCCTTTACTTTATTATAAAATTTACTGGGAATGAAGTAAGTATAAAATTTCATTTGATTTTTACGAATGGAAGGTTGTATAAAATTACTAGTCTAAAATTAAATCAGTGAAGTAATGTTACGGACGTTCAAATATATCTGAGACGCCACCACCAAATCAGCGATTCAGTACAGCCTGAGAGCACTGAGGCACCTGACATCGGGCGGTCCGAGGAGACAGGTACCCCTAAAGGGTCCGTTCTTATGACCTCACCCAACGGTAAAGGAAGAAGTACCTTAGAAGGACTGAGTCCCCAGTTTAGGAACAGAAGACGTAGTGTTCGTCTAAGAAATGACGACTCTGTGGTTCCTTCGGGATATCTGAGACGTCAGGTTCTCTATTAAGTAAAGAATTCTAATAAGTTAACTAATTTTTTTATTTGGTAGTCTTTATGAGACTTGGACTTTGGTACAAAACATTTGTGTTCATTTGTCAATGAAGGGGTATTTTAAGATCTTAACAATTCAATTATCCTAAAATCTCAAATTTCGTACCTTATTATACTAAGAATCTCTAAATCTTTTTGATTTCTTAAAGTAAAAAGTATTTGGGTGGAAAACGTAAATCCAATGAAGTAGGTCGTAGTTACAAGATTAAAAGGTCGTCATTGTTAAACTACTCATAATCAATTTAGTTCATCCAATTTTGTAACAATGACTATTTGGTATACGGGTCAATAAACTCGGAATTTGTTACTATTTTAACACATGCTTTAGATTGTCACTAATTGAAAACTTAGTTCAGATAAAGGGAGTTTTATATATTTTAAAGTCTTCTACACACTCTATTAAACCCTTTCATACCTAATTTTTCTCTCTCAGACTTTATACAGGGGGTTTCTCTCTTAATGTTATGTTCACTATTTCTTTTTTAAACCGTTTCATTAATTCCTCTTTCGAGACTCACTCCGAACTTTAGGAGTACTTACAAGATACGAAATATAAGAATAAATAAAATAGAATTCCTAAAGTATTCTTACTTCCTTCTTACTTCTACCAGTAGTAATAAGAAACCAAAGAGTAACAAGAAAGGATTAAAAAAGGAAGAAAGACTTTGTATTTAGATAGGAACTCTATTCCTGACACATAATTTCAATGTAGTTTGTTGATAGAATTCTAATTTAGTTTATCTCCTTACGTAAAAGAAACCCTTTAACTAATTTAGTTCCAAGGGATCACTCTCTATTTTTATCTTTACTAAAATTTAGTTTAAGTGAGACCTATTCCCAAGATGACCATTCTAATCTTTATAAGAAAATTTCGTTTTACAAATAATGTGTAAGAACCTTTTTGTAAAAATTATGTATACTGTTCCACAATTAAAGAAATGATAGGTTTATAAGAATGTACAGTTATTTTTCTATTTGTTGAAATTTTGTTATCAAAAGGGACAAACGTCCCTTTTTTGACTATTTGTTTATTTTCAAGTTCAAGTCAATGTGAACTTCTTTACTGTTAAAGATTTTAACTTTCACTTAAAAGTAGAAAGTATAACGGTCCTTACTTTTATAAACAACACCCACACCTTAAGACGTCAGAGTCTAAGTAGTCATTCTCACATTTGACTATGTTGGAAAAATCTCGAGTTAAACCGTTCTATACAATTTAAAATTGTATCCCTAAAATAAAAATTTAAATTTATTGTATAGGAAACTAGAATGTTAAGGTAAATCTTTAAAAGGGATATCTAAAAAAAATGTGAGTACTTGTTCTCATTAGTAACGGTATATAAACATTTATTAATTTTTTCTCTTTTTTCTTGCGTCGACTTATAGGTACTTATTCCTAGATCAAGAGAATTTCTGATACCGTGTAGACACGAATGTACGTCTACAAATTTCCTTCCTTTATCTCGATATGTACGATGATCTTTCTTCAGGTTCTCTTTTACAAGTACACTTTTTTTCGTTCAACCTCTTGTATGTAAGATTAGGGTAAACAGACTTATTTATAAAATACTTATAAGAGACCCTTTTTTTGTAACCGTCCCCCCTACCAATCTTCGGGAAAACGAAACATGTAAAAATACAGGACATGGTACAGAACAGAAAAGAGAAAGAAAGTAAAAGAACAACAAGACAAAACAAATAAAGAAACAAACGAACAAGCAACGTTACTCGTAGATAAAAAAGAAAAAATATTTTTACATTATCGATTACCCCTTTCAGTAAAAATGGATAGCATTGATAAAACAAAGTTACAGGGATTTGACCGACCCTCGGTGTTGTAGACCTGAAAAAGGTTGTTGTCCTTGTTCTGATCCTTAGGACAGTCAAGGACAAAGAGAACTGGGGGAGTATTGTAGGGACCACCTGAGAAGAAATTAACAACGGATATCTCTTTTTCTACGGAGGCTCCGGTCTTCTACGAATCCTTGAACATATATGGTCCAGTCTCCCCTTTCACCCGAAATTTTGGTCTCATTTCTCACGAAAACGTTTCTTGTATGTGAATGCATACCGGGGAAAAGTGGAGGAGAGTATGACAGAGTGTATCGTCGGTGATTTATGCTCATTCCCTTTTACGTCTCCTTAATTTCCGTGTTTCACTTCGATTATAAAACTTCGACAGAAACTATCCTATCTAAGTTAAGGTTTATTGAAGGTTAAGATTTATCGTCGTGGTTGTTCTTGGTCCTGACGAAGTGTAGTACATCTGTAGTCAATACGCACCTCTCTTTTTACTTTATAAGCACGGCGTCCTCTCACTGAGAACTTCTGACTTTTCGTTGACACTAAGTGAATGTTTACGAATAAAGTCACTCTATAAGACGGTAACCTGAGTTACATGACCCCTCTTTTTTTATTTCCTCTCTTTGTCCATCAGGATTATCGACAGAAATAAAAAGAATCAAAGAAAAAAAGATTACCGAGAAAGAATAAAAGATTATTTTTAACAAGAATAAAAGTCCATCGACAAAAATAAAGAGAATAAAAGAATAAAGTAGTTTAAGAGAACGTTTGCGGAAACATCCATTTTCAGATAAAGTCCTCTGTCATGGAACCAACTTCGACGAAAAGTTATTCTCCCCCTACCTAATTAGACAGGAGAAGGATTAACGAAACACTTCGGAAGGGAAGAGGGATTAGAGTGACATCAAAGAGTTCTTTACTCCGTGAATGTATAGGGTTCCCCAATTTACCTCTAAAGACGACGCCTCCCATTTCATCCCTCAAACGACGTAATTAGTAACTTATTGTAGTTAGTTCGTAGGCGAACCCGTCAATTTAAAGACAACTTGTTTCATGTCTTCATGGACCCCTTACAGAGGGAGAAACATTCACCACAGTAATCTGTAGACAGTACTTCCGGAACGTTTTTATCTAAACCCCTACGTTTGTTTCAGTAAAGTTACGATTGTGCTAACATCCGTGTAGGACTCCTTATAAGATATTTTTAGTAACTTAATTATTTTGACATTTTATTTAATAACATGGTTAAAGGATTTCTTTAAGAATTAATGAAAGAATGAGGTTTATGTACACGAGTAACGTTGTTCTTAATAGAAGGAATTCGTGATAAAACTAGAAAGTCTGAGTAAAAGTCTTTGATTGTCCAGGTTTAAAAACGAGAGTATTTTGGGTATGACGACCAGGTACAACTTTACAAAAAACTGTTAACCAATAGTAGAGGGAGTTAAGGGAAAAATTTTTAGTAACATATAAATACAATAGAAACGGTCGGATCTTGTGTACATTTAGACGGAGTAATAAACGAAGGAGGTCAGGTTTACGAGGAAAACGGTAGACGTTACGGAAAATGGGAGGGGAAATGGCAAGGTCTAGTTAGGAGAATAACAGTGAACATAGCGTCGGTCTAAACGTCCCAAATTCATGTCTCGTCACATACATGTTATTATTTCAATACCTCGTAAAATAAAGACAAAATGTGTCGAAGTACAGTTGAGTCCGTACTCGTGTAGCCTCCGTTTGCGACGAAAGCACTGAAAGAATCGAGAATAGTTTTACAAATTGTATACGTTCTCCGGACAATCGGTTGAATTACAGTTTCTAGACTATTGTAGAGTCTTTTTCCAGTTTTACTGAAGTATACTTTTACTTTTCTTTAACTACTCAGTTATCATTTTTTCACAGTTTATAAATGTTTAAGATTACTTAAAGGTTAAATTCGCGGTTGACTCCCTAAAGGGATCACTCCATCACTGATTCAGAGGTACGAAGGTGACGTCCCCCGGGCCCCAAGCTCAGGACGTCCCTTGATCTAGGGTGTTGATTTCCTAGAACGCACGACGGCACTTCTGATTTCTAGGGGTATCCGAAGTTGATACAGGGTCGACGTCATCTAGATACCCCAAAAACAAAACAAAACAACCTCATATAAAAAATTTCGTGTTAAGTGATACTCTTTGAAAAAATTTTTGACAATCCTTCTTATGTCGTTACATAACGACATAAAATACATACGTTTATGTATTTTCGATCTTATTAATTCCGATACCGTGACCACCTCCTTATCTATACGTCTAGTTTATCTTGCGTTGACTCTAAAATTCTACTAAGTACATGTATGCCCCTTAAATCAAAAAGGACCCCTATTGTAGAACATAGTCCCCTATTTCCTACTGGATAAGGTGTTTACAACTTTATAGACCAATTTGAGAACCTTCTCATTTTTAAATCTAAAGAAGGAATCTTGTTTTATTTATGGTCGACCTAATTGTCAAAGTTTCATTCAGTTTCCTTTGGTTTTGTTGTCTGTTTTCATAGTCACCTATAACATCCGTTTATAAAGATTTGAACATTCTTTTCTCTTGAAAGATTTTTTACTATGGTTTCTTTTTGAGTTTTCTTTTTAGGATTATTTCAAAATTTTAAGACGTATTTTTGTGGTATTTGTTACAAATATCTATTACTTGATGGACTTTTTTTATAATTTCGATACATCTGTTTCCCAATTTATGAGAGAGAGAGATATATATATATATATATACGTACACACACACATATATATATATATATATATATCAGAAAATTTTAGTTACACTTTTTCTGATGGAACTATCTTTTTTCTAGTTCCTTGAATTTTTATCATTGTATATTTTATTTTTTGTGTTTATCGTTTGTTTTAAAATTTTTAGAGATTGGGTGGGATCTTTAGTTTTTTATGTTAGTATAAGAACCGGATAGACTAACCGTTCCTAACCTTTCTTACTATGAATTACAACCTTACCCATACCTTATTGACTCGTGAAAATATGGACCAATCACCTTTTCATTTCGACATGTTAGAATGCCTCATTTTAAACCGCCATAAAGAGTTTTCGGAAATTTTCTTATATAGAGTACTGAATATGTAAGGTAATCTTCTTTACCCCCTTATGTACGTATTTTCCTACGAATATCGTCGACTAGTAATGTCGTTTTATGTATCCTTTTGTAAAATAAGTCTTTTTGAGGTGTATCATTATCGAATTTATTCCATCTTTACACAAAGGGACGGGACATTTATTTCAGGACTCTATTCGTTAGGTACTAGTTGTCACTGGGTCAAAGACGCAGATGTCAAAAAAGAGATACTCCTAAGATGGAACTCCAGGTTCTGTCAATAAACTAGAGGTTCGTAGAGTAGGTATGTGTAGTCTTTAGTATAGACTTCTATATGATCCTTTTTTATTCCCGTCTTTTCTGTGTCCAGAGGAGAAGTTCCTATGAAGGACCGTCAACGTACCTGTGCGGTGAAGGTAAACCAGTGTATCGGTGGTGTTTAACGTTTCCTTTGACCCTGTATTCGGAAATAAGGTTTGTCGTGGAAGGTCGATTTTCTGATCTTCAAAACAACGATTCCTTCTTCCCTTCTTCTCTACAATCCTCTATTGGACGTCAGAGACGGTTTCTCGGTCTTACGACTGAGTGTTTACCAAGTTGTTGTTTATTTCGTATCATGTAAGTCTGTTACCTAATAAATAGCCAAATAGAACATGAATAGATTGATCAGTATATACAAAAGCCACAATTTCACGAAAACCAAAGATTTTATAATCTTATAAATTTAATGGAATAACAAAAAAATCGAAGACTGGTATAACGGAACACTATACTTTACACGACACACACTTTACTTAGGAAACCATAAACACACTGACCTGACAACAGTGAGAGACGATTAATGGGCAAAAGAAAGTAATAACCTTCGTCCTAAGACATATACAGGTAATATTGTTCGTATAACCCAACAAGTTCTGTAAAATATGAAGGGTTAATAATGACCTCAGAGATATAGTCAAAGACTCTACACACAATTTTTTTTATGGGTGGCACTACCGCCTTAAATTGTCAATAAAATTATACATTGCAATAAACAGAAATGTAACAAAAAAACAGAAATGTATAAAAACTCCGATCCCAAACCCCACGTACGTCCAAGTCCTAATATAAGAGAACCATTAACGAAAAAATACTAATACTAAAAAGAGTAGATTATAACAATGGAATTTAAGACAAAGTAGATTAATTATAACGAAAGGAGGGAAATAAACAAATGATAAATGTACCTTATAAAAGGGGTATTAAAATAAAGTATGAAACTCCCAGTGACAGAAAGTACGAACGTTTTCTGTATGTATATCATAAACATAAAGTGAAGTCTAGTCAAGTCAAGTCAACGAGTCAACACAGACTGAGAAACACTGGAGTACCCGATGTCGTGTGGTCCGGAGGGACAGGTAGTGGTTGAGAGTCTCGAACGAGTTTGAGTACAGGTAACTCAGCTACTACGGTAGGTTGGTAGAGTAGGAGACAACAGGGGAAGAGGAGGACGGAAGTAGAAAGGGCCGTAGTCCCAGAAAAGGTTACTCAGTCAAGAAGGGTAGTCCACCGGTTTCATAACCTCAAAGTCGAAGTCAGTTAAGTCTATTAAGGACGAAAAATTGTCTACTTCAATTACAAATATAAAAATCATAACGATATTAACCTAAATAAATATGGTAGAATAAAACACAAAAGATAAATGGTATAAAAAATTAATAAAATAAAGGATAACTTAACTAACTCAAACAAGGGAAAAAGGGGGAGGTCACAAAACCTTCTATATATAAGATAAAGAAAGTCTCTAATGGGAACTTAAAAATTATACGACATGAACTGAATTTCCGGTTTCAATTCGTTATCGAGACTAGAGAGAAGAGGATATAATACCGACAAATCAAATAATCAAAGTGGACAAAAATTTTTGAGAGGTTTAATTGGTAATAATAATCCCAACATCTGAAGTGAAAGTGAAAAGTGAAAGTACGTAACCTCTTCCTTTACCGTTGGGTGAGGTCACAAGAACGGACCTCTTAGGGTCCCTGCCCCCTCGGACCACCCGACGACAGATGCCCCAGCGTGTCTCAGCCTGCGCTGACTTCGCTGAGTCGTCGTCGTCGTCGTCCCATATGTGATGTACACGACATGAGTCGATACCGGCTGAGAAACGTTGGGACAGCTGACATTTGGGGGTCGAGGAAGACAGGTATCCTAAAAAGCCGTTCTTATGGCCTCGTCCAACGGTAAAGGAAGAGATCCCTTAGAAGGGTTGGGTCCTTGCCTTGGACGCAAAAGGGCGTAGAGGACGTGACGTCCACCTAGGAAATGGCGACTCGGTAGTCCCTTCCAGGTAGAGTATACGACATGAAGAGACCTTAAGTCTTAGTTAAACCTCTTTCTTCCCTCTCCTCTCCGTCCTCATTCTCTGTCTTTTAGTTCTATGTTATAACCGAAACAAAGTCTGCTTCGACTACCCTCTTTCACCAAAATCTAGTCACCGGTCTACCCGAACGACTATGCAACGAGGACTTTATCTGGCTGACTCGGGGACCACCACGTCACTTTGTGGTCTTCCAAAGGGATTATTCCGACCAGCGAGTGGTGGACCTGTGTCCGCCGGATCTCGAGAGGAAGTCACCCCGTCCGTCAAGACTTCCTCTCTCTGGTCGTCCCCCCACTCCGTTCGTAGAATGAACCTAGAAGGAGGAATTAGGGGGACGGAAGGTTCTCTTTACCAATTCTCCCGTCTGTCTTCAACGTCAACGCTCACGAGAATGTATTAAGGATTACCTCTGACCCCACCTTGAAGAGAGAAAAGATACCCACATAATTCACCCTTCATTAACAGCAGGTATCACAAAAGATATCAGGGGTGAACTCCGGCTAAATGGTACTTCGATCACCAACACGAAGTCCCGGGAATTACACTATCGGGGAGACCTCCGGGACCATGGTCCCTCTTCGTCGTTGACGTTCTTTAAACCGCCTTACTTCAGGACGATCGGA
Organism: Capra ibex; assembly: GCA_006410555.1. Lineage (NCBI taxonomy): Eukaryota > Metazoa > Chordata > Mammalia > Artiodactyla > Bovidae > Capra > Capra ibex. Next base: position 74,325,965 of record SJYO01026388.1, read on the forward strand.
CCTCCGGTAAGAAGGAAGGGCCCCCCCGCCCCCCAGAACCTTGACGTCCTCTACCCCGTCCGCTACCCGTGGTCAGAGGTAACCGTTAGATGTGAGCGACCTGGGACACTTCGTAGGCGTCGAAGGAGTTCCTCTTCTTAGTCTGACTCTGTGACGAGACGAAAGTTGAACTCCCGGTACACTGAACCGAAACACCAGTGGAACCGTGTGGGGTGACGACTCTTGACGGGACGGTTCTATCCCCCACCCTCTCTATGACCCACACCACTTTGGGTCGGTTGAAACCAGTCGGACGACACTGGATCCTACTTCCCTGTCCTGAATTGACTATGAGGGGCTGGTGGTTATTACTCCGTTTTCGTTTGAAAGGATTTGATACTGACTACCTTTTTTTTTTTTTCTTGTGTAAAACTAATACAATCTTCTGACCAAATAGAAAGATGAAATATATTCACTATAAATTTTCATCAATAGTGTAATTCTCCACCCGTTTCTCATACGATCCGAACCTCCGAGTCACCATTTCTTAAGTGGACGGTGAAGTCTTCCGAACCCAAACTAGGGACCCAACCCTTCTAGGGGACCTCTTCCTTTACCGTTAGGTGAGGTCATAAGAACGGACCTTTTAGGGTACCTGACTCCTTGGACCCCCAGAGGCCAGGTATCCCAGTGTTTCTCAACTTGTGTTGACTCGTTGATTTGTTATTTTCTCATACATCGGTTCTTTGTCTTTGGTTGAAAGTGAAGGTATTTCCTTTATTTTAATACAACTTTTATTAATTTCTAATATAATGTAAGGACCTTTAACACTCCAAAACACCGTAAATCGATGTCAAATTTAACAATAGACAACACTAAATATAAAAGTAAGATTCCATTATGTGGTTTAAAAGACAATTTTGAAACTTTAAGAAAAGAATTTTTTCGGGTCTTTTACACCTAAGTGGGTAAAAAAAGCCAAAAGTGAGAAAAGAAGGGAAACTTGATTCGTTGAAAAGTTCTCGGACAAGAATTAAGTTGGAGAATTAAGGTAAAGAAGTGGAACTCACCTGGGTTTCAGTACAGAGAACAAAGACACATTCCAAATATGAGGTTGGGGATAAAGAGATACCCGAAGGATCCACCACGATTACCATTTGCATCCTCTGTGTCCTCTGGGTCCAAGCTAGGGACCCAACCCTTCTACGCCCTGTACCTCCTTCCGTGCCTTTGGGTGAGGTTGTAAGAACGGACCTCTTAAGGTACCTGTCTCTTCGGACCGCCCGATGTCAGATACCCAGTGTGTCTCAGCCTGTGCTGACTGCCCTGAGTCGCAGGTACGTACTGGTACTGGGGTAATTCACGACCAAAATAGTCCGATCGGAATGTCGAGCTCGATGGTCTCCTAAAGATAAAGAAGGAAGGATCGAGTTAATAGACGAAAATCTTTGTGTTAATAGTCATTAAATAAAATAACTAATATCACCCCCATGAAATCAGTGGTTCAGCACGGAGTGAGAACTCTGGGGCAGGTACCATGAAAGGTCCGTTGTTATGACCTCACCCAACGGTAAAGGGAGAGGTCCCCTAAAAGGGGTGGGTCCCTAGTTTGGGTGTCTGGGTACAGAGAACGTAATGTCCGTCTAAGAAATGACGACTCTGTACTCCCTTCGGGAAATAACTAATATAAAATGGGGGGTTTAGATACACAAATAATACTCACACAGACATAGACAGGGAGTACAACGACTTGGTCATCATTGTTTTTTTTTTTTTCAGAACTAAATGTGGGTTTAAATGTAGTATAAATTTATCAGAGGTAACTCACCCTAATGTCCACGAACCTAAAAGATAATTTTGAAATAAAATAACAAGTGTGAAATATGTCACTGATACTTTGTGTAATCAACTTTTATAATAATTTAAAAAAAGTTAAAACTTTTCTTTCAAATTACTTTTGATCTAATCCCATAGTATAATGGTATATCAAATCTTTAATAAAATGGGTTGACAGACACACTTAGTCCCTCTCTTTAGTGTGTTTCAAAATTTTAATAAAATGTAAACTGAAATTTTACGTAATGTTAACCAATGTTTGTAGTGGTCAAGTCTGATTTACTCCTTCTACTTGGATTCAATCAGATTTCAGACTTATAAAAATTACAAAAAATTTAAAGAAGTTCATTTACGTTATTTACCTTGTTCTTTACCTCAGGTAATTCGTTCCAAGATACAAGATGTTATTTTTTATAATCAACAAATTACAAAGGTTTATCTATTTATAAGACATGAGGGTAAAGATGAGGAGTCAGGAACATAAATGATCAGTAATGGTAAGTCAAGTTCGTAGGAACTCTGACAACCTGTCTATTGGAATTTTTGGTACATAAATAAACAGACCGACACAGTCCAGAATCGACGTCGCACGTCCTAGGAGTCAGAAGTACCGTCGTAAACCCTGAGATTCAGTACGAGACGCCCTGGAAGTCAACGTCATACGTTTGAGAATCAACACCGTCCACCCTAGATCAAGGGACAACAACAAGTCAGTGAGTCAGTACAGGTCGAGAAACGTTGGGGTCCCTGACGTCGTGTGGTCCGAAGGGACCGGAAGTGGTAGAGGGTCTCGAACGAGTTTGAGTATAGGTAACTCAGCCACTACGGTACGTTGGTAGAGTAGGAGACAGTGGGGGAAGAGGAGGATAGTAGTTAGAAAGAGTCGTAGTCCCAGAAAAGGTTACTCAGTCAAGAAGGGTAGGTCACCGGTTTCATAACTTCAAAGTCGAAGTCGTAGTCAGGAAGGTTACTTATAAGTCTTGATTAAAGGAAATCCTACCTGACCAACCTAGAGGAACGTCACGTTCCTTCAGAGTTCTCAGAAGAGGTTGTGGTATCAAGTTTTCGTAGTTAAGAAACCACGAGTCGAAAGAAATACCAGGTTGAGAGTGTAGGTATGTACTGATAACCTTTTTGGTATCGAAACTGGTCTACCTGGAAACAGTCGTTTCATTACAGAGACGAAAAATTATACGACAGATCCAAACAGTATCCAAAAGAAGGTTTCTCGTTCGCAGAAAATTACAGTACCGATGTCAGTGGTAGACGTCACTAAAACCTCGACTTCTTTTATTTTAAAGAGTGACAAAGGTAACAAAGGTGTAGATGAACGGTACTTCACTACCCTGACCTACGGTTCTAGAAGTAAAAAAATTACAACTCAAAATTTGGTCTAAAAAGTGAGAGGAGAAAGTGAAATTACTCCGAGAAATCAAGAATCGAAAGATGGTATTCCCACCATAGTAGACGTATAGACTCCAATAACGATAAAGAGGGTCGTTAGAACTAAGACCGAACACGAAGTAGGTTGGGTCGTAAAGTGTACTACATGAGACGTATATTCAATTTACTCGTCCCACTGTTATATGTCGGAACTATATGAGGAAAGGATCAAAACTTGGTCAGGTAACAAGACACAGGTCAAGATTGACAACGAAGAACTAGACGTATATCCAAAGAGTCCTCCGTCCATTTCACCAGACCATAAGGGTAGAGAACTTCGTAAGAGGTATGAAACAACACTAGGTGTGTCAGTTTCCGAAATCGTATCAGTTACTTCGTCTTCATCTACAAAAAGACCTTAAGAGAACGAAAAAGATATTAGGTTGTCTACAACTGTTAAACTGTAGACCAAGGAGACGGAAAAGATTTAGGTGGAACTTGGAGACCTTCAAGAGGCAAGCACATACAAACTTGGGATAAAACCTCTTAAAACTCGTAATCGTACACTTTTCTCACGTTAACACACCATCGAACTTGTAAGAAACCGTAACGGAAAGAAATCCTAACCTTGCTTTTGACTGGAAAAGGTCAGGACACCGGTGACGACTCAAAAGGTTCAAACGACCGTAAACTCAACGTCGTGTAAGTGTCGTAGTAAAAAATCCTAAACTTTATCGAGAAGACCTCGAGGTAGTGGAGGTGTTCGAAACAAACATCACTACACAGGATTCCGGGTGAACTGAAGTGTGAGATCCTACAGACCGCGATCCACTCACTAGTGTGGTAGAACGGGTAAGGGTTAATAACCACCAGGGTTCAATCTTCTTCATTCCTTTTACCACGGACACAACACCCAATCCACACGTACTTGATCGGTGTCCTCTGATCTTGTCGAACCGTCCCAGGTGGGGACCTTGTACCGAGTAGATAATTCAACTTGCCTTTACTGTCTTGGTTTAAGTCGGATCCTTTGACCCTCTCCACGTCGTCAAGTCCGAAGAGGTTTAAAGTCTCTCGTATCGGTGACTGGAGTCCTGAAGGGATTGATCGATTTTGGTCGACTTCTACGGAGGACAAGTCTCAGTGTGAATTGGACACAGGTAAGGGTCTAAGAAGTACCCCAAAGTACTCCAATTCAATAAAGTCAAGTGGTAAAAAGTACTAAGAATAGGGATATGGACCCAAAGGGACCACCGAGTTGACCATTTCTTGGACTGGCGATTACGTCTTCTACGTGCTCTGCACCCAAACTAGGGACCCAGTCCTTCTAGGGGACCTCTTCCTTTACCGTTGGGTGAGGCCATAAGAACGGACCTTTTAAGGTACGTGTCTCCTTGGATCACCCGATGTCAGGTACCTCAACGTTTTTCAGCCTGTACTGACTCGTGAGTGCGTCCGTGTACGTAGGTATATGGACGGAGGATCCTGGAAGTACTTCTAGTTTACTCTGCTACGTACACCTCTGAAGCCGGGGCGTGGGACAGGGGTAGGGTGTCGTTTGTGAGTAGCAGTAACATGTCCATGAGATCATGAAGACCGTTCGTCATCCGTAGTCCCTCACAAGTGATTCCTTCTTCTACTACAAACCGTTAGGTCCGTCAGTCTGTCGTAGTCTATGTCGACAGGTCGTCCATGGTTCCGGTGTCGGTACTCGGTTCTCCCCTCCCTGGTCTGAGGTTACGGTTCCCTCCTACCTTTCAATTTGACGACATCACATCCTCGTTCCGTCACGAGGGACGAGTCCTCTCTTATTTTTCGTCCTAAAGGTTCGGGTCCTTTATTCTGTTCCTACACATTGGTCGTTTGGAGTACCTCTTTTACTTCTGACTGGAACCGATGTTCGGTGTCGTATCGGGACCCGGTGGTCGTCATTTCGTCTCACCTACAGGTCACATTTTGAAGACCGGTATCGAAAACTTTAGACGGTATGCGGAGTGGGGTGAGGTCAATCAAGTACTGACCAGGAACTTGGTCTTTCCCGATATAGACAACCTCTTCTAATTGCCTAAAAAAAAAGTCGAAATCAAACTAAATAAAAACTTGCACATACTAAGTCTTCACTTTCTATATGTCTTTCCATGTGTATCCTTCAGAGCGAATATCACAGGAGAGGTGAGAGGAGAGGAGGCGAAGGATGCCTATTGGTGGGCGATGTCTCTCAATGGGAAAGAACAAAGAAAAATATTTATGTTTGTATACACATGTATAAGAATGAGGGGAATGGAGAGTATGTTTTCCATCGTGTGATATATGTGGAAGTCAAAAAATGAATCGTTTTGTGGGACATCTAGAGAGGTGTGACCTTCTGCCCTTAGAAACAAGATAAAGTACCGACGTATCTTGTGGTGGCATACCTACGTAGTGTCAAAATTTAATAAATAAGTAAATAAACCGACGGGGCCCAGAATCGACGAGGTGCACCCTAGAAACCAGAAGTGACACTGCACACTCTAACAATCACCGTACTCTTAAGAATCAACGTCGGACACCCTAGATCAAGGGACTAGTCCCTAGTTTGGACCCGGGGGGTGTAACTCTCGTACCTCAGAAATCGGTAACCTGGTGGTCACTTCAGGGTGTGGTGTCAGTAAAACTTGTTTAAAGGATAATAACGACTCCTGAACCCAACAAAGAGTAGAAAGCGATAATCTTTGTTACCGTGTTTCGTACTAGGACCGATCTATAATAAAACATGAAAATCTTCCATAGTCATCCTCTCTACGAATCTTTACGTCGCCGACCAGTCTCCATTCGAGTAACTTTTAAGACGAGTAATAATGGTTTACAAAGCTTTCCTTGAAAAGGTAAATATAATCGTCATATACTCTTAAGGACAAGGAGGTGTCGGAGTGGTTGTGTAGTCCAGTTTGAAAAGTTAATAGTGGTTCGACCACCCTTCCAATATTAAGACCTTAGATTACTTTCCACTTGACATGAAAGTATTTTCGGTGTGATTCATTACAAAATAATAAACCCCACCAGGAAGAAAGGAAGAAAAGATAGAAGGAAATTTACGGTAGCTGGGTTGATAAAACACCAATCAATACACCCAAATCAATACATAGGGTTTTGGATTCCGCAAGACCGATACCACTTAATCTAACCAAACACATCCATTCTTTCTGCTTCTTAACTTTCAGGACTGACTACCGACCCAGGACCTGAAGAGGGGACCCCGGTAGAACCGAGGACCGGTGGGAGATCGGAGACGTGGTTATGTACGACCCAGAGGAGCTGTGACCCGACTGGAGGTCACAGACTCGTTGTAGAGGTGCAAGTAAGAGATTGGCGGCCATCGGGAGACCGACGACGGAGGGGACACCGTACACCCTACACCACCCTTCTCAAAACCTTCTGTACGTACAATCATGTTATTAATCGTCTGATTCTTGTTTTAGTGGAACTCTCAACAGTGTGTCTCCGGGGTCGGTCCCACTGTTCAAACACCTTCTCGTGTACAATAAAGGTTATTCAAGCTAAAAGTTACTTACCCCAGATCTTCCTATGTAGAAGAAGATCGAATATAAAAAGAGTAAACCTGAGATCAGCAACTTGTACCAAAACTCATTTGAGGTCCTCGTCCAGATTCCCAAAATACCTGTTTCCCCTCCGAGGACCACGAGTCCTGACCTTTTTGTCTACGGTCGTCCCTCAGGACCCACAAGACCGTACAGGTGGAGAGGTACGACCTCTGTTATGAGGGCGAGCACGCTCCGGGGACGACGGCTAGTACACCGGTGGAAGTGACGCCTTAAAAGTATGTCTCCGACGGTGTTCGGTCTGATTGTGAAAAACTCTGATACTTTATTTATATAAAAGGGGTTTGAAACTTTACATTTTTTAAAAGTTTTGTTTCTTTATTTTAGTCTAGGACTGTCTAATTTTGTTCCGGGTCTACCGTGTAGTATAGTATGATCGTAGAATTTGACCCTACTTTTTTTTAATCTTCAATTTGGTTTCATAGACTTTACAAATCAACGAGTCAGTACAGATTGAAACGCTAGGATTCCTGACATCGGATGGTCCGGGGAGACAGGTACCCTAAAAGGTCCGTCCTCATGACCTTACCCAATATAGTTGAGTCGATACTGATCGGATCAAAATCTAGTTAGTGTGATTATTAAAATAAGAAACATCAGTTTCTTATAAATCATATATATAGATAAATAAAATTAATAGAACCCTGTTACCCGAAGGGACCACCGAGTCTATCATTTCTTAGACGGACGTCCTCTGTGTCCAAGTTAGGGACCCATTCCTTCGATAGGACCTCTTCCCTTTCCGTTGGATGAGGACTCGAGAGACTTTAATATCACTCTTTCTAAAACGTTGTCTTATAAAATCAATATCGTGGAATTTTTTTTAGGGTTCAGATATTTCACCGGTTTGTCAGTAAAAACGATCAATCTCCAATATGCATAAACAAGGAGAGGTGTCTTTAGAATAAAAGTACAACAAGATCCGTAGAGACTATGACGGTCGACTTTTAATGACTTTGTAGGCACTATCGACAAGAAGACAGAACAATGTACCTCGCCTCTTGAAAAAAAGTATAACACGGTTCCGTTTTAAGGGGTAAACACTTAAGGGGAAATCCCTGGGGTTCCTCCAGTACGAGACCCTGTAAGAGGTCGAGGTTCTCTCTCACGACTACGAGACAGAACGACGTCCTCCCTCCGACCGAGCGAAAGAACACAGGTGTGGTTGGTGGTACTTCACGTAAGTCTACTCGTTATTATACTAAGGTGACTCACTAGAAGAGTTTAGTGGTGGATGTAGGACGGTACACCTCCTGAGACGAATTAAAGGACTCTAATTGTATAACTAATGGTTCTTACGTCAGAGTACGCGTCCCTGAGAAACCGTGGAGCCTTTGACAGTCTCCTCGAGTTCATATAGTCAGTGTAACCATGGTACGACCTCCGTCCCTCCCCTACAACTACAACGGGATACCAGTGAGACTGTCCAAGTCTCCAGTAAGTAAGTGAGTTGTTTGTGATTGCCTCCTGGCCCAGGATGTAGTCCGGGACCTATAACATTTTTACACCCCCCGGGAGGACCTCGTGAGTCAGATCCCCACCTCTGTGTTTTTAAGTGTTTTAAGTGTTATATTATTTTATTCCCGGGTTTGTCACTACAGGTGTAACCAAAGTATCGAGTGTCCACAGACAAGGAGAACAACAAGAAGTCAGTGATTCAGTACAGACTGAGAAAAGTCACGGTCCCTGATGTCGTGCGGTCCGAAGAGACAGGAAGTGATAGAGAACCTCACACGAGTTTGAATCCGGGTGACTCAACTACTACGGTAGGTTGGTAGGGTTGGAGACAGTGGGGGAAGAGGAGGACGGGAGTCAGAAAGGGTCGTAGTCCCAGAAAAGATTACACAGTCGACAAGGGTAGTCCACCGGTTCCATAACCTCGAAGTGGCAGTCGTAATCAGGAAGGTTACTTATAAGTCCCAGCTAAACGAAATCTTAACTGACCAAACTAGAGGAACGACAGGTCCCCTGAGAGGGGGATCCATAAGTCCTTAACACTAGTCCTTCTGAAGTGTTTCCCTTCGTCGTTTACATCTCCGTCCCTCCATACTCCCTCAGACCGCCCCGTTCATCAGTTTTTACATTAAGTGCTCCCTACTGTAGAGTCTCGTCCACTCGTCACTCGGTCTGGGACCTCCTTCCGACCTGTACGTCGTCTTTTCTCACGTGCCTTCCTCCTTGGTCGGTCGCACATAGTCCCGTCTCTCCCACGGTAGAACCGGTCCGATTCTGACAGGGGTCCCAGTGGTCCCACTCGACCGACCGGAGTCCCTTCGCCGGGACTTTCTTGTCCTCGTCCATGTAGGAGCCCCAGTCCCCGACCACCGAGTCTCCTTTTCCACCACTTCCCTCTTCTCTTTCTTGTCTTCGAAACCCGATCTCACCGGAGTCCTTCAGTCTCCTCCTCTTTTTGTTAAGTCTCTGAGCTCTCATCCGTGGTCGACCGAGTAAACAGAGGAAAACGTGTAGTCCTTCAACCTCAGAGATGGTCAGAGACAGAATACGGGAACTTTGAAAGTAGGGTAGGTACGGGAGGTCCGTAAAGTAGGGATGAACAGTGAATCTCCTCGAATCTACTAGACTTATCTGGAGGGGGTTGAAATTGTTCGAAAAATTTTACCTGAAGGGACCACCGAGTCACCATTTCTTGGGCGGACGGTTACGTCCTCTACGTCCAAGCTAGGGACCCACCCCTTCTACGGGACCTCTTCCTTTACCGTTGGGTGAGGTCGAAAGAACGGACCCTTCACGGTACCTGTCTCCTCGGACCGCCCGATGTCAGGTACCCCAACGTTTTCTCAGCCTTTACTGACTCGTTGATTTGTTGTTGTTTGAAATTATTTTGTCCTCATCTTACTTTTAGTCTCGTGACACGAAGGCCAAAGTTATATGCATAAAGGTCTTCTAACTTTGGTTCCTTTCGGTTCTTTTCCGTTCACCTAAAAGGACCTTCTTTAATCTTTAACCTCTACTTTGAAAGGGTCACCGGTCGATTCTAATCTTTATTAGAATGTATTAGGGACCTTCCCTAATACTTTATTTTGTCTCCGGCCACCTGTTGACAGGTCCCCTTACACAGGTACCTTCCAGTCGTCCTTTTCAATGAGATTTCGCGTTGGAACTGGGATTTTAAAAATACTGAAGGTATGTAATAGAGTGTAATCATTCTCCCAGATCGGGTCACTTCCTATGTACATAGTTTCCTATGTAACGTTGAACGTGGTGATAGAAAAGTCTAGGACTCTCTAAAGATCATTGTCACACAGATCGATAGAGACCTTCAGAGACAGACACCAAAAAGAGGGAGGGAGAGACAAAAGAAGAGAAAAAGACACAAGAAGGTCAAAGAAAAGAAGACAGAAGAAAAGGTGTCCTGGGTGGGTCCTCCTCCGTCTAAGAGTTCCGGTACGGGAATGGGTAGGAACGTGACGTCGGTCTGGGTGCACTGGGACCTGTCGTCCTGTCCCAAGGGACACAGGAAGGGAGACCAAAATTACGGTCGTAAGAACATCTCACCTCGGCCCAGTGACTCGAAGTAATAGCGGAGGTTTCGTTTCCACAAGGTGTAGTAGGTGAGAGGAGACATCGGTGTTTTAGTACCTTACTAGAAGCCGGACCTTTGTGTGGGGGTACGACAGAGGGGGGCGGAGGGAGAGGGGCAGTCACGGATGAAACTGGAGGGTTCCCACTTACATTGTGTCGGTACTGTTTAGGACCCTAAGGTCGGAAATCCTTCACGTTCGCTCCGAGACGTTCGGACTCGTAAAGTCTACCTTTCGTTTTGAAGAAATTATAAATCTATACGAAAGGCGGGTAAGTATACAATGCGACAAAGACTCCATTGTCCTAAGAGGTCCTTTGTCTTAAACAGGGTCTTAAGCCTGTACTGACTTCGTTGAAGCTACGGTTACTTGTCCTCTTTACAAACCGCAACTCACCTCACATCGACTAAGAAGACTTTAGTGTACGGTCTGTGGGTAAGATAAATCTTTAATTTTGTGAGTACGTGTGTGTGTGTGGGATGACTGGATAAAAAACACACACATAAGTCAGTTGAAACTGAGAAACGTTGGGGTACCTGACATCGGGCGGTCCGGGGAGACAGGTACCCTAAACGGTCCGGTCTTATGACCTCAACCAACGGTAAAGAAGGAGGTCCCCTAGAAGGGCTGGGTGAATTGGACAAATGAAGGTCCGTTATACGATTTACGAAATGTATATCAGAGAGTAAATTAAGAATGGGGGGTTTCTTAACATCACAGAGTGTTTGTAAGACGACGTGTTGTTCCAATTCATTTACCGTTTTGTCGGTGTCGGGTATTTACGCCTTTACCCTGTACTTAGGTCGAAGAAAAACGTAAGTCCTTGGGGGGCTCCATTGTGAAAAGTACACCACCCTTCGTCAAAAGGACGAACGGAGGATCCAACGACTCAATTGCTTATATATCTCGGAATTTTTAGAAAAAGTTATTCAGTAGAAATTTTTACGGGGATTAGAGAAACAAAAAAGAGTCTTGAGGGGTCAAACAGATACAGTAGGAGCATTACTACACGGGGCTTGTTTTGTATCACCGGACCAGATAAAAGTAAAGAGTCGGACACGTCCTATATTTTTTATTTGTCGTATACCACTTTTCAATTACTCTAATTTTTTTTTATTCAAGTGAATTTTATTAGGTACCCGAAAAGATGTACACAAGAACCAGACCAAAGTTTTTGGTGTCCTCAAAATGATACGAAATCTTTTCCTACTTATAAACGTAACAAAGAAAACCCCAGTCACCCTTTGGTCAGAAGATCTTAGCCGTGATTATTAGTACAACAAACATTTATTCACGATTTGATCATGTTTGGTTCTGATGACACTACACGGTGTCGCAATTTGTGCGAGTTTCGTCGGGAGGTGTGGCAGAGGTCAATGTTCAGAGTGCGAGTGTGCTACGAGGAAATCAGTTGTCCTGGTCACTTCAGAATGGAAGGGAGACCGAAATGATGGTCACAAGAAAGCATCACCTCTTCTACCCTTTAGTCTGTTTATCCATCTGGACTGGAAAATTCTGTTTGAAGGGTGTGGAACTTGCTTTAATTTTTTTTTCCTTCAATCCTTAGGACGGAAATAAAAATTTCGTATTGGTATACTTTTACATACCAACGAACTCGATGGAGTCAAGAGTCGTGACTTTCTTTGTTCATTAATCTCTTACGTACATTTATTAACACACACGTGTAAACACAAGTCGGTGTTCCAAGAGAGTTGTTAATTCACATCTCGGGTGACGCCCAGGTCCTAACAAGACACCTCCTACCTTCTCTAACCTCTGTCCCTGAATTACCTTAACCACTTAGGTGATCTCTCTACATTCCGGGAATTATTTTATTTCTTATCGTGATTTGTGAAGGGAACACGGTTCGTGACACGAGTCTCGAAACGTCCTTAATAAAGCAGATTAGGAGTCTTCGGGTCTCTTCATCCATGATAATAAAAGGTGTCCTCCTTTAGTTCCGAACTCTCCAATTGATTTGAGAGTTTCCCCATAACTCTTAATATATTCTGTGGTATTGTGTGATAGTCAGTTCACATCTAAAACAAAAGATGATTTTTCTTTTTTTAGGTTTGTTTTGTTTCGTTTTTTTTTAATCATCGAATTTGTCTTCAAATGAAGAGAGAGAGTATTTGGTTCAAACCTCCATCTTTCATTGACTCGGTCGTGATGTCGACAGGAATTTGTGTACCCGTATGGATGGAGGTGCCTAGACCCTTTACACATCTACCAAAACAAAAAATGTCTACCAGTGCACGGGTCAATTTTTAACCCCAAAGAGCCTGGTTTCCACTCTTGTCTACAATCTAATCCGTTGAACCTACAGACAGTGTACATACATTTAACGACCCGTGGTCTATTTGTGTTATTTACGATTCATTATTAGTAATACTTTGAGTTTCGTCGGGTCTTCACCGAACCAAATAATTCACGTAGATAAAGACGGACTTCAAAAGAGAAAAGATCTGAGTGCGGGATAGGAATTTATCCCTACTCACTCTTCTTCCCTCACACACAACCCACGAGGTTTCCGACGGAAGACCCTCGTGGTTGAGGGTCCCGACCGGAGAGGAAAAAGAAAAGGTCTGTGTACTCCACCAAACGGGGTACTAAACGTGGACACCTTTCCACCGTCTTTCAGTCCAGTACTGTGTTTCGTACCTGCGACGGGTCCGGAGCCATAAAAGGTCGGACCCGAGGAGGAAAGAAGGTCACGGGGTAAAGTCCCTGACGTCTACTATCGCGACCGGAGAGCGTTTACGTCTTCCTCGTCCCGTCAACATGACGTATTGAGGTCCTCTCTTCGTCGATGTGACCTGTGTCCACAGGAAATATAGTCACTACTATTCGTCTTGTCAGGAACCGCGACACGTTTGTCCTCCGAGACCCTTCCCCCGTTTGACATTGAATAGCCAACTCACAGTTGAGTAAACCAAATAAACAAAGTTTCTCAAAGGGTACCCAGTAGAGTTGAAATGTTTAAGGATCCATTCTCTCTGTCGAGTCTGTAGTATTTTGTAGATGTCACATACCTAGACTACTCAAAAAGTGTCGAAGAATTTTGAAGATTCGACAAAAATCCGGATTCTAAGATTGTCTCAACCGAATAGTCTCGCCAACCTCCCCATCCTATCTACCTATCCCACTTTACCTGCCCTACCACCCCTATTTTCGACCTCAAAGGTCGACGAAGTAGTAACCACACCTGGTCCTTCCCCCCACCCCACCCCTCTACCATTTTCTTGCCTCTCCACCCTTGAGCTGGAAAGGTAAAGGAATGGGGATATAGATTAACTAATGGTTTCAGATAGTTACAATAGAGGAACGGGAGAGACGGTACCTCCCGGCGACGTTCGTACGTCCCCTGACACGTTTAATCTGTGGGATAAGAGTTCGTCCTGAGTTACCTACCGTTCATTCCGAGACCGACTTCTGGAGTGAGTGTAGGAGTCAACCTTCGGGAACCAGTCACTTTTTAGGTGTGTAAGAAATAAAAAAAAAGTGTGTAAGAATTTAACACCTGAGAAGCCTTAGTGAAGTCAAGTCAACGAGTCAGGGCAGACTGAGAAACGCTGGAGTACTTAGCGTCGTGTGGTCCGGAGGGACAGGTAGTGGTCGAGGGCCTCAAGTGCGTCTGAGTGCAGGTAGCTCAGTCACTACTGTAGGTCGGTAGAGTAGGAGACAGTAAGGGAAGAGGAGGACGGGGGTTAGGGAGGGTCGTAGTCTCAGAAAAGGTTACTCGGTTGAGAAACGTACTCCACCGGTTTCGTGACCTCAAAGTCGAAATCGTAGTAAGGGAGGTTTCTTTAGGGTCCCGACTAGAGGAAGTCTTACTTGACCAACCTAGAGGCACGTCAGGTTCCCTGAGAGTTCTCAGAAGAGGTTGTGGTGTCAAGTTTTCGTAGTTAAGAAGGCGCGAGTCGGAAGAAGTGTCAGGTTGAGAGTGTAGGTATGTACTGTTGACCTTTTTAGTGTCGGAACTGATCTACCTGGAATCGGCCGTTTCATTACAGAGACGAAAACTTATACGATAGATCCAACCAGTATTGAAAAGAAGGTTCCTCATTCGCAGCAAATTAAAGTACCGACGTTAGTGGTAGACGTCACTAAAACCTCGGGGGGTTTTTATTTCAGACTGTGACAAAGGGGTAGATAAAGGGTACTTCACTGCCCTGGCCTACGACACTAGAAACAAAAGACTTACAACTCAAAATTCGGTTGAAAAAGTGAGAGGAGAAAGCGAAAGTAGTTCTCCGTAAAATCAAGGAGAAGTGAAAGACGGTATTCCCACCACAGTAGACGTATAGACTCCAATAACTATAAAGAGGGCCGTTAGAACTAAGGTCGAACATGGAGGTAGGAGTGCCAGGGCGGACGGAAGAAGGTGGAGGTGGTAGAGAATAGAGAGTAGAACAGTCCTACGAGGCAGTTCTGTCTCTTGACCTTCTCCTCCGTGTTTACGAGAGTTTAAATCCGAAGCCGCACCAGCGGTCAATGCCAATAGGGAAATCAGGATCTCTATGTTACTGATCTGCCTTTCTTTTCCACGACTACGACGATAAACAAAAATCTGAACACTAGGTAGTTGTCTGGTGTGTCGGACACCCCGAGACACTTTTCGTGTGAACATGGCGGAGGATAAAAGATCCGACTCATACAAAAATTTTCACATTGGTAATTTTGTCTGAGTGAAATCCTACGAGAAAGTAGTAAGAACTCACAGCAATACGTGCTCCTCCGAGGCGTGAACTTCCTCCGCCCTGACCTACGGGTCCCGGGCGGGGGTCCGGGTGCGGGTGAGCGAGGCAGGGGCGGAGAGAAGGGTCGTCGGGTTCCCGGCGCACTGGTGGACCCAGGGCCCCAGTCGGGGGACCCGCGCCTCCGGGCCGGGCCCAGGGTAGCGCGCCGCGAGCCCCCTGTTCGCGCCCATGTCTTCCCGACGCCCGCCCACGCCCCTGGCCGGGGCGCGGAGGACGGCAGGCCCTGCGGGAAAGGGAAGGACGGGCCCAATAAAGAGGAGCGAGAAGCCCAAAGTCGGTGCAAGGGAAGCCCTTCGGAAGGGACCCCGGGGCCGAACGCAGTCGCGGAAGCAAGTGAAGGGAGGATCTCGGGACGCGGAAAAGGAAGGGTCGCGCAAGAGACGCGTTGAAAACGCGTCCCCAGTGAACTAATCGCCGCTCGATCACCTGTCTCGACCTTCAAGGAAAAAATTTTATTTTAAGAGTCACACCACCGGCGTCTCAGCTCGTGTCCCGGCCACGCCTCATCCGTCCGGAGCCGTTAATAGACGACTTACTTACCCCAACTTAGTTCTTCGGCGGACGGGTCGACGAGGACACCCAATAGGAAACCCTCCCTTTGGAAATGGGGTGCACCAGGGACACTTTTCGTCCAGTGGTCCTGGTGTCTGTCTTCCTGTCGGACCCTCCTCTGCAGACTCCCAGTCTGTCTGCGGTCCCTCCGGTGAGTCAAAATTCAGGATATCATTGTGCGATGTTACACTTTTATAGGAAATTCAATCCCTATCTTTTTTTATAAATACGAATTGGTGAACCCGTAAAGACCTCCTTACGTGACTATTTGTTTAAGGGGTCACTTTAATACAGTAAACCACATTCTTGTCGTATATTGGTTTAGGAAACCGGGAATCCTCTTGTTAGTATAAACTGACAGTTATTAAATGGGAAATCTCACGGTTGACTAAGAGAATTACTTAATCCCTGTTCTACTTCTATTTCTCCCACTTTATTTATAGTGTTTACGGAATGCAATTACGTGTACTCAATAAATAATAAACCTCAAATAACACGAACTTTTCATCAAAATAACATCTGTAAATATACATGATTCTTCGTTAATTAGTGGTTATTGTTTCTAAGTCCGGAAGTCTATTCAACGATTTTAGAAAGGTTATTTAACTCTAATCGAGAGATTTACTAAAGGAAATATAAGAACTGATTATGTTTTACTGGAATTTATACAAATGAAAAACTCATAATGTTCCTTGATCTCACTACAATAGTTATTTCACGAAAATAAATTCGTCATGCAATAGTCATCGGTATGTCTACTTATATACTGTACTACATTAGTAACCTCTCTTATAATTTTATGTGATCATCCACGAGTTATTCACTAAGACTACTACCGTTTGCTCCTGTTAGGACCCTTATTTGACTTCTTTACGGTAACTTGTGTGTAAACAGATTTTCAATATCTTGTAAAGATTTGATTCGACATTATTTTTTTAATAATTTGTAAGGTTTACACCTGTCAGATCATATTCTACGTATCATGTCTCAAGGTTTTACATAATTTCTTTATTTGTATTAAATAAAGTAACGACAATGATACAAAGGTCCCTGAAACCTCTCCTTAACCTCATCAGTGACCACTTGGAACCTCTTCCTTTACCGTTGGGTGAGGTGATAAGAACGGACCTCTTAAGGTACCTGTCTCCTCGAACCGCCCAGCGTCAGATACCACAGTGTCTCAACCTGTGCTGACTCACTGATTGTGTGTGTGTGTGAGAGACCACTTGGACTGAATCCCAAGACCTTCAGATCAAAGTCGTAACCCCTAAGGACTTAGTGAAGTTTGATCTGACTCCTAATCCCGAGCAACGGGTCGGTTACCATCGGTTGTTCCGTCTCGACGTCCCTTACGACAATCCATCCTTTCAGACTTGAGCGAAGAAAACACCGGTCTAAGAGGGACTACAAAGTGCCGTCGGGATTCATACAGATTACGTACACACACACATATGAGACAGCACAAACTGAGAAACGATAGGGTCCCTGACATGGATCGATCCAAGGAGACAGGTGCCTTAAGAGGTCCATTCTTATGACCTCACCCAACGGTAAAGGAAGAGGTCCCCTAGAAGGACTGGGTCCCTAACTTGGGTACAGATGACATGACCGTCCACCTAAGAAATGGTGACGTGGTGGACCCTCTACCAATCTATCGTAGCTCCTGAGTTACTTGTACTTAAACTGGTTTGAGACACTCTTTCACCTGTCTCCTCGGACCGTACGACGTCAGGGACTCCAGCGTCTCTCCGTGTGCTGAATCGTTGACTTGTTGTTATTCATACAAAATCCATTGTCAAATAGAGGGGACAACTCCTGTCTTCCTTCGATCATAAAAAGAAAAATAAGAGTCCCTTACAGTGTTCGATCTAAGATCTGTTCAAACAACTTTTTTTTTTTTTTCACATCAAATAGGGAGAGGGGTAGGTCGAATAATAGGGGTGATATTATAAGAATCATTTATATCATCACGAGAACAATCAGTTCTCAGGGGTGTAAAGAAATTTAATAAAGAACGGATCTGAAAACAAAAGTCTAGGATCAAAACGTAGGATTTGAATACCCGGTGATAATGTAAACATATCAACGAAGTCCAGTTTACGACATAGGGCATAGAACGTAAATGACTCAATAAGTGACGATTGTAGATTTAGTCTCTACACTTTTCCTGTTAACAAATCACGAAAAATTTCAGGGACTGGTTCTATTCATCCCTTTAGGGTAATCGAGGTAAGTATCGTAAAGAGTATTTAGATTTTCCTTTCGTTCACAGGTTTCGGAATAAGAAATTATCAAGAATAAACATTTTGAAAACTGTCCCGAAATCAGATTTAACCAAGGTTTAATACATTTCTTGTAACTCTTTATACTACCGATCACTTAGCACTATCAAAGTCAATAACTTATTTATTGGTCTTGTCATTTTCCCCTGATTAGAATTTCGTTTGTCACACTACTCCATTTCTCTTGTCTTGACACCGCAAGAATTTGATGGTAGACCGAGTTAGGAGAAATTCACCCGTCCAAACTTCTCGGAAAATAAGTCACGGGATTTTGAATAAGTCTCCCTTAGCATAACCTTATAGTCAAAAAGTATTGTAATTTTTTGGGGTGGTTTGAGTTGGGGTAAAAACATTGGTTTTTCATTGCAAATTGTTTCACGACCCATTAGGAGACCGATTGCCACTCCCACACCCCGTAAGCTACCCACCGTCCAGTCGACGTCCGTCCCATTCGGGTGAGACGTCGAAAAGCCGGAAGTGGAGGAGTCGAGGAAGCACCGATCTCATTGAATAATTTCAAGAGTAATACCAAACTTTAAATCCGTTCTCCACATTTTTATTTCTTAAGTAATCCTTTTTACTTACACCAGTAAAGATCATGAAATAAAAGTAAACTTTTGATGACATCTTAGAGGTATATCCTATTAGCTCCGTTGATTGTGTTGTCTTTGATACTAGATGTCAAGTTTAGCACGAAAACCCTTTACACTTTGATAAAGTACTGAAACGAAAACTCTTTACACTTGGATAATGTACTGAAAGATTGTCTGCTCTGTTGACGCTAAAATAATTCAGGACCTAAAAATTTACTTTGACAATTCTCCGAAAAGAAAACAAAAGAGTTCTTCCACACAAACTCTACGGATCCGACTTATTTCTCCTCGGGTGATGATGGAAGTCGTTCTACGAAAACTTCTCCATAAAATCGTAAGAGACACCAAATCCTCTGTTTTGGTTCAGGACGGCCGAAACACGACACGAAGGAACGTCTGACGTCTCGGAAGACAGACGAAATCCCACACCGTCGACGGTAACCCCTCTTCGACCGTTCACAGCGGAAAATATCGTCTGACTGAAGTAACACGACCCCCGGAGCTAAAGTATCGGAGAACCAAGGTTAGAAGATCAACTGAACGACTTCGTTTTCCTTAATTTTCTCGAAAGCGGGATATATGGATCAAGAAAAAAAGTTCAAAGTACTAAAAAGATATATCTTTTTTTCACAATTCTTTTCCCGGTCTCCACTTGAACCACTGAGTAAAAGGGAAAAATCCTAATCAACACTTTTATTCGGTGTTTTATACCGACATGAAGATTCTTGACTACAACTATATAAAATAGTCAACCTTTTTTTACATAAAAATACTGATATACACATGTAAATCAACCCGATATTTACAGATTTTCGTATTTATACATTAACTCAAATCTTATATACATATTTGTGTATACGTTTTGTCTGTATATAAACATAAACGTATACTTTTGAGTTTTTTAAGTTGAATACACCATAGTAGTACATTAATCATACATAAACTGATATATTTCCCTCTTTCAGGTCCTCTTTTACAGTTTCTCCGTGTGATTGTTTCTACATCATAAGAGAACCGTTTTTGACTACTTACTAAACCGTACTTAAGTGGAATGTAAAGAGAATAAGTGAATGTGCACTACTATATTGAGGACAAAAGGTCAACAAACGTGTCTGAACGTTAAACAACAAAGATGTAAGATAGTACTGAGAACCCATACGTGGACTAAGGGGAGGAGGTGGTAGTCAGTGGTCAAAAGGTGTATGTAGGAAAGGATAAATCAGTTCATTGTATAAATGTGAACCAGTTCGTTTGTTTTTATTGGTGACGTCAACTTTATTTAATTTTATTGGAAATACCTTTCGACTTCTTAATCTACTAAAATCTTTCGATGTAAGATGGTTTTAGTATATATAGTAAAGTCGATCGTCCTGAAGAACTTTCGAGACCAAAGGCTACGAAAGAGAGATACTTTTGACTCAGGTGTGATCATGTTGACTCGATAACAAATCCAATTCTTCAGGACGAAACCTTCTATAAGTTCTACAATGATCCACTGTCTAAGTGTTATTATTTTTGTAAACTTTGTAGTTTTTCACTATTTTGTTACCTATCATAAACTTCTTTTTCACACTTTGTAAAAACGACATCCTAATCTAAGCTATTAAATGTAGTAGTGACTAGAATACAAATACTTTATATTGTATATAGAAAATCAAAACAAAGTGTAATGAATCTTTACTTGAGTATAGTTCTCCCAATTGACACGTGGATTGGAGATTTTATCCTACTTTCCACAGTATGTCTAAATACTTCTGTACTCTATTTGGAATCGAGAAAGATAATACCGTGGTTATCAATTTAAAGGTGCACGTTCAACAACCCTCGTATCGTGTGGTGAGATGTGTAAACTTCCGAAAGGAAGTCTCTCTTCTGTCCGTTCACGTAACACTCTTTTACAAGGAAACCCTTATGAAAACACAAAAGTAATTATTTCGGATGCACCCGAAGGGACCACCGAGTCTACCATTTCTTAGACGGACGTTACGTCCTCTGGGGTCAAGCTAGGGGCTCAGCCTTTCTAGGAGACCTCTTCCCTTACCGAGGGATGAGGTCACAGGAACGGACCTCTTAGGGTACCTGTCTCTCTCCTCGGACCACCCGATATCAGGTACCCCAGCGTCCCAGAGTCTTGGCTCCCTGATTGGCACGTCCGTGCGTGTGTGACGGAATTTTTTTTTTTCAATATAGTCGTAAAGAAACCCCGTCCACGTCAGTCATTATTCGTACATAACTCATGGACGACACATGTCCCGTGTCTCGCAGACCTTACTCCGATTGGAAGTCAATTTTGAGAAAGGATTAAAACGTCAAACTTCTTCAACACCCTTAGTGTGACTACCGGGCTTTAGTTCCCTCTCTCCGATTGTCCGACTTTTTAATGTATTGAGAACCCTCTCCGTCACGAAAACGTGTCTAACGGGTTTATAAAAGAAAGAGGCAGCCGAGGAGCATTGGAAACTCCGGCTGTCTGTTGAAACAAGGGGCCGGGAAGAGAGGGAGAAAACAGACGAGCAGTCTGAGCAAAAGGTGGAAACATAGCACGGAAAATCTGCACTTTTGTTTGTGCGCTTGCGGGCCAACCGTTCCGCTGCCTCCGTGCTCCCCTTTCACGTCGGAGGCCAGCGGGGTGCGGGCGGCGCGAGGCCTGCGGTCGCCGCGTCGGGCTGGGCTCGAGGGGCCGGGCCCCGGCGGCCACGGGCGCTCCGACGTGGGCCCGGCCCGCCCGTCCTCCCGCGTCTCGGGGCGCCCGGCGCCGCCGGGTCCCGACTCAGGTCAGGCGCAAAACGCTCACGCGGGCTCGTCTCTCTTCACCTATTATCAACGAGCCCGAGCGGGCCGAGGGAGAGTTCGGTACGACCCGGGCTCGCCGAGTTCAGTCAGCACATAAAAATGGGTATAGGCCCCATCTCTCCTTTTTCTCTTTTTCAAAGTAAATTTGGACGTGATTTTTGAAAGTGGGACTTTAGTGTGTCGCCCTTGTCCGGGTCTGGCATTCCGCATCTGGGGGCCAAGCCGAGGCCGCCCCGGGCACCTCCCTCCCCTCACTCCTCCCCCGAGCGAGCTAAGGGCAGCCCCGCACACCTACGCGTGTCCTCCCCGGCGTCTGATTTTTCACCCAAAATAACAGAGGGGGGCGTGGGGGGGCGGGCCGGAGCGGTGCGGCGCCGCTAGTACCGGCGCGCCCGTCGTCGTCGTCGCGCCCGCCCGTCGCCGCTCGTCGCCCGCGGGGGGCCCGGCGTCGCCCGCGGGGGGCCCGGCGCCGGCCGCGGGCCCCGGGCCCCGGACCTCCGCCCCCGCGCGCCACGCCGCCGTGGCCCTGGGTACGACCCCCCGCCGCTGCCGTCGCCGGACTCATTACACGTGGTGGTGAGGGACGTGGGGGCAGTGCTTGACTTGTACCGGGTATTGCGCTCGCGGCGCCGGCGCCAGCGGCGGTCGTGATTGTCGCGGTTCTCGCCGCCGAGGCTCCGCCTCCCACCTTCGCGGCGGCGCGACAGGAGGAGGAGGAGGAGGAGGCGGCGCCGCCGTCGCCGCAGGAGGAGAAGGAGGAGCAGCCCGGGCCCGAGCCGGTACCTCTGCCCCGACGAGGGGTTGGTGTTTGACTTTTGGCAACCGCTTCGGGGGCGGCGTCGCGGGGTGGTCGTCGTCGTGGTGGTGGTAGTGGTGGTGGTACGGGTGGTGGAGGTTGTGGTGGTGGTGGTGGTACGGGTGGTGGAGGTGGTGGAGGTGGTGGTGCGTGATGTCGTCGTCGATTTGGTCAAGGTCGTCGTCGTCGTCGTTGGTGTCGTCGTCGTCGTCGTCGTGGTTGTAGGGTAAAGGTTGTTGTTGTCGGAGCCGCCGCGCCCGCCGCCGTGCGGAGTCGGGCCACGGCTGTACCTCGTCGGCGTTGTACCTCCGCGGTTCTTGCCACGGCGGCGCCCGTCGGTCCGGCTCGGGGGCCCGGTCGGCGACGACTCGTTCGGCCCGCTGCTCCTGCTGCGCGGCGGGTTCTACCCCCTTGGCCGTCCGCCGGCCAAGCTCGTCGGCCCGGACCCGCGCGTCGTCGGCGGCGGCGGCGGCGGCCACCGGCACGGGCCCCCGCCGCCTCCGCCGGGCCGCCGGCAGAGCCTCAAATTATTAATGATACCGTCGCGACGGGGTCGATCGCCGCCGGGGCCACCGGCGCGACCCGGAACGAAACTAGTTGTACCGCCTGTTGTTTCGGGGCCCTACCCCGACTACGTGAGGCGGAGTCGACGGCGGCCTCGGGGGTTGTCGTACCTGGGGGACGTCTTGAGGGTGCTTCCCATGGGGTTGTCGGTCATGTTGGTAATAGGCCCGATGTCGGCCGGGTCGCGCCCGCCGCCGCCGCCGCCACCTCCTCCTCCTCCTCCTCCTCCTCCGTCGCCTCCTCCTCCTCCTCCTCCTCCTCGTCCTCCTCGCCCTCGACACCGCCGCCGCCGGCGCCGCCGCCGCCGTCGTCGTCGTCGTCCTCCGCCGCCGCCGCCGATACCCCCGAGCAGGAGCCCCATGCCCCACGACTCGAGGGGGGCCGTCGTCCCGCCGCCGTACTACTACCCGGGGCCCCCGCCGCCCCGGCGCTCGGAGTCGTTCCGCCGGCGGCCGCGCCGCCGCCGCCGTCGCCGCCGCCGCCGCTGCCCCCCGAAGGTCGCGAAGCGGCCCGTCTTGGTCGTGGGCAGCCCCCGGTGGGGCTGGGAGTTGGTCGACGAGTGGAGCGGGTCGGGGTACTACTCCTCGATGCCGCCGTCGATGGGCCTGATGTCGTCGGGGTCGCGCGGCGGCGGCGGCGGCGGCGGCAGCGTCGGGGTCAGGGTCCGCCGCCGTCGCCGCCGCCCCCGCCGCCGCCCGCCGGTCGTCCGCCGGCGCCCGTACCCGAACCCGTTCCTGTACCCGCGGGTCATGCGGCGACGGTCGGGCCGGACCCGCCGGCGCGTTGTTTCCTCGGTGGGCCGCTACTCGGGGCCGTGGGGGCCGGGCTGGTACCCGTCTAGGGTCCATTGGGGGCGCGGCCGGCCCGGACGAAGGCGGCGCCGCCGGAGCGGCGCGCGACGCTCGGGACATCAAAGAAAAGAAAGGCGCAATGAAAAAGACGCAGAAGCCGGGACCACCCCCCCACCACCACCACACACACACACTCCGCCTCCACCCCTCCACCCCCCCGCTCCGCGGGTTTCGGTAAAATTGAGCGCCGACGGAGCGAGGCTCCGGGCCGCCGCGCGTCCCAGCCTCACGCGCCGGGCCCCGGGGCCCCCCGCCTTTCCCCCAGGGAGCGGCTCCGGGCCCTGCCCGCGGCGCCACCGGTCAGCGGCTCGCGGGCGGAGCTGTGGGGGCGGGGCCCGCGGCTCGGCGCGCCGGCCCTGGCGCGGTGGCCCTTCGGCACACCCGCGGCCCCTGGCAAGCCCGTCGAAATAAAATATATAAATAAATAAAAATGGCGTCTTTATCCGCGAGGCCCGGCCATCCCAGACTCCTCTTTATTGACGGGGGGCGAAGAGCCCATCGCGGGTGGTACTCGAGCTTGACTCCTTTCTTACTCCTTGAAACAGGATGGAGTCCGGTGTGGCGCAAAAAGGGAGAATCTCGAGTGTTCCACTTCCGTCCTCCTTTTTTTTTTTTTTCCAATCGAAACACCGTCGGCTCGCACACAAAGCATCAACACGGGTCCGTAAGCCGCTATAAGCTGCGCCCGAAGCTCAAAACTCGCAAATCATCGGTTTTTCTCATGGGTGCAGAATCTTGCTACCCCTCCTTTTGCTGGGATTTTATATAGCTAAGTAAGGGTTCTTATTCGGCCCCTTTAGGTAATAAACCGAACGTCCGACGAACTTTCCTCAGTGGAAGTTGCCTATCCGACGCAATTTCCTGGTGTAAGGCCAATTTGACTTGAATAAACCTAGCACCCAATCCGCATGCAAAAATCAGTCGCTTGGGTCCCTCCCTCGTCTGGTCACTTTTACCTAGAAAAACTTAGTCTAAATAAACCTAAAAATTAAAGGACAGGGGGGCGTTCAGGACGTCGCAATAATCCTTCTCAGGACGTGAGAACGACAAAGAGCGAGCCTCCGACTCGGATTTCTGACTGAACTAGAGGAAACGTTCCAAACCTTAAACTTAACACCTCCATTTGACCGACATTATCAGAGGTCTGTCGACGGAGACTCAACTGTAGATTAGACGGTAGACTAACCGAGGGGAGAGTGGTAACCCGTAAATCGTGACGACTACATTTATCTTCACGACTCGTCATGTCAGTGTTTTTAAGAACGGTGTTTATTATTGACTCGAGATAATGTACGTCTACATTCCACCTTATAATAAATTTCGAATTTAATAATACTTAGTGTCAATGATTATTCTCCTAATTTATGGATTTTTGTAGTGTGACCACAGGTCATAACCCGTCAATCTTTTAAGTCGACAAACTGTCAGAGTCGTACCGGTAATGTATAGAGTGAGCGATATTAACATCCCACTCCTATCCCGTTAACTTTTTTTTAATTTGGTTCTTAAAATGGTTAAAGACCTAAAACCTTTCGAAAATATTTTATTGGGAAATACCTAATTTGGTACTTTTTTTAACCTTAATACAGTAGTGTACATCAAATTATATTTTAATTTTGAACATTGTAATTTTTACAGTACTAAGACTATCGGTCACCATATAAAGTCATTATGAATTAAGCGAAATATTGTTCTAGTTTTGATACAAAGACCATTCAACACGAAATTTTAAGACTAGCAAAAATCTTCAATCACCTACTCCTCAAAGTCAATCTTAACCTACACTACAAATTCTTTTGTACTTCACCCCTTTGACATTATTAAAGACCTCTGTTATTAATCAATTTTCCCTTCTTTACCTGGAAGAACACTTTAAAATTTTTAATAAAATATAAACGAAGACTAAACCTTCGTTTACGGAGTCTTTAGAAAAAGGGGGGAACTAACAAAACGATCTAATCCAATACACTCGGAATACACTTGACGAATGTGTTACAAAATCCCTTTGATATAATGTACGTTTAACACGACCCGAAGAAGGTTTATCAAAAAGAAAGTACCTGTAATCTTAAAAATTTTGAAAAAATTGTAATTTTATACAATTTTTCCTTATTACCACCGACATTATAGACAAAAATGAATCGAGTAAACGAAATCCTTCCACATAAAATTATTATTGGAATAAAATCTACTCTCTGAACAGTCTTACATACGTCATGACTTAAATTGTCTATTAGTACACTTAGGGCCCGACTCCTGCAACCCTCAGGTGAGGAAAGATTAGAAGTCAATCATCTCAAAATCTCAATTACCATTATGTAAAAGGATAAGACGTATCTTTTGACCCCTAAGACTAAAAAAACTAAACCTATCCATTTTTGTATCCTTCTGAAACACATTTATTTGGGTGCATTAATTAAAACTTTTCTAAACGAAACAGTCGAAGGAAAATTTCCCTGTCAAATCTTAAGTGTAGAGAGATTCGGTCATTGCTCCTACTATCTCCGTCTACATCCAGCCACAATGAAATGCCACAAAGAAGTATTACCATGGTTAGTAAAATTCATAAAACAAAAGAACCTTACTCTCACTTAGGAAATACAGGAGTCATACTGGGAATCCTTATCGAAAAAACAAAAATTCCCCCCTCCTTTTGAGGGCCCGTATACTGGATCTAAGTGACTAAAGAACATCCATGATATGGCTTATTGTACACCTTACACAAAAACCATAAAAAAGAAAAACCTTCCGACGATAAGAAAACATAAACAATACTGTCAATATGATTCCTGGTCAACAAACAGGTTTTGTAATCTAATGATACATTGATATCCGGTACCCTATGATAATTTAAAAGAGTACCGAAATCGTGCCAATCAAAGTAAAAACTAAAATCCTTACCAAATGTAACCCACCGTTTACAAAAACATTAACTCTTGTTTTGCGCACATATAACATTACCCTCCCAGAAAAATTTTTCACTTTATTCCGTAAAATGTTATATGAATCACCCAAAACACTCTATTTCATAAGTCTATTTCGTTAGAGTTTTCCTTATGACTCCAGACGAGTGTATAGATTCTAAAACCCTACAAGTATAAACACGACTTAAAGTAATCACGATAAAATTGAAATTAAAATATCTTACATTATGTTGTATTAAAAATTTTTTTCGGAATAAATGGTAATTTTCTTTTGACTAATCGACTAAATTTTCGTCATTCCAAACATTCATTGCTCTGAATTGTCCGACCAAGGACTAATGGAATTTTAAACATATTCTATGTAATATTGTGATAGGGTGAAAGGGTGAGTCACGTGACAATAGGATATACTATACAATTGAGAACATTTCTTTATAAACACCTGATTTAACTATATAAACGACTCGATACTGACCGGTCGACGGGGTAGCAATTCTCCTCCACCTTAACCGTTGACACCAAGTAAATTTTTTGTTTCTTTTATGCTACTTTTTACAGTTGACAAAAGACAAAAAGACCCAATAGACTTTACTTTAACACGTACCGGATTTTAACAAAAGTAACCCCTAGGACTAAAGACACATGAAAACCGTAAAAAAAAAAAATTCCGTTGATGAGACATTCTGTCGACAGTGAATTTAAATACAAATATAATTGTGTTTTAGTTATGTATATAAGGTCCCTTGTTGTATAAGAATGGAACGTAGACATTATTCTTCGGGATTAGGGAGTAAAAAGAAACCAAAACAAAAAAAATAGATATAAGTCCTTACTTAAAAACCGTTTCGAAAAATATGAGTAAGGTAAAAAGGGTACAGTACAACATAGTCTTCGTGGACTTAACACAACACCTATACCTTTATAAGGTTTAGTGTGGATCTGTGAACATGATTACTTGATGGAAAATTGATGGTAAAAGAAAGTAATTTTGACATTCTTATTGTAGAAGTGAGACCGTATTTTTATATAATTAAGACCGAACTCTTGGCTAAATTTTTTACATTCTGTCACATCTCCTTCAGAGAATTATATGTTGGGTAAACCATCAAAATAATCTGTACCTGTGTAAAATTTCTTTTGTCTACATTGTCTCCCACCAACTTAAAAGTCCAGATATACTTACCTGAAATAATGAAATATTAAACCTCGACCCACATAGACTTTTTTTTTTACTTAAGACTACATTATCCTTGAATTGAATGAAGGGATTCTATTTATGGTCACACTGTCCGTTTGGTTTTTCTACTAGTAAAACAAATAAATTGGGACAAGAGAGGATCGTTCTTTCATCAAAGTAATTTTTTTTTTTTTTGAAAAAAAACCCCCCCCCACCAAAGATATTTTAAAACGTCGAATAAAACTTCTGATTGAACCTCTATATTTAAAACCCGCACAACCGTATCCTTTGACAATCGAAAAACGGAGCACAGGACTCACCTCTCCAAAAAGAAGGAAGAGACGTCCTCGAACTGTGACGAGTGAATTAACTAGACACACGAAACTAGGTATAAACTCCTTTCCCTTGATCATAAAGTGAACACAGTGAAAGTAAAACCCGACACACATCTATATATTTAAACTCAGAATTTATAAACACAAACTTTCTTGACAACACACAAAGAATTTTGTTGTCTAAGTACCTCCGAGTCTTACTCATAATTATTTTGAGTTCAAGGTAATTAAAACCCCCATTATATATCTAAAAGTTTTACCTATAATGTTTTTGAATACTGTAAAATGTTAGGAGAAAAATGAACTCCCGGTATAGGGACAGGAACCGGAAAACCCTTAACCCATCAAAAACTTGTGCACGGAAAAATCTCCCCAGAAAGAAATAGTCCTCTAGTGACACCCGCACATTTCCTCTCGACGCAAGAACGAAACACACGTACGATCTCCGACTCCTCAGGGTTCAGGAATAAAGGGCCCCACACCTCAACCCCTCGTTGGTCCGTTTTGACGAGTAGGTGGTCCCCGCATAAATACACCCACATCTAGACAATGCGTCATAACGAAAAAGGTCAAACCTCCGACAAATATATTCTGAACTCGCCGGAATAAACCAAATTAACTCACCAACTCACTTAATTAAAACTGGATTTTACAAAAAATATACAAACACTGAAAAAGAGAATCTTTAAACGGATTTTACTGAATCCATATTAATGGATTTATAACAATTCATAGGTGAATAAAACGGCATACGGTGACCTTACTTACTTTAACAACTATATCCATATGGCATCAAAATTGCTAAGTACAATTAACTCACGACAATTCACTTTCAACGAGTCAGTATAGTCTGTTCTGGGGTGACCTATCAGGTACCTTAAGAGGACCGGTCTTATGATATCACCCGTCGACAAGGGAAGAGGTCCTCTAGAAGGGTTGGGTCCCTAACTTGGGACCAGAGGGCGTAACATCCGTCTAAGAAATGGTCGACTCGGTGGTCCCTTTGGGGATTAATTTGAGTGACTCACGCACTCAAACAGTTTCATTTTATACACAAAAGTGTCATTCAAAAGTTGTTTATACAAGATAAAAGTTTCAGAAATTGAGGTTCATTAAGATTCTTTTGCCAAAGGAACATAATCAACTTATCCTAGGTCTTTAGTCAAAAAATTTGGATGAAGACTTATCTAGTTACGGTTCCATTTTTCCAGGTATATCAGTTCCGATACCGGAAGGGCCACCAGTGCAGGACGACACTCGCGACCTACCATTCCTTCCACCTCACGGTTTCTTAGCTACGGAAGTCTGACACCACGACCTCTCCTGAGGACTCTCAGGGACCCCGTCGTTCCTCCCGTTTAATCAGTCAGAATTCTCTTTAGTTGAGACTTATCAGCTACTTTCCTCACTACGACTTCGACTTTGAGGTCACAAAACCAGTAGACTACACTTGTCGACCAAGCAACTTTCTCAGGGACTACGACCCTTTCTAACTCCCGTCTTCCTCTTCCCCCGTAGTCTACTATACCGACCTACCGTAGTGCCTACGTTACCCGGACTCGAAGCCCTCTACAACTCCCTATCCCTCCGTACAACACGACGTCAGGTACCCCAACGTTTCTCATCCTGTACTGATCCGCTGACTTGTTGTTGTTGTTCCTATAATCCGATACCTCAGGTCATCCACTTGACTACTACTTTGACTAGACAAAGAACTAACCATAAGTGACGATCCTTTCTCTGATTTCGGTATTTTAGAACTCGTATAGAGTAGATAGGTATCTAAAAGAATAAAAACCATCCTACCGTCGTTTTAGACCTCATCTAGATAGTGTCGTTCCGTCAAGAAAACTTGACTTCAAAACCTCTTCCGTCACCGTGGGGTGGAGTCATGAGAACGAACCTTTTAGGGTACCTGCCTCCTCGGACCACCCGGCGTCAGGTACCCCAGCGATTCTCAGCCTGTGTTGACTCACTGAAGTGAAAGTGAAAAGTAAAAGTACGTAACCTCTTCCTTTACCGTTGGGTGAGGTCACAAGAACGGACCTCTTAGGGTCCCTGTCCCCTCGGACCACCCGACGGCACACACCACAGCGTGTCTCAGCCTGTGCTGACTTCGCTGAATCGTCGTCGTCGTACCTCATCTAAACCGGACAATGGAGGTAAGACAATTCTACGCGAAGAGACAGAGGAACCCGGAACTATTTTCTACTTTAAACCCTTAGTCTCATCTTCAATAAGGAATAATTCACTGAGATCTTCCCTTCGATATAAACTACTTTAGGTCCTCTTTTAAGATCTGGTGAAAAAAAAGATTTATACCCTACGATTTTTTCAATATATACACACATAAAAAACCAACACCGTCTTACATGTAATGTATTTTAAACGGTGAAATCCCATGTCAAGTCACCGCAATTCATGTAAGTGTAACAACACGTTGGTAACGAGGTAGATAAAGGTCCTATAAAAGTAGGAGGATTTACTTATTTATCAAAAGAACAGTTTTAAATTTTAACAATCGATAATTGTACATTTATTTTATTTGAATAAAAATATTGGTAATTCGAACGATGAAGTATCAAATACTCATTTAGGAGGGAGGTTCCTTGTCATTACCACAAAAACCAAACAAAAATCAGGTAACGAAGATTAAGATTGAAATCACATTAGCAGGGTCAAAAACAGTCAAACCTTTACACGTAACACAAGCAATCAACAAAGCAACAGTCAATACCACAATTTTCGACCTTTCGTTGAAAAGCTTCGGAAAGACAAATTTCCAAACTCCATGAAACAACCTTCTTTAGACCCTGAAACAATCTATTATCCTATACCTTTACTTGACAATCGTACTAGTAAAAGGGGAGTAAAGAGAAGTAGAAAACGTAAAAATCGGAGAAAAAATTTAATGACCAAAATAGAAAGACAATAATCACCTCTAGTGAATAATATTATTAAAAACATTTTTCACATAAAATACAAAATTCCGTAGAGTGGGGGATTGGGCCTCGTTCGGTGGTTTGGTGTACGGGCAAAAGTGTCGCAAGACACGGGGTCCAAACACGTATGGAGGAGTACAAAAATAGTAGGAGACGTTTTGACGTCTTTCAGAACCATCCACCTTTTTAAGGATTTAATTCTACTAACCGGAAAACTACTTTACAAGCTCCGTCGACGTTTCCCTAGAAAGAACCCGGGACCAATCAGAAAGAGTACATGTCCGAGACACACACATTTTATAACCGTAACACAAAGTCAATGACAACTACGACTACACACCAGTACAGAAATATGCTAGCCACTACATGAAATTGGGGTCTAAGAGGTCTCCCGTGTCTCTTTTACTTGACACCAAATTCTCGAGTATGGTCGTCGTTGTTAATGAAGAGTTCCACATTCGTAAATCGTAAACACATACTACACTCCACATGTAGTCCATTTATGGATGGGATATGATAGTTGACCCTTTATAAATAAAGTGGGTGGAAGAATTAGTCGGCACACGGTCGGCGTCCCACATCGGTCCGGCACCCCGAGTGAGGACGAGGACACGCGTCGAGTCCGGTCTCTGTAGGACGGTCTCGGACGAGGGCGACATGGACCGGAACCATCAAAACCGTAGAGCAACTGAATCTTGGCCGAGTAAATTTCACACGCTTCTCGTTGGTACACCCAGTCGTCAGACAGCCGGACGGAAAAAACCCACACCCTCACCTAAAACCGTTTTGTTTATTAACGTCTAACAACACTATCTCAGCTACACCCGATCACTGAGAAGGTAAAGATGGTTAGTTAACAACCGAACCACGGTCTCGTTTTATTCCTAGGTGATGTCTCTTATTATTGATCTTCTTCTTCTCCTAGTGAAACTTTAAATGTATCTCTCCAAGAAGAAAAAGAGTCAAAAGATGTAATATACCCGAGAACCCCTTTTTTCAATTTTGTCAGACGAGTCTAAATCCTTCTATGAATCTAACGATCTCATAAAAACCATTGACAAATCTATTACATACGACCGACTCCTCATTTAAGTCGATGACGAAGACCCAGGACTTTATTTGGAGTCTTTCGTTTCGTAACTACAAATCACCTCCTACAAAGTCTTAAGAATCATAGAGGACAAAGAAAAACACTACTCGTAGAGTCTTCACTTGGCGAGTATTATGAATTCTCAGATTAAAAACCTTTAACAACCATTAAGACTTTAAACAGATCTTAAACCGTATATTAAAGACTTTAAAATTCTCGCCTAAAATTCTAAGTCCCTGGTATACAAATACGTACTCTCATTGAATGACTAGCATAAAAAAAAATTATTATTTAAACGAAGTGGGTCACTTAATAATGACTGCAACCTTTGTCTTTCCCTTTTGTACCGGTGACGACTCGTTTATAGAAAGAATTCCCGATTAAAGACTCCCATTGACTATACCAACTTATAATCAAACAAAGAACACTACTACTCCCAAATACTCTTATATTTACATAGTGTTCGACAGGGCTACATTCCCTTCCCAGTACCCGAACCTCAACCAGTCTGGAACCTAAGAAGACCTCCGAAGTCACGAGTAAAAGAGCCTCTAGACTGTCCTGAGTCAAAAGGAAGAACGTGATACCGGACGACCCGCCCCACTGGTGGTTCTCGTATCGGTAGTCAGGACCTCGTAAAAATTCACCGTGGAGAACAGATGGGCGCCGACATCTTTTCCCCCGGGCTCTAGAACAAGAGACGGACCGGGACGACGTGAAGTCCCACGCCAACTCCTGTTCGGAAACGGAGGTAGTCAATTACTGGGGATCATGGAAGGTCGTCATTTTGGGACACTGCGAAACTTTGTAAAAATTTTCTTATATGACGGATTAGTCAATACGTGGTGACTTATAGAATAATTTGATGTGATCTAGGGTCTGTACAAGTCTCTTATAGTTGACTCGGGTCACGTTTATATGTCTAAAACACTTAAGGTCTCATTAAAGGGAGTGTTTTACATCAATACACGACTAACCTGAGAACATTTGCCAATGTACTTTGACGAAAACCAAACGACCATCTCGGGTCCCCTCTGGCTGCGGAAATTTGGTGCGGTGACCGGGGAAGCTATCAGTAGGATACATAATCCTTAAAGACAAGAGACCGGTTCTCAGTCAAGAAAAAGAAGACGGAGAATCCGGAAAGGTGAAATTACCAGACGTCTTTTCTGACAGAGAGATCGCCTTCATGAAAAAACGTTTCCTTGTTTCAAAGTTTTTAAATTTTAATCGAAGAGACTGCAAGACTCACCATTCGAAACCAGACAGTAATCAATTCATTGAACGAAGACATAGACGAAGTCGAAGTGAAGTCTAAAGTGTCAAGTCTAAACCAGGAATCGGTCTAATATTAAATGCATAGTACTTTCAAATCCTGACGGGAGTTTCTTAGTTTTGGCCCTTACATTTTAGACTCTTACGGTTCCCTGACGGAGTTTATACGTCTCTTCTCGTTAAAAAGAAAAAATACGACTCTAAAAAATTTCATGGTCCCTGTTTTAAATTAAGATAATACTTGTTTATGAATTGTTCGTGGTGAACCACGAATTCTATGTTTCTCATTTATATTGTATACTACACATTAAAAGGGACCACTTAATAGTCTTTGGGGACCGCAGAATGTGTCACCTTTAATTTTACTTACCGATGTAATAAGAAGACGTCAAGAGACGTCTTTCTGATACAGACAGTCCTACATAGTAGAATAAACTTCTCATCTACTATTACATAGGTTTACCTTTTAAAGGACAACTCACACAATAATATGTAAAGCGATAAACTACACCTTCCAGTCATGTGAACCTTCACCAAGAATCCACGATACTGTGACTACTCTTTCACTAGAATCAAACCTACAATAAAACCTATAGCATGTCACTAAAAAAAGGACGATTTATTTGTTGAAATATTATAGTTATGGTACTTCCCAAATTTTAAGTCAAGTAACTGGAAGGGACTTGTCGGAAGTTTTACAGCCCCGAAACCCTGATAGCTAAATACAGTCACATCACTCTCGACCTCGCGGTCCGACGACAAAAACGTCCCGGATGACCCATGAACCGACACACAGCCTAGGAAACTCCTCTTCAGAACCGGAAATCGATCAGGACCAGAAATCGTCTCTGGTTTCTGTTCATCCGTACGATGTGCTATGTCACACGTGCCAAATCCACCCCGCTCGACTCTACAATCTCCCCATGGAGCGTCTGGTCCAACCGCACCCCAGCCTCGTCCTTCTGAGACGGCACATCGTCCAGAGTATTCGATTCTAGACAAACTCCTAGGCTTCAACTGGTGCACTTCTCCACACCCGTACTTTCGTTCCCCGCCTTGGTTTCCGCGCGTCCAACCTCTTGGACCTCCGACCCGTAAATGACGGACACACTGGGGCTCGTCTAGGGAAGTGGAGAGATTACAAACATCGAAGAGGTAAAGTTTCTCCACCCTTTCTTAAGAGTCAGTACCTTAAGAACCCTCTTCAGCTAGACTGCTATATGACCACATGATGGACCGCTCCCATCCCTACGTACTATTCCTTGACTTTACTCGATCCACACTAATCAGTCAAATTGTCGGATAATCAGAAAGGAGAGTCTTGTTTATCCAATTATAAACTTCGAATAAAGATTGGGTCTGTCACAGTCAAAAAATAACGGGACATACAGTAATGGAACGGTCCTCAAATCCTTTCCAATACTTCGTCAACTAGTGTAAAGATTTTACAGAGGACATCAAAAGGGGACATAAAACGTCAGTATACAAAGGACCATTCCTTTTTATTTAAGCTTTCTAGTCATTAATCTTGTAAATTAAACTGGTGGTAGTTGTTTGTAAATTACTGCAACCACATCCCTGTGACATAATCAATTTTTCTATAGGTCTCTTCTACCCTTTTATCAATATGTAGTACCACAAGTAACAAATCGTATCTTCTCATAAGAATCTAACGATTTACTTGTAGTCGTTCATTTCATTTATTTCTATCGAACACCCTATAAAAATAAAATGAATGATAAGTTAAACTGATCTTTATACCTAACTTAATATTACAAATATCTGACCGGAGTATTCGTCAGATTTATAGCTCAACTTCCATTAAACCACCATTCGTCTGTTAAATGTTCAACCATTTTACCCAGAAAACGAAGGCTAATTAAAAGAGACCCAAAATTTGTTCATCAAATTGACAACTTTTCAATTTTTTTCAACAGCAGTACAAACAATGCTCCAACACCCCACACTTTGGGAAGGGAAGGGGATGAGAACCACGGTTGAGGGAAGGTGAAAGACTCCGACCTATCTGTCGAGGCCCTCCGACACGGTTGGTCGGACGGACGACCACCCGTCTCCACGCGAAGCACCTGGCGAACCGACAAGGGGAACCAAAGAGTGGACCATGGGTAACACACACCGTCCTGAAACAGGAAGAAGGAGGGGACTCTATAAACAGTCTGTATACTCGTAAAATTTTCACAAAGTGAACATAAGTTGCTAAGTAATCACTTTTATCTTGTACTTTTCGTTAAAACACAAAACAGAAAATGACCCATACTTCTAGGACATTAAAAGGTACGACGAGATAATAATCACTTCTCTCTCTTTTCTGACCTCCCTCTCCTACCTAAAATAAATTCTGTCAATATAAGCCTATTGAACTTCCTTACACGAAAGAGTCACATTTATAGAAAAGAACTACAAAATACCAAGAAACTTTTTGATTACGTTTTTTTTTCAACATTAGTCGATAAACTCGGTTGACCAGCAGGTCACACCACTCAAAATGACAGGTACACAGATCTTTAAAGTGTATTCTACGTAGAACACTTCTTCCTCTACATGATCGGACCGAGTGGGCCATTACGACTTTAGACCTAAACTAAACGTACACACCATAAAAAATCCCTGAAGTTTCAAAGTGTGTACGTCATTTGCTCCATCACACATCGCACAGTGTACTAGTTTTATAAAAAGGGGAACGACGACGGTCTTCGATAGATAACGAAAAGTTGTAAGAATGAACAACCCGTAGTACGGTTCTACAAATTCTGTTGGGGAATGCACTCGACAAGGTAAGAATTGGAGAAACTGACTTCACGGTACTGGAAGTGTATACATCTAATCGGTACACGAGACACTTAACTTTGAACGACGGAGTCCTTCTTTCCCAAAAAGAAAAATAAGGTGACCCTTAAACTGTCGGTAAGTAGGGACTGGACCCGTCTCCATTACGTTCCTTTAACCTAAGTTTACCTTGCACCTGTCTATCGTGTCCCTCCGTCCGTCCGAGTGGAGGAACAACTCATACTTTGACAGACACCACACCTATTACACGACTACACTTCCTAGGCTTTTCGTCATGTATGCGTCTCTTTTCCTTTATTTACACTCTCAAAACCTTGTTGCAGGAAAATTTTTTCCTTTACCAGTAATACCCGTAAAGATTAATCAAAACTGAACTGAAAAAGAGAAGGTTGGATTTACAAACTTTGGAAAAAAACTTAAAAACACATAAGGAATTATGATTAGTCTTAATTTATTAAAACTAAAACATCCGTTCGCACCCGAATTTATATAAATTAAATCGACTCACAAACTTTTCATCTTCAGTGACCTTACATAGTGAACACAGATCTCCTTAGTCGTACAAAGAACCGTAATGTCTTCAAACTTTATTTAGTTATCAGTATCTACATCGAAATGAGTGCATTCTCAGGGAGGAGTCAACATACTACTTACTTTCATTGTCACCTGAACCCTTAAAAATAATCCGTTTGGATCTAAATTTCTTACAAATGGAAACGAGACAATCATTTGTATGAACTGTATTTCAGTCTAAGTCACATTCATTATCAGTACTGTGAACTAACCCAACTACACTACCCATAACTCTTCCTTTCGAGAATCTTCTTAGGACGTAGACTTCACTATGAGGTCGTTCAAAGAATCCTCTTCCTCCCCTACTACTCCCGTCACACTTTACATACTCACGAAAACACACTGAAAGTCGCGGGTCGGAAACGACACATGTAATCTCAGACACTTTACAATACCCAGTCTCGTAGACAATACCCGAGGCACCCTCCACAACAACTATGGGTCGAGAGAGGTACCCCACGTCTCCGCCTGTAGACACACCCCTTGTGCGAATTACCTGTGTCATCTGATTCTCCCTTCCTTTTAATAGGACATTGAACTCCTTCAGAATGAAAAGGTTTGCTCCTGGTTTGTTTTTTTAACCCTTTTCACGGACCAGCACTAGTACGTCCTAAACCCCGGAAAGTGCCCAAAAACAATTGTACCGTCTGTAGCCCTCCCTACCAGGCACCTACTATCGTCCTGAACACAGACTGGGCGTAGAACTGTACGTCAACCCTTCTACCTCGTCGTGTACGGGGGTGTCCTAGTCTAACTACGCTCCCACCTCCACTCCTCCTCGTCCCGTCGGTGTACTGATTCCGGTCGCACCTGGTCACGCTCACCGGAAGGACCCCTCACCGGACGACCCGAGGGCACTTCGTCCTTTTTACCGTTCCACGATCACTCAGACGTCGGTTTAGAACTCACTAAAGAGGAAAAAAAAAAAAATTTTTTCTCATCGGACACATTCTGACATAGCACCCCCGTATACTTTAGTCGACGAGTAAGACCAGTCCGTACTGACCGTTTCGAGAATGTTTGTGAGACGAAAGGTGAGAGCCGGAGGGTTTATCTCTGTACCTCTAAGTCTCTTTCTAAAAATTTTCTCAATTCATTATCACTCGATTATTCTAGTGACGACACAAACTTGTGGAGGAGACACACGGTCCGTGCAACGTATCTCATTAACGTTAGGAGGGTCAGAAGGATAAAGTATCTGTTCATTTGACCATCTTAATTCTGCAAAGAAGAACCTCTTCCTTTACCGTTGGGAGAGGTCATAAGAACGGACCTCTTAGGGTACCTGTCTCCTCGGACCGTCCGATGCCAGGTACCCCAACGTTCTCAGCCTGTGTTGAATCGCTGATTTAGTGGTCTCCTTCTGATGGGAGTTAAACCGTCGTTCACTGTTGACAGGAATTCTAAAGAAAAAAAAAAAAAAGGGGGGTTATCTTTTTCTTTTGTGAACCTTTTACTTTTATTATGTAAAAGATAAGTTTGCATTTTTTGTTTTTCTTCAAAGAAGTTATGGGTTCAAAACAGACTACGATCTCGGATGTAAGAGAGTTCACTTCCTCTCCCAGAGTTTGGACCAAAAACCAGTCTAAAGTGGGTCCCTCCACCTGTTTCAGGGGTCCGGGGAAGAGGGTCCTAATTGTCCGAGAATCAGACACCTTACCGGACATGTGGGCGCAAAGACGGTGGGTGTCCAGTAGTTGTTCGATCTCCATTGTAAATTTATTTGTCCACCGCAGTAGTAATTCTACACATCTTAAAGGAATCCTGACTCCTCGAAAATCACTAAAAACCGGGGTCTCAGTATGGTCTGTTTCCTCCCCTTCCTCAGGCCAGGTTCCCGTGCACTACCGACAACCTAAAAAGACTACCACAGTGACTTGTAATTAAATGTAGGCGGACAACCCCCTTCGAGACAGGGTACTAGACCCAGTGACGAGATTCAACTCGATAGCTCCCTCCGACACTTTACCAGACAACTGTAAATTTCGCCTCGTGTCTAAGAGAAGACAGACCCCGACAAGTGTACGCTGACATTGACTTCCTACCCCACCCCTCCGGTACCTGGGCTCATATCTTGTCACAGATGATCATACACAAATTATTTATCAAAACCTATTCTCTTATCTCCTTACATGACCTGTCGTAGAGTCCCAGGGAACCACAATCCTCAGATCTTTGGACATTCAGGTTCTTACAACTCCTCTCCCGCGAACTGTTTGTCCCTGGTCCTCTAACCTCTTTTCCCTGTCGTCTCCGTCGACCTCCTCTCTTAAGATCTCCCTTTTTTTAGTAGTTGTGACTTACCGTAATACACGGGTCTCCCTCGAGGACACCACTCCTGTCAATATTCTGTTTGAGGGTTTACTCGTATAGAATTTAAGTAGTCCCACAACTACATATCAATTTTCTTATTTATATTCCGTCTCTTTAGGAGATTAAGAAACCACTCCAACATAGTACTGTGTCTCAGTTCCAATAAAGACAAGAACGAGAACGGTGCATTGGTAAGACCTCAACCTCAGTAACTACGACCCTTCGACATTTCTCGTGGGGTAGTGACCTGGGTCAGTCCAAGGAGTAAAGCCAAACAATGTATGAGCCAGCTCCTTGAAGATCCGACCGATCCTACAACGATACCCAGAACTCCGGAAAAGTCGGAAAGAGAACGATCGACGTAGACTACCATTCCACGTCATGACCCCTTGAAGGGAAAGTACAGTGATGCACAAGGAGAGAAAATTTTAGACAGTTATTTCGGTTTAGAGTGTCGAAACCTTTTTTTTAGTCAAACCGAGTCTGGAGGAAAATCTATTGACTACATACAACTTAAAGCGAATTGGTCACCGACGTCTCACAAACTCTTAATCCTTCCTAGTGTCAGGACCGATACGTACAGACAAAGGACCCAAAAGTCGAACACAAAAGGAGTGGAGAGTGAACGAGGATTTGGACTCCCACTCTTATAAAGGTTTACTGCATGGTGGTATTACGACAAAAATCGAACCTTAATTTACTTCCCAAAGGACACAGAACAAAGGATAAAAGATTACTATAAAATAAAACAAAATAGTAAATATCATATATAGTGATGATATTATTAAGTACCTAAATATCAAAAACTTCAATTACGACTGACATGGATTGGATAGAGTTCGTTTACTTAATTGTCGGATAAACATCCTTGGGTGTCTTTCCTTTTTGATTTTGTCTTTCTTTTCTGGTTTTGTCTTGGGTATTGCACAAAAAAATCGGAACAACGGCATACCGTGTCCTCGCAGGAAAAGAGATTCTGACCTGGAACTTAAAACAAACCAAGAAGTGCGAAGAGGTCCCGACCCGTGTAGATGTAAAAGTAGAACGAGTAATGTCGCACTCCATAGAAACCGGGTCTTTCGCCTGTGGACAGACAGACACGAGTAGGAAAGTCTCTTAAAGACATTCTTACATAGTAAGTAGATCAAGACCCCAAAAGTTGTACGCCAGAATTGTAAGACATTGTCGACTCTTTCGGGATTCTTTTATTGACAGTCTTACGAGGACTTGAACTGAGACAGTCTCTTCTCATTCCGGTAATGGCGGAACAAAAGTCCGTGTCTGCTATCAATGACCCAAGGGGCTCCATTGAAAGGAAACCGGTGCCATGCTCCTGTTTTGCCTCTTCGATCAGGACGTCGCACCCCTCGGCACACGTCACCCGTGGGAACGTCCGGCTGTCCACTCGACGGCGTGGATGACGGTCCTGTGCCTCCTCTGGCCGCCACGACCGACCAGGGAACCGGGAAGACTCCCTGAGTCCCTCTTCACCCAGTTTGGAATGTCCGGAACCACAGAGACTCTCGGAGTCTGGGATTAGACATCCTCTCCACCACTCAGACACACCACCCCTGTAACACTCCCTATGAGAGGTTTGGGACTTCTGGGGCGCCTTTCTCACCCGTGGGTCCCGACCTCGTCCGTCTTCGGAACTGGGCTCGCCGTCGACGAGACGACGAAATCCACGAGCGAACTGAGTACCTGTCTACAGCAGTGCCAAGTCAGCGGGCCAGCACACTCTGAGACACTGCGGCGCCGGACGTCGTGCGGTCCGGAGGGACAGGAGGTGGTTGAGGGCCTCGAACGAGTTTGAGTCCAGGCAGCTCGACCACTACGGTAGGTCGGTAGAGCAGGAGACAGTGGAGAAAGAGGACGGGAGCCAGAAAGGGTCGTACTCCCAGAGAGAGATCTATGACTACGGGCAACGTGTGGACGTAGGCGACACACCGTCTACACAATCCACGATCGTTATTCGTCACTCATTTTGGGTTCGGGACGAAGGTGTCCCAGACGGAAGGTCACTTTACATTAGGGTCTCTGTCGTCTTGGTGAGTAGATGTCACCCCACCATTGAGAAATCTCATCCTACTTCTCTTCGAGTCCCCTCCCGTTTTCTTAACTCGCAAAAGCACCATTACTACGATGCATTCTTATAGACATGCAGTCAAACATTTCCTCGGTAGCACCGATGGAGACATCAAAGAATGTGTACGAGCCATGCGTGGGAACACAGGGTCCTGTCACTAGTGTGTCGCAAAAGTGGTAGTCACCTACTTCACCGGACCCGTCTGGGTCGCGACAGAAGTAAAGGAGGTTCGACCCTCCTTCTCCGTCACGTTTGGGTCGCAAGACCTAGACTGAGGTGTCCCTCTTTAGTGTACCAGACCATTGAAAAACTTCCACAAGTCAACGAAAACTTAGTAGGACATATAAATCATTGTCCGACACCAAAACCTGTACAACCCAAACTCTACACAAGGTTTGTCGATTTACCTCTACCAGCATCCGTCTCTCCTTTGTCCCTAGACCTCTTCTCCTCCCACTGTCCCGGACCTTATATTTGCACCGAAGAGCCGCTCCCCACAGCCGGCTCTCACCCGAAGCACTTACGACAGTCCTCGTGCCCACACTCCTCTCCCACCGACTCCCTGAACACCCCTCGTGATCACAACTCCTCACTCCCTCCGTTGGGGTCTCGACACGTCCCTCTACCTTCGCCACCTCACCCGAGGTGTCTCCGGTGCCTCCTGTCTCCGAAGGGCCTCTCTCCGCCCGTGTCGACACCGTTCGTAACGCCCTACCCACCCCTTCTTTCCCTCGACCGTAGGTCCAGTAACAAAAACAACCACTGGACACCCTCTCGTCCGCCCTCCGACTCCTCGTTTACCCTTTCCCCTTCCTCCGAAACCCTACCAACCTCGTGGTCACCCCAATAACACAAACAAATTTTTTGTTGTTTGGGGGGTTTTGGCTTGAACTTTAGTCCCACCTTTTCAGTGCAACTACACGACGGCAGAGACACGGGTCCGACCACGACCCACGAGGAGGAATCACAGGGAACGAGAAGAGGAGGCGGGTCCTGTGACCCGTGTCGATGTGGCCCGTATCCTCCCGAGTGGGCGAAGGACGCAGGGATCACGGGCGACGCCGGGGAAACCGCCTGAGCCACAAACGGAAAACTCCCGACGTGCAACAACCCACTCTAGAATTAGGAACTCTCGAGGACTCTGGGAACCATTCCACCAAACACTTGTGCTCCATCATTCAGTCGACCAGACTACCTCCACAGAAATTACTCACCTTTGTGAATTTTGCGTCTATCAAAGTAACCCCTTTGGTCGAAACCGAAGTCGATATTAGAATCCGTTTCCGTCACCAGTCATCCTCACAGTCAACAATTTGCAAAAGAGTAATAAGGGAGACTTTAGAACCGCAAACTCTAGACCGCACGTCCTAACCGGTGATTTTAAGACCTTGTCAAACGAGACACACATATCCAAATAGAGACTATGGCTTTAACAATTACTTTCTGTCCATACACAGGAGACGGTATATGAATGTCA
Organism: Capra ibex; assembly: GCA_006410555.1. Lineage (NCBI taxonomy): Eukaryota > Metazoa > Chordata > Mammalia > Artiodactyla > Bovidae > Capra > Capra ibex. The sequence continues at coordinate 74,368,495 of SJYO01026388.1, forward strand.
CTGTGGTAAGAAATTTAATATCGAGTGTATGGGTAGGAGAGAAGTGATAATGTCTGATATCCAGTCTCAGGGAGGACTCCATTTTTGGAGTTTCCCTTGGAGTAAACGAAAAGACAAAATGACTTTATAATCCATAACTTATTAATCATTATATATGAAACAACTTGTCAATACTCTACAGTTCGTGACACGATTCTTGGTATACACTTAATAAACACAGTATGGGTAAAATGTCTACTCATTTGTTTCCGTGTCAGATCTTTACCGTGTCAGTGTCGTACTTGGGTTCGTAGACAGAGGAGACGGAAGATTCTAGGACACGACAGACATAAATATGAGTCGTCAATGATCGTACTCATCTAAACCCACTCACCGGACTTAAATATAACACCTTCGACAGTAATATCAACGTAAAAAAAAAGAACGAACAACGTTAGTGTAGTATAAGATACTCCTATAACTTTTCAACTACTTCTTTCTACCGAGGAAAGGTGTATAGCCCATAGTAAACCAATCTCTCTCTCTCTTTTACCTTAGAAGGTTCTTCGGTGTGTCACTCATCCACTCTGCCCTCCAGAGTACAAGAAGAACCACAGGAGCTGACCCTGAAGGGGGAAACGGACACCGTGTGTACAGAGGGGTAACCCTTCGTCTAAACTTGATCTCACATAAAGAAAAAACTACTCTTACACTTCCCTAGAAACAACAAGTCAACAAGTCAGTGTAGACTGAGAAACGCTGGGGTACCTGACTTCGTACGGTCCGAAGGGACAGGTAGTGGTTGAGGATCTCGAACGAGTTTACATACAGGTAGCCCAGTCACTACGGTAGGTTGGTAGAGTAGGAGACAACAGAGGAAGAGGAAGACGTAAGTTAGAAAGGGTCGTAGTTCCAGAAAAGATTACTTAGTAGAGAAACGTAGTCCGTCGGTTTCATAACCTCAAAGTCGAAGTTGCAACCAGGAAGGTTACTTGTGAGCCCTGACTAGAAATCCTACCTAACCAACCTAGAGGAACGTCAGGTTCCCTGAGAGTTCTCAGAAGAGGTCGTGGTGTCAAGTTTTCGTAGGTAAGAAAACCACGAGTTGGAAGAAATACCAGATTGAGAGTGTAGGTATGTACTGATGACCTTTTTGGTATCGAAACGCATCTACCTAGAAATATGAACCAACTCAAAAGAAATGGTAAGGGGAAAAGTTTTCTCTTTTGAGTCGTAGTCCCATGATCGTACTGACTTCGTAGAAAAAAGGTCGTCTGTCGGAAAAATAGTAATTTTTATAAGAGATCTTGACGAGACAGGTCAAACCATCGGTCATCGGTACACACCGACAAGTTTAATTTTAATTTATTTTATTTTTTAAGTCAAGACACCTACCTGATCACTGTTAAATTTACGAATTTTCGTGTTTATGTCGTATCTGATCTTGAAGTGGTAACAACATCTTTCAAAATAACCCGTCACGACGAGGTCTTTGAGACCAGCGGAGAGCATCAAAAAGTCTGTCAAATTTGTGTACTAACGCACGTGACGACAATCATTGATGTTTTGCATTCGGAGAACTTAAAAACCTACCGATATTTATCCTAGGACTTATTAGTAAAAGCTTTGACAGAAGCAATAGTCGTCATGTCTACATAACACTACTAGGTGTTGAATTTTTTATTACTTTTGTTGGGTTACCTTGTCATATTCTTTCTTAAAGAAACAGACAAAACCTCACAAGACGGGTCCAAAGACGGTTCAACGGACTCCTTCTCTCCTACCCCTCCCGAAGACACAGCAGGTGACACAAATTGTCCTTTCTACAATGACAAACCTGGGCTCATGCACCCCCGGAAAAATTTTTTTCGAAAATTAAAATACAACCTCATATCGGCTAATTGTCACCCTATCAAAGTCCTTCTGCCGCAATCCCTGGGTCGTATGTATGTGTACAGAGGTAAGAGAGACTCCCCGTAAAACTAAACTAAAACAAGACATAGGAAACGTTTACTCACATTCTGACCAAGCATAAAAAAAAAACAGAAGACGTCGCAAACATCCCTTCATGAACTAAAGACAGAGACAGTGTCAAAACTTGAAATTGGTCACCGGCCCATCAACTTTATCCAACACGCAAAACGACACCTTTTTTTAGCTTAACGAAAGAGTTCCAACTGACTTTACAAAATTGAGAAGTATCGTTTACTCCGCACTTCGTTTAACAGTTTTCCTACCTCTGTCTTAATAGTGTCATGGCTTACAAATTGACCGACGACTACGAGGTGGCTTCCACACTCGACCCGTCTATTTACACATTTACCGTGGAAAGAGGAAAAGAGGATGGCCTAAAGAACGTCGAATAGAAGTGACGACGACGATTCAGCGAAGTCAGCGCAGGTTGAGACACACTGGGGTATCTGCCGTCGGGTGGTCCGAGGGGGCAGGGACCCTAAGAGGTCCGTCCTTGTGACCTCACCTACGGTAAAGGGTGATCTCCTGGATTTAGACGCAGTCTTTTCAGTGCCGGGAAGACTCTCAATCTAGTGTCACAACGATCCCCCTTAGCACTCCAGGATAGCCGATACCCAATCTTCCTTACTCGAAGGACAAACGTTTGTAAAACGAAACGTAGTAGTACTCTACTTCGTTTTTATTTTAAAACACACGGAGACTTTCGAACCACTACTCACTTCAGACAGTCACCAAGAGCTACGGATACATGAGTTAAGTAAACGACACGTAACGACATGAGTCTTATTATGGGAAAAATCCTAAATCCTAAAGCAAACTTATTATTATGAACTTGACTTTCTATCACGTCACAAATTTAGTACCTGGTGAATGAAAATCTTATAGTTTACAATTAAATTCCCTACCGACCTCCAAAGCAAATTATCCCCCGTAAAGTATAAAAACCCATGAGGAGGAAGTGAAAAGTAAAACTTCGAGGAGAAATTCAAGAATCTTAAGTAATTCTCTCTCGTTTATCTTCCAATGTCGATCCAATAGAGGATCGGAGGACCCCGAAAATTAAAGTTTGTACCTTGTACCTCGAATCTTACTGATTTTATCCATAAAGTGTGATTCACACTTCCCTCTTCATAATTATTTCTCTTTCTCATACGTAACCAAAACAAAAAGACACCGATTCATATTCAATAAAAATATAAAATTCATAAAAATCGTAGAATATACGTTTCCCCATACATTCATATACACATGTACATGTAAATACTCATACTACTCATACAACAGAATACACATAAACACATACATATATGCATAAATTACATTGAAGTTCATGTTTGGCATCACTTCTCATATTAGGACAATGTGACTAAGTCGACAATCATGAAACGTAGAAAGGAAGACGAACAATGAAAACTACCCACATACACATACTGGTGAAAAAAGTGGGAGAAAAGATGAATGACGACATCACTATGGACATACATTCCCCACAATATTCAACTAATATGTCGTAGGTTCGTGGGTACAAAGGAAAAATAGTCTGGCTGAAGTAATACACCTCTACTACCTCAATAAAGTCGTACACTAAAACATATAAATAATTTTTCAGAAAGTTACTTCTACGCTCTCGGTCGTGAAAATAAATACCTTACGTTAGGTGTAAATATTCAAATATAATATCTTTACGTACATATAAAGGACACTCAAAAGTGTATATTTCTTCATTGTCCAGAAGTTTCTACCATCGCCTACGATGAACGGAAAAATTCTCCCTTACGTTTATAAAAGGAAAGGGAAGGGAAACTACTGAAAGTAGAAACTCGATTGATCGATCGACAGACAGACAGACACACACAGACAGACGACAGTAGAAGTAGGGAGACACACGTATAGACAGAGCATATCTGAATACAAACGAAAACAAAAACGTAAATAAATGCTGGGCGGACGGAGGGTGTAGTTCACTTAAAAAGCCAATGTAAGTGTCCGACGAGAAGGCACAAAAGTAAAACAGAAAAAGAAAAAAAAAGGAAAAGGAAAAGAATTAGGTCAAGAAGGACAGGGAGGATTCGATGAGTGTAATATTCGAAGTTTAAGGTATAGGACAGGACTCACCTGTAAGTACATTTCAAAAAGGATACAGACAACAATGAAAAACGACTACACACAATTTCTGGACTTCCGTTTACATCGTATTTACGAAGGGAAAGAGGACGAAGAACGACCCGTCATCCAAATCGGCCCTTCCCTTACGTATCTTATCAGGTCGTACATTCCGTAAGTCGAACTCGAGACGGCGAATAATACACATTTCTCCACTATTTGACGACCCAACAAAACTTCTAATTTACTCCATCAGGTGTATTTCGTATGTCTTTCACAAAAATTCACGACTGACGATGGATAATGGTAACGACAATGCCTCCTCCGTCGGGATGTGAACTACGTCCTGACCCACAGGCAAACCGACTTATGAGAGACGAGAGTCCCGAGAATGGTCTTTTGAAAAAAAAAAAAAAGGATAAATCACCGATGGAAACGTATCTTTTTTTTAAAAAAAAGATAGGTTTCCGGGGGAAACCAAAATTAAAAAAAAAGGAAAAGGTATGGACCTACCTTCTTCTTTCATCCTTTCTCAAGGTATGTAAACGGTAAAACTTTGGAACACTACACTAACAAAAGGTCAATCTTTCGAGTAACGATTAACTATGTTACCGACAAAACGGAGATAGCGTCAGTGACTTAATCCAAGTCACGACGTGGAATCTTAGAATTGGTATTTAGAGACACGGCAATAATCATTTTGTCCCGAATACACTTCACGGTACTCCAGAAGGTATCTCCTATTTGATTTCATGATGTTGTATAGATTTATTTGGACATTTCGCAATTTCTTTGTCTAATACCGGAAGTCTTTCACGAAAATCAAGGACTTCAACGACACGGCACCATACGTGAGTCGACTTCTTGTCCAGATACACTCCGAAAGGATTAAGGTGATCTCGACCGAATCTCTACAAGGAGGGAGGTACGCAGGAAAGGAGATCTTTGTGTAAAGTGTCTTATTATCTAAAGGACTTCGAAAAGACATAGTGTAAAAGTTGGTTTCAAATTCACATCCAACGAACTAAAAACGAACCATTATTGAAACGTTTAGTGAATTATAGGTCTCACAAAGGTACTGGAGCAAGAGTGTCAGTAGAATACTCCCGACCAATTACAGGGACAAAATACCTACGCCTTCGACCCCGTATCACTGACCCAATTCCTGCGTTGACCCTAGAGATACTCTAAAACACGGGGTCTAGACTCGAAACCGTGGCGTGTGGTAGAGACACCACGCCTACGACAGACAAGCTCACTGACAGTGTGAATCGTAAATCTAGGCCCACCCTGTCTGAAAAGGATAATTCCCGGTCCATCATTGTAAAGGCCAAAAGACCCACACCAGAAACTGAAGGACGACATCGACCTTCAGTCGATGTAGTCGATGACCGGTAGTCGATGAAGGAAGGTCATCGACTACCGGGAGATTTTGTCAGTGTCAGACACTTACTTCCGACTCCACACAGGTGTTGTCATGCCTGTGTCTGTAAACTTAAAGTACATTAAAATGTACAACATTTTATATGAAAAAAACTAAAAAAAGGGGGTTGACAATTTTTACATTTTTCGTAAGAATCGTGTGACCAGGACGTCTTTGTCCACCACCTGGTCTGAACCGGGCACCCGACATCGAACGGTTGGAGGCCAAATCTAGTACTATATCTGTCCTGTGTCAAAAGGTAAAGTCCAAGTTAGGTCTAGAAAGTGGTGGGGAGGGGTGGGACAACGACGACGACGATTCAGCGAAGTCAGCACAGACTGAGACACGTTGGGGTATCTGCCGTCGGGTGGTCCGAGGGGGTAGGGACCCTAAGAGGTCCGTTCTTGTGACCTCACCCAACGGTAAAGGAAGAGGATACGTACTTTCACTTTTCACTTTCACTTCAACGAGTCAGCATAGGTTGAGAATCACTGGGGTACCTGACGTCGGGTGGTCCGAGGAGGTAGGTACCCTAAGAGGTCCGTTCTCATGACCTCACCCCACGGAAGAGGCGGGGTGGAACAATCGGCGGAAATAAATGTGTTGAGAGATAAGAGACCCTAAACCCGAGGTCATCGTTACGAATGGACCGTACCTCTCATTCTAAAATTCAGGAAGTCTACTTGGACTCCAGGTCTCCCTCACTTCCCTAGTGGGTTCGAACCTTTAGGGTAATCGTTATCTCGGACGGGAATGATTTGGTCCCAAGAACTAAGAGGCATGCTGATCAACAAATAAAAAATGACTGATACTAAATTGACACAAAGAAGTACAAGATCTACGAGACAGTTAAGGAATCAAAAGGGGCGTCACAAAACTCAAAATAAGACTTCTAAAAATTTTTTTAATAAGTTCACATTATGTACTTTTGTGAAGATATTTTCTAAGCCTGTGACCGTTGTACGTGTGACCTACAAATTTAAAGAGACTCGACGAAGGCGAAGAGTTTTCATACGTCAGAATTCAATTTACACAAAAAAAAATTAGATCAAAAAAGAAATTTTTATGACGTATACATGAATGCGTCAATATACTTGTATTTGTAGATCCATAGTCAGTATGACATGTATAAAACCCTGACCGAAAAACGGGGTAACCTCGGAGAAAGTCTGTGTAGTGTCACCAAAATGAAAAAAGGAGGCCCATTAAAACACACACACTACACACATCTCCAAGAGAAAAATAACAAATCAGTGATCCTTTTTGTTTTGTGATAGTAAAGATGGTACCCGGTGACTCGGCAAAACCTTACAGTAACAGACGACTCCGTCACCCGGGTCTCCTAAACGGACCTTCCTGGTACTTCCCAGAAGTCCGTGGTCGAGGCGAAATGAAAGAGAGGACTGTCGGAGGGGACGCGGAGTGACATGCGACGTACTGTCAGAGAATGGTCCTCGCAGAATGTGTTTGCGTCGGAAAAGTAGCAACACGATGGGGACTACGAAATTGGGATGACATGAGGTTTCGACTTCGCTTCCCTCTGGAAAGTTTTATTAACTTAAGTCATTAACTTTAAAGTTCAGTAACTCTCCTCTACTCTCGTAAAGGATAAACCTTCCGTAGACGAGTCCAAAAAAAACAAAAAACAAAAAAAGGGGAATTCAGTAAAAGGAACATAAATCAATTGAAATCTTTGTTCTCGTTCTTCTTGTACCACCTCACCCATGGTGATAACCTTATGAAGATTCAAGAGTAAGGAAAAGTCCATCTACGATTTATCTATCAGGTCAGTCTACATCCGGTATTGAAACATTAATTTTAGAGATCCTTTTTTTCCCTCGGCGGAAACACAAGAACCGTGCGACAGTGCACCACAAGAACACTCACACCCGAGACCGGTTTTGACTAACACTGGGCCTCGTCGGGACCAACGACTTCATAAACATTAAGAGACAGCTGGGACATGACGTCTAACGGTACTTCAGTATGCAAAAGGGGAAAGTCAGAAAGTATGAACTAAAAAAAGTCAAGTCGACTTTAAAATTTTAAAGTTCATGTGAGTTAGAGGTGTCACTTACTTTTAACTTTTATTTTTTGTCGACACAACAAACAATTATTCCTAAAATAAGTAATCAACGTGTCTAATAAACAACTAGACCAAAATTTTATATTTACTTATAGGAGAACAAAAATGAACTACTTTCTTTTCTTTTTTATTTGTAAATCCCAATTGACAAAATTTACAAATTGATAAAAATTATTTGTCAATTTTAGAGACAAAACTTTTTTGTCACACTTCCTAAAAATAAAGTAACCTGACACCCCTCTTATAAAATTTCAAACATGTATCTTCAAACAAAACACACTGAGAGTAATTTCAATTAGTTTCAGTGTACCGACTCGTCTAGAGACTTGCTAATGAACAACCTCTAAAAATAAGTAACAGATAGTGAATGAGTCAACTAAACGACAATAAGAAAATTTTGTGGTCATTGGATTACATTCTTTCACAACCGGGAGAATAAAAACCCGAGGACACACAATAGACAAGACACGTGGTCCGACCACGTATTTCCGAGTACACAAAACCGAGACCTGAAGACTTATCGTAGCACAGCACTTCCTGGAGGACTGACACCTCTTTACCGTGTCCTGGGTGTTACTCAGAAGGCCAGAAACGAAGTATCCGAAGCACTTTCTACACCAGCAAGACATGTGTTCTTTAATATTTCCCCATAATTGTAAAATAATTGGGTTTTGGACACATATTTAAGTCGACGGAAAGAAAAATTTTTCTTCAAAATGTCAACATTTTACAATCGGGATAAAATTAAAACTTTAGATCTAATTTGTATTAGGGACCTCTCGAGAAAGTGACAACGTCATATTAGAAAAGTATACTATGGACTAAATCAACCTTTGTTTAATCATTGATACGTACGAATTTCCTTCGTTAAATTATTTGTCCTAAAGTCTCTTTGGATTAGTCTTAACATTTTACTATGATCGTTTAGTTAACGAAATATGTCTTGCTGATCCAATCTACATCGAAAATCTATACACACCCGTTTAGACTCCGAAGACATGGTGGTGACAGTTCTCGTAAATTTTTAAACGGAAAAAATGAATTTTCTCCTCTTTCTTCTTGAGGGAAAGGGGGATTTAAATAACCAAGTAAGTCTTTACCAAGTCTTTATTGGTACAGTTAGTGAACCAGACTCCGGTTGGTCTGTTATTTAGACCGATGTCGACACTGTACCAGAGAGTTTAATCGAAGGCGTACGACCTGTTCCGAACAAGAACCCTCTACCCGTCCTACACAATGCATCATTCCATTGTCCTTTTTCCATTTCTCTATGTCGGGATTTACACTCCTAAATTCGTTGGTTGACCATTTGGAGATACTGACTTTCGGTTCCTTGTCCTAAATCTTTACTCCATTTCTGACCGTCCACTGTGTCCAAGATTGGAAACCCATGGGAAGTATACTCCACGTCCGTCACTCTTCGTTCGTCGAGGGTAAAATTTTAGTGAATGTAGGTAGTAGTCACGTATACACATATGAGAATTGCCGACGGTAATCAAAATTGATGAATAAAAATTAAGTGTCAAAACAAGTGTAAAAGAATGTGACCATATTGACGAAGTCAAGTCAAGTCAGAGAGTCAGCACAGACTGAGAAACGCTGGGGTACTTAGTGTCGTGTGGTCCGGAGGGACAGGTAGTGGTCGAGGGCCTCAAGTGAGTCTGAGTGCAGGTAGTTAGTCACTACGGTAGGTCGGTAGAGTAGGAGACAGTAGGGGAAGAGGAGGACGGGAATTAGGGAGGGTCGTAGTCTCGGAAGGTCACTCAGTTGAGAAGCGTACTCCACCGGTTTCATGACCTCAAAGTAGAAATCGTAGTAAGGAAGGTTTCTTGGGGGTCCCGACTAGAGGAAGTCTTACCTGACCAACCTAGAGGAACATCAGGTTCCCTGAGAAGTTCTCAGAAGAGGTTGTGGTGTCAAGTTTTCGTAGTCAAGAAGCCGCGAGTCGAAAGAAGTGTCAGGTTGAGAGTGTAGGTATGTACTGGTGACCTTTTTGGTATCGGAACTGATATGCCTGGAAACAACCCTTTCATTACAGAGACGAAAAGTTTTACGATAGATCCAACCAGTATTGAAAAGAAGGTTCCTCATTCACAGAAAATTAAAGTGCCGACGTCAGTGGTAGTCGTCACTAAAACCTCGGGGGGTTTTATTTCAGACTGTGACAAAGGTGACAAAGGGGTAGATAAAGGGTAGTGACGAATCATGAAGATAAAAAACTCAATCTGAAATGTAACTGGAAGATTCGTATAACCACCGAGTCTCCAATTTCGTAGACGGAGGTTACGTCCTCTGGACCCAAGCTGGGGACCCAGTCCTTCTAGGGGACCTCTTCCTTTACCGTTAGGTGAGGTCATAAGAACGAACCTCTTAGGGTACCTACCTCTTCGGATCATCCAATGTCAGGTGCCCCAGCGTTTCTCAGTCTGTGCTGACTCGCTGAAGTGGAAGTGGAGGTTCGTATAATATTAGCTGAATGAGTAAAATGTCCATATGTAACACGACCCCAGACACCATATTTTTAATTTATGGACGAACCGTTTGATAAGACAAAACATCTTATCCTTTAACTTCGGATCTCTTTAACTTACTGAACGGAGTAGAGTCCAGGACATCTACAACTTGCTCTTAAACTAAAGACGAGGCCAACGCAGAGCTAATGTCACACTCCCCACAAAGGAAAATAGAAACACTTGACAGACGACAAATTGGACCGGAGACGACAGCCCCTGTGTTCATTTGTCTTTTAACGTTGCTTTTGCAGACTTATGACGTTATCTCCGAAGGAGTCTCAATAGAATCCCGTGTCTTCTGTGCCAAGACAAGACAGACTACTAAAGTTCTGCTTGAACTACCCATTGTACTAGGAACTCAGGTCCAGACGTCCTACTCCTCCTCAAACGGGTCTTTACCTTTCACACTTCTCGGGGGTCATTGAAGACCCTGACACACGAAATCCCGAAGGACGGTCACTTTTACGACCCGTGGCTGTGGTCTCGCCGTCGGCCAAGACGGACCCTCCCCCAATCCTCGTCACCAGACGAACGGGCACCTTCACTACCGCGTGGTTCACCTCTCGTAAGAAAAGTGATTCAACACCTCATCGAAAGAAAACGATGCATTGCTTAACGTACAGAATTTTGTCATGTGTAAATAGTAGAGTCTCAGAGACACCATCCCTCAGGTTCACACGGAGGGACGAGACAACTCCCATAGTTCTCCGACATCAGGTCCTCCGTCGACCCGACGTAAGATCCTCCGTCGACCCGACGTAAGAGTGGACCTCCAAACAAACCCCTTCGGCGGGAGCCTGACGACCGTCTCGAGGACAGGAGCACCGACACCTCAAGTATCGTCGAACGAAGAGTCTCTCCCAGACACGACGACCCCCAGAGAGTGAAGACCCCTCCGGACCTGGAAGAAAATTTCCCGGGTAGACTAGTACAGTCCGGGTACTCCTATAAGAGTCAAAACGACTTGACTTTCAGTCGACATAATTCCTTAAAATCAATGGAGACGTTTTAGGGAAGTGGAAACACTATTAGAGACCCAATCTACGTCCAGTGTCCACAACGGGCATGACGTCTCCTCCCGTATCGTGCCCCGACACCTGGGACCTCCACCCCCCGTCCTCGGGGTACCTCGGGAGAGTCTTAAGTCCAACACACGACTTTTATTTTCGTCGTCACCACACAGAATCAGAAGACTTTATCTGATCACATCTCACCGAATTCGTTGTCTTTAATTAAAGAGTACCAAGACCTCAAGACTGCAGATTCTAGCACCACGGTCGCTCTATCCAGGGTAAGACTCCGGACCCGAGAACCGAACGTGTGGAACGGCACACGAGAGAGCCGGAGGACACACACGGACCCCTCTCTCTCTTACGGGGCCGGAAAGCAGAACAATGTTCCTACGGCCCAGATAGTCTAACCCTGGAAGGGAACATTCAAGTAAAAGTGGCAACAAGGGACAAATACCTGGGGCAGAGGTTTGTGTCAATGTGAACTCCAATCTCGAAGTTGTACTAAGTCCCTGTGTCAAGTCCAATCTTCTCAAAAGAAAAGTGTCAAAAAAGCAATAGTTCCTCGTAATTAACCTCATCGAACCTCCCCTTTAGTCTACCGACCATCTCTGAGGAAGGGACCTCCTGAGGTCAGTCTGGACCTTCAAGGACTGAGGTAGTAAGTATGACGTCCTATTAGAACCCGTTCGACGGATTAGACCCTCTACCGAAAGTAGTGGATTTGTGACCAAACATCATAACTGACGAAGTGTCCCAAAAAACAATCCTGACCAGGACAACTAACATTTCGCGTCACGAGTCGAGTGTCATCCGCGAGTAATTCATCATCGACAATAGAATAAACACGGAACTAGAAAGACACATAGAAAAAGTAGAAAATAATAGGTACAATTTACTATTTAAAGGGTACTTAGAAAGGTAAAGAACGTCGACCTTAATGATGAAAGTGGACTTGAGAGTATCCGGAAATAAAAGGAGACAGGACACCATAAATGTTCACATAAAGATGGAACGTAACAAATATATATATATAGAGAATAGAGGAGACAATATTACATACAAAACATTTCAGTTCTTGGTAGAATGTGTAGATGAATAGAAAATACCGTTGAATGTCCAATTATAGACAAGTCAAATTTATGTGAACTTACTTACCTATACCAGAGATTGAACAACAGAGAAAATAGGTTTAGGAACAATTGGAAAATATTAAGTGCGGAGAAAACTATTTGTATTTAAAACAGTTTGGAGAAGGTCGCAAGTCTATGTAGGATAGTTTTCTGGTCCAGGGACATGGGGTTAAGGAAACTTTTCTATCGATCTAAAAAGGACGTGTAGGAGTTGTTAATTTTAAGAAAAAATTTTAGTTTGAGATGAAAATGTATTACAATGTATATATTATGAAGGGAGAAAGGTTTACCTTTTAATGTTAGGGCTTATACGTAAAAGTTGACGTAGAAGGACGGTCAAATTAAGGACAAATATATTGTAAATAGGTAAAATAGAAGACTCAAGGACGAGACTCGGTAAAGACTGTACGACATCTCGGTACGTACTTTACAAGTCCACTTCAGAGGTGGGAGAAACGTGTCCGAACTCTCTTAAGCCAGGGGGGGGTGTGGCGGGGAAGTCAAGAAAACATTACCTTTCATAACTTATCTATTCCCGAACTTATACCCTTGGGACAAAAGGTTTTGTCAATGTAACACACGTCGAATTCCTCACTAGGATCCGTAGGGAATACGAGAGTATTACGGAAACGTCTTAACTTCGTGAAAAACATCTGGAACGGATTAGTTTTCCCTCCCGTGGGAACACTCGGTTCATTTTTGACTTCTGGGAACGAGAATGAGACGTCCCCTCACTGACACTGGGCCTCCAGTTCTTCCCCGGACGGGAAGGTTCCGGGGNGGGGGGGGGGGGGGGGGGGGCCGACACGACCTTTCTGAAACGGAGTTCAAGAGGTCGGCACTTGAACACGAGAATCGTCCGACATCACCCATGTCACACGGTTAATCGAGAGAAATGGTTCGGTCGTTTGTTTTGTGCAAGCCAGTGTTCTATTATCTCGTTTAAATACTCCACTAGAAGGAAAATTTTCCTTTAGACACCGACATGTCTCCTTAGTTTTAAGTGACATGACTTTCCTTTCATTTAATGGAGACCAGAGGGCTCCTCCGGAGAAAATTTAAGTCTCACTGGGTAAATTTTCTCCGGAAGTAACCTTAACCTAACGTAACTTACCCCTAACAAAATTTACTCAGGGGTAGATTTGGTCTCTTTATTAAAAGACGAAAACTTTTGTCGACCCACAACACCAGGTGACACGAGAATACCTTACACCTCTTACACCCGCTACGTGGGCACTCGACCCTCCTACGTCCTACATCCCATACAAAAAAACTTTTCCTTTTAATTACCATTTCTTTTTGTCTTAGAAACCGTCCAGCGTACGAGTGTCCCCAGGTAAACTTTTATGTCACTGTTTCCATTGCACCAGAGCGAAAATTACTATTATCGAATTTTTAAGGGAGAAAAGAGGGAACAAGATATCAGAAGAATAGGAAAATGTTCCTTTCATGAAAGATCAGATTAAAAACAATTAAAGACTGTCTAAAGATCCACTTCTAGGTAGTTAATGATCATCTGATATTTATAATTTATCGTTATCTCCTTTAGATTTTTCACACATAGATTGTTATGATCTAACACAAAAGTTTTCTGGACTACTTGTATGCGATTATACACAAAAATGTATACAAATTTTATCTATATAAAACCAAAATCAGTATTTGAGGATTTTAAAGACCAGTACGGAAAAAATAATCTTTTCACTCTTTCCGTCTCAGACACTTTGACTCTACCAATCGTCATCTGTTCATCAGATGGTCTGATTAAATTCCGACATGAAATAGTTCTATATTTATAAAATATTGTCTAATTCTAACTTGAGATCACCCCTTAGACACGAAAATATAAAATCAATGATAAAATTATATCCTTTTTAGGAAGTACGGGACTTGGGATCTAAACATACAATTAAATCGTCTTCCCATAACTAGATGTCACATTAATCGTACTTTGTGAATATTGAAAAAGATTCCGACTTCCCCCAGTACATTGAAGAAACCAAAAGGAGAAAGGAGGGAAAGTGGGGAGTGGGTAAAAATTTTATCGTCACGAGAAGTATGACAGTCTTAAGGTACAACACTGTGGGATGAGTCTTCATACTGTCGTCCCATTACTGTCGTTGACGGAGGACTCTTAGTTAGTCCGTTAATTAAAACATTTACTTTACGACTAATATGTTTCGAAGTGTACTCTCCGGGTCACTAATTTTAGTTAAATTGTTTAACAAAGTCCACCCTGAACTAATTATTAAAAGGTATTTACGATTTCTATATACTGGTCGTATGGAACAACAATGAATGATATTGTCGATGTACATTTTTATAGGACAACGAGGCTGACGGGTTGACCCATATTTACGGACGTCCGCTCGGCTCGTGTCACAACACGAGTATGACTCCACCTTCCGCACACGCATGTGTGTGTACAAGAGCGCCAGCGGGAAAACAACGAACAGGTGGATGTCCCTCGATCGAGTGTTACTTTTACCTTACGTAGTAACGTAAAAACATAGTAGAATCAAATATAAAAGGTTCACAAAATGAATTTTTTTTTTTTTTTTTTTCCGTTTTGACTTTTGAATAGGTCTGTCGAAACCCAGACTGGTTCAATTTATCCAGAAAAAGAGACAGCATCTTACAAAATCTGAAAAGAGTACGACTGTATATAATACATAGAGTTTCTCACGAAATGTCTGGAGAAGGGTAGAGTTAGTGTCATCGTCGACATTTGTATCAAACCTTTCACTACAGAATTCTTTCAATCCTTACCACTGTGACATCGGACCTTTACTTTTTATGGAGACAAGTTTCGTAATGTCAAACTCAGGTCCTCTTCAGAGTGCACCTTAGCCTCGACGTCAACCTACAGAAAGAGTGTAAGTATATAGTTTGCAAATAATACACGGATAATATTCGGTCTGAACCCGAGTCCAAAGTATCGAAAATAATGAACATTGAGTGTGTAGATCCTTCCGTCCTATTATAATAAATCCTCTCCCACTGAACGTCTCCATTCCCAGTTCCACGTGAACTTAAGAAAATAAAATCAAAAAATAATTACGTTATTATCGTTGTTATTAAACGAGTAACACATACTCTTCAACCCAGATATTCCTCTTAATCCTCCTCCCTCTACGACAAATCTCTCAACGTCAACCAACATCTGTACATCTACTGCCTTAGGAAATAAATCACAATGAAAACTTTTTCTTTCGAAAGAGATCAAATGTCCACCCACGTTCCCGAAAGATCTTCCCCTACAAGGGCTCACGTACCCGGGACGCCACAGGCGGCCATATCGACCCGTCCACATCACACCCACTTCTGGACGACCCGCCGTCCGCACAGTGGGCATCCCTTGGGACTAACAAACGTACAACTTGAAACTTAAGACATCTGGGGACATCTCGGAAAGAGAGAGGGACAACTGGAAATCCCGTCTATTAACCGTTCTAAAGACCTTGTCTTTCCTCTTTATGGAGATTACAGGTGTAAGGAAGACTAGGAAATGGTACTGTCGGCCTTCAAGGAAGTTCCTCCGGCTACTACTGAGATCTTAAGGTCTTACGATCCGCCTCGGACCACCCGACGGCAGATACCCCAGCGTGCCTCAACCTGTGTTGACTTCGCTGAATCGTCGTCGTCGTCGTCGTCGTCGTCGTCGTCACGCCCTTCTCTGGACAACCTTCTCAAGTAAAGAGTCAGAGAGGGAACGGTGCACCCCGGGTCTCCTCACTCTACCGGGTCCTCATTAGATTGCAACATAACCATTGGTCCGTACGGGATACACGGTCCGGCACAAGACTCACAAGACACAGACGACACAACACCTTCTGAATGTCGGTACGACACTTCACCCATGACAATGGTAGGAATGAAAAAGTCTCCTCCTTCGACTACCAGTCTCTTAACTTCTCTAGACGGATCCGAGCGTGTCATTAACCACTCGTCCCATATCCGGTCCACCGGAATTGAGGTCAGACAGGACCCGGAGCGAGGTGACAGACCTTCGAAGAAGGCCAGGAGTCCGACTTAGGGATCTCTCAATCCGAGGAAGCCGTATCACTCGTAAACTTAACTATCTATCAACCACCAGAACTTTGGGAACCGAAGGACGTTGGCTTCGGAAACAGCCCCTGTCAAAACCCTATCAGGAGAAAAAACAAATAAGATTCTAAATTTTTAGGGTCTGCACAAAAGTAACCCAGCAACGAAAGGAAGAAATGTGGACTCTTGAACTACCACCGCACTGATCCACTCGACCAGACGAACCTGGGAAACATCCTTTCTCCACCCTCGTCCCACTGTACACTTTCACCAATATTTTGACGAAAGACTTTGAATGTTTTTACTGTGCCTTCTCGAGACCCAATTTTCTACCGTGTGCAGTACAGACAGTCCCGACCCGGCTCTAGAAAAATTTCGTAGGAATTCTTTCGGTTCCCCCGTCTCGGAGTAATTCAGAACTGACCCCCGCTATTGGACGTCGGTACTAAACATTCTTTCACAGAGATGGTCCCTTCCCCCTAGGGGGTGAAAAAAAACTCTCATTAAACACACACACACATACACACCTTACCTTCGGAGGATTCTTAAACATCTTTTTATATGGACTTTCAAACACAAGTAATACACAAAACGGTTGAACTCATGAAATTTAGTTTCGTGTCGTTGGAGGTGGGGAAGAGTCAATGAAGGTGGAATAGTGCGGGTGAAGAGAAAAGACAGACAGGACGAGACAGAGGAGCACAAAACTTCCAAGGAAGCGGGACACCAGGAGGGTGCGACGTCGCGGGGAGTTGGACGGTCTCCGGGGGACTGCAACGTGGGAGAATCAAGACTCTTGGACGTCTGAACGAATTTCTGGGGAATACTCCCAATCACTAAGAAAACCAAAAGTCAATGGGCAGAAAGGAAAAACGGGGAGAAGGGAAAAAATCGAAAATAAAACTCCATTCAGTGTAAACATCCTTTCAATGTTCTGATTATGTCTCTTTAGGGTAGATGGAAAATGAGTAGTTAAAAATTGTAAAATGAGAACTCAAGTAGACACTCAGACAGACAGATGTCGTACAAAAGGGACTTAGTAAAAGCTAATCCGACGTATGTAGGACGGGGAAATCAGAAATCATAGTGGTTCAGGAATCATAGTACACGTAAAGGACCCTTGTTCCAAAAAGAAAATATGTGGGGTCACGTCAGTAGTGATAGTCCTAAGAATTGAACCTTCGCCATGAAAGTGGATGTCAGGTACAAAATTAAAACAGATGACAGGATTATCGTAGACACATCATTAGAAGAAAGGAAACAACGTCATAGGGCAGACCTTGAAGATACAACGAACATCGACGGAACTTTGAGAAAAAGTCAGACATTCTAAACTGACATATACTCAGTACAATTGAAAAGAGAAACTTATTAGTGTGGTGTCATTCTCAGTCACATACGAAAGTGACGCGACACCAAAACTATTTCATCTAGAATTCATCCCGGGACAGAGACTTCTCTTGCAAAATGTACCTCACTCCACCCCACTCACCCATCCACCTCGACATCGAACACATAGTCGTGTCGTCCGTAAGAAACACGTCTCTATCCATTCAGTCAACGATTGTAAGTAGTATAAAATTACCGTAAAAGAAATCACGGTCAAATTTCAACAATTAAATTTTTTTCATCTATTTTACGAAGCTTTCTCCGTACTACAGTAGGTACCTCGAACGACCTCTTTACTCATTGAAAAGACTAAACAGGAATCCATGTCGAGACCATCCAGACCTTAACAAATAGGTACATTTTGGTGTGTTCATAGAAATCTGATTAACAGATGAACTCCCACCATAATGTTATACAAGGGAACTTTCTACCCTTTTGATTCCGAAACTCGCAACCTTATTAAATGGGTAGCACAAAGTGTCGATCAGTTTTCGTCCTCTCCCTATACTCGAGCCGAGAGGGACTTGTCACGGTCTGAAATACATCAAGGTGAAATGACCTTTCTCATTTAACCTAGGACAAACAAGAGTTTGTCCTAGGACAAACGGTAATTTTATACTACTTAAAATCGTTTGACTATTAAACATCGCCGACCGGCCGATAAGGTGTTCCACTTTCTAAGACTCCGAATGACCTGCAACCCCTTTACTTACGACCCCAACTATTCGTCACGGACAGAATGCTTGTAGTTATCTCCTCACTTCCCATAGGTACGGAGTCTAACTATTAGATCTCAATTGGAGGTATATTATCACTACAATTAGACAGTGATAATTTTTGGACAGTATACGACTTTGGACCGATATAATAGAGATTAAGAGTTTGTTGAGATATCATTTCACCATCACAAGAACCACATCGACCCTATTGACTCTACTTCAAAACAATTCTCCATTTGAAAAGAAAAATCGTAGTGTGTCGAAATTTTCACAAACCCAAATCTAAACTCAATAAGAGTGTTTTCGAACGAAAGAACTACATTTAGACACAAATATACCCTTTATATGGTATAATAAAGGGAAAGAATTTATTCTCGGACGATGAGTCAACAGTCATCATCATGTTCCTATACTTGTTATAACGTATGAAACTCTACATTTAAAATCTTCAACAATTGTGGCACCATTATCAAGATGTCAACAAAACCTACCACTCTTATTCTTTAGACTCCTCTTTACCTTACATAAAGGTAATGACAAAACTGCAAAGAAAGTCTGGATTAAATGAGAACTTTATTTTTATGTATATATGTGTGAAACTAAACAAGTATTTTAGTAACAAACGATTTAATTTAAGTCTTCGCATCAACTCAGCCTGTCATTAAATGAGTGACTTAACTGAATGTCCAACGATTTGAACTCCTATAATCCGTTTACTATCCAAAACGGTTAAATATTTTTAGTCCATTTTTGGTCCCTTGGTTTTGTCGGAATAAAAGACCTGTATATAAGACAACACGGGTCCACTATCGATGGCCACCCAAACTACAGACAACAGGAGTGGAGGGATAAGGAAAAGGACACCCCGTCAGGTCGACCCCTGCAAATAATCCCGAGGGACCATCGAGTCAACCACTTCTTGGGCGGACGTTCCGTCCTCTGGAGTCAAACTAAGGACCCAGCCCTTCTAGGCGACCTCTTCCCTATCCGATGGGTGAGGTCACAAGAACCCGAAGGGAACACCGAGTCGACCATTTCTTAGGCGGACGTTACACCCTCTAGACCCAAGCTAGGGACCCAACCCTTCTAGGGGACCTCTTCCCTTGTCGATAGGTGAGGTCATAAGACCGGACCTCTTAAGGTGTCTGACATATCCGGTACCTCAGAGTTTCTCAACCTGTACTGACTTACTGAAAGTGTGTACTTCAGTGGTATTTTTATGAGAACGTCCGAAACTGCGCACGGCACTTCCTCTTCGTGTCACCAAAACCTCTCCCGACGCGGGGTACGACCGCGAGTCCCTCCCAGGAGACTCCTGTCCCGACATCGTGACTCAGGACGTCCTCTCGCCCCAAGGAAGAAGTACCTCCCTTGGCGAGCCGACTTCCGGTACACCACCCGTCTAAACACCAAAGCGATCTCCGGGTGTCTTCGGTCACACCAGCCTCCTCCTCTAAAGGACCACCGGCGTCACTACACAGGTCGACTGGTCTGAACCGCTCCCCCCAACCGACACCACCTTCCCTTCACCCCTCAGCTCTCGTAGGACCTGAGGTGACACGTAGACCTACCCCCACACAAAGTAACTCTCGTCTGTGCCTTCCGTAGGATCGATAGGTCCGTCCCTACAACCCACCGTTAACCTATATCTTGAGACTCCGACTCTCTTCAGTCGGTTCCCACTGTGTAAACTCCCCGTGTCTGTACCCCACCGTTACCTTCGACACCGAATACACATGAACCCTTTCCACACACTACCACACAGTAAGAACCGGAGAACATGGACAACCGGCAGGCTCCGGAAACCCGACGCTCGCGGGAACGACAAATTGACCGCCACGCACAACTCCTCCAACGAGAAAAGAGACCAGTCGTTTTCGAGGAGTACGGTCCGTAACATGACTCACGATCCATACGTTTCTACTTCTTTCGTCTTGCAGGTGGAAACTAATTGTCCTACGACGTCTCTGTTCTTTCATTTATCTGATTTAATAACGAGACTGAAGGCAAACAATTCTCCTTTTCGTTTTTCTAAATCCTTTAATAGTGATACACTATTTAGTACACCAGGAAATAAATTAGTCCGGGGGTCGTTGTGGTCTCCACTTGTGTGACATGCCATAATTCACACTCGAACTAACATGCCTCGATTCACATAGACATCCTAAGTGTGGGCCCAAACAGACTGAATTCGGTGGAGGGAAAGGGAATATGGAAAAACAGAGTAAGATTCGTAAAAAGATTTGAAACCCGACATAATTTGTAATCCTTTCTACCTCCTTAAACTTCACCCGTTCTCCAACAGTGGGTTCCCGTCTGTCCCTGAACACGGACGCATCGTTCGCATCACTCACTCAACCTTCTCACGACACCTACTTACCCTTCCTAAAAGAATTCCAAAGATTTCTTCTGGAAGAACATTCTTACCACCACGGACCTAAATACAGTGAAATACTTACCGTGATCGTCAATCGGTTCGGAGACAGGAGAGGAAACTGGAGAAGTCATAAAAATAGTCACGGCACCTCCTTCCGTACTTACTTTACCACACGACTAAATTAACCACCAACTGCAGTTCTATGCTTTACGTCAATTATACAATCTACAGTCCGGTCTTATCACTGGTCTATGTACGTTTTACTTTTATCCGTCTCTATTTTTGAAGACGGTGATCCCAGTCGGATTGGTTGACACATTCTCAATCCCCCTTCCCTCCCAAATTAGAGTTGACTACGCTGCCTAGTCCCCACGTTACCCGGACAGTCACTGTCCAGACTCCGGTCCAAACATGAGTACATCCTAGACCTTCTCTTCGTTCAAGGAAGGGTATTATACAAAGTACAATTCCCCCAAGTCTTAGCCGTATAAAACGAGTCTTTTCCCTTTATCTATGTCGATAGAAGTTTATAAGAAGTTTTCCTAGTTTCAATTTTTTTTCGTCACCCAACTTTAATATTCCGTGTCTAAAAATAAGAGACCTTCCTTCTTTAATTATTGTAAGTACCAACGTCTGCGATCCCCAAGTATGTAAGTAGTACATACCTAGTCACCCCGACAAAAGTCAAGATGGTAAGACACAAAGTGACTGTTTAGAAAATAGTCCCACGGAATTCTCGGCACTAGTTTACTATTACATACTTCACGAAACCTTTACGTCTCATCCACAACCAGTAGTATACTACTACGGTTAGTCCTGTCCGAAAACTACCCAAAGATCTCCTACAATGTACTTGGAAACTGTGGCATACGATTTATACACTATATATATGTAGGACCTACAAAAAAAAAAAATTCATAAGACTCTCAATTCTTGGCAACCATTATTAACAGTGAAAAATAACCATCAAATACCTTTAATGAAATACGTATCCATTGTTGTATAATGATAAAGTAAAGATTAGAATTACTAAGACTTTTCGTTCTTGGGTCACTATAAAATCTAAACCCTATGTACCCACACACATGTCTTAACAACGTCTATGACCAATCAGTCAGAATGAAAAATAAAAGCTCTCGTGAATACACCGGTCAGGAGTAGGGGTCCTCAGTACTCCGTGACACTGGTAGGATTCAGTGGACACGACAAACGACTCACACGCACGAGCCAGTCGAGTCTGCCACTTCTCAAACGGATGTCACGTCCACTGGGTCCTTAGTTTGGACTTCTTCTAGTTTGGGTCCCTTCTAGGGGACTTCTTCCCTTACCGATGGGTGAGGTCATAAGAACGGACCTCTTGAGGTACCTGTCTCCTCGGAACCACCCGATGTCAGTTGTCCCAACGTCTCAGCCTGTGCCGATTCGTGCGCACGACATACGACTCACTCTGTGTTTTCCCCGTTTCGTACCTGTACCGGCAAAATCAGAGGAACCCTCAATTGATTGTATCCTTTTTACCCTTTTTTTTTGTGTGCCGTGTACTCAATTTATAGTTATATTCCGTCGGGTCTTCAGCCAATGTTGGACGTATCCTTTCTAAGGTCGTCCAGGGTTTCTATCACAAGGACCCGCACCACGGCCCCGTCGAGAGACCAGGAACTTGGGCCCGAACACACTTGAACCCCAATCTGTCCGCTTCCTCTCTCACCCTCGTAGGAGGACGACGAAACACGACTTTCAATCGCACACCCACACCCCTACCTCCTCCGGGTCACACCCTGTCGACACAGGGAAGGTGGGGGTGGGGTGGGGGTGTCGTCCGGTGCCATCACAAACGTCCTACGGACCCTTTTTTGTCTCCGTAAAATATCAATATAAATCTGTAGTAGTGTCTTTTCAGTTGTATCTAACGAAGTACTACACTGTCGGAGATGAATGTCAGGAACGACCGGCCGGGACTAGCAATAGTCGACTCAAAAGTGTGTCGACATTAAGTACGCGTAGTGAGAATTTGTCAACTGTAACAAAATATACATGAAAAGGTGTAGGGACAGGTAAGGTGATACGGTTATATAATACCGGGCAAGGAAATCTCGGAAAATCAGGGTTAAGGTAAAAGTAATATTAGTACTCTGTCCATAAGAAAGAACGTAAACCACTCACTATTTTGAATTCTTTACTTGTGGTCTAAATCTCAATCATTCACCACCTAGTCCCACACCTGGGAGAGACACGGATGTCGGGTACGAAAGGGGGAAGCTATAACTTTCAGTACATCGACGTCTGTTTACGTCTATTTATCGTGGTGAAGAGGTAAACTCTCACAGTACCAACCTTGTTCTATATAAAAAATTTCGAAACGAAAGTTCGAAGGATAGCGTAATGGGAAGTCTTTCTCAAATGGTGACGAAATATGTATGATCAAGTTTATTAGTAAATGAGTTGCAACCCAAAATAATAAAAACGGTAAAGTATACATTACCTGATAAGTTTTAAAAAGAAGTCAACTACCATTCTTGCAAAAAGGTTTATTACTAAGATTTCCCCCTGTCAAAAAGAAAGCAACTCGAGAACAAATTAGGACTATATATCTACACTAATATCTACTTCTATGTCAAAAGAAAGACACCCAAAAAATCACAGAAAGAAATTAAACATCAAATTCCTTAAACCGACTTTTTTAACTCTTTACAATATAAGTATTTCTTTGATGATTATTCGATAGGGGAATTGAACCATAAATCCTCACTTTTGACAAGGGACCACCGAGTCTACCATTTCGCAGACGGATGTTACGCCCTCTGGGTCCAAGTTAGGGACCAAGCCCTTCTAGGGACCTCTTCCTTTACCGTTGGGTGAGGTCCTAAGAACGAAGTTGTAGGGTACCTACCTCCTCGGACAATCCGATGTCAGGTACCCCAGCGTTTCTCAACCTGTGCTGACTCGCTGAAGTGGAAGTGACAATTGTATCTATAGAAATAATATTTATGAACCCACCCATCCGTATGAGACTTTCTCACTATTACTCCCTCATAGATTCATATTTTTTGTAGTTTGAAGAGATTTCCGATGATTTTATATATATCCCTGAACAAGAACCTATTAGAAATTTCCTATCAAGCTAAAGGTCTGGTCGGAGACTTTTGGATAAATTGGATATCATGTTGGATTGATACGATTGGATTATACAGGTTTTAGCTATAAATTTATATATAAATTTTCTATATAGAAAATGAGGAGTAAATCATAAAGACCCCTATCCCTTGAAAGACTCCAAAACCTCCTTCATCCGTTGTCACCGTCGAAGGGTCTTCTAGATCCTTTCCCACACACACACTCTCTCTCTCTCTCTACATATTGAGTATCTATGTATCGATGTATAGATTTATGTATGTATAGACTTTTGAATAAACTTATTCTTCTTAAATGTTCTTTCAGATCAGTCCATTATTTTAAGTAGTCTTCGACTCATTGATTTGATCAATAAAATTCTGGAGAAACTTGTACCCGACATATATGACACTGAAATTTTCGTGAATAAAGTGTCTTAACTTCAGGTGTGACGTCGTTAACACTTTACCATGGATCTTGTCTTTTTACACTAACCTTATTGTATAAATCTCTTTATCAACTCCTGACAAGAAATACACCCACAGAGACGACGACGACGACGATCCAGCGAAGTCAGCACAGACTGAGAGACGCCGAGGTATCTGCCGTCGGGTGATCCGAGGAGACAACGACCCTAAGAGGCCCGTTCTTGTGACCTCACCCAACGGTAAAGGAAGAGGTTACGCACTTTCACTTCAACGGACTGAGAATCGTTGGGGTACCTGACGTCGGATGGTCCGAGGAGACAGGTACCCTAAAAGGTCCGTTCTCGTGACCTCACCCCACGATAACGGAAGAGGTCACCCACAGAGATCATATTGTATTTAATATACACTCTTAACTTTTACCACTATGAAACTTTATGAAGAAAGTTATCTTCCTATCTATTACTCTTATGTCACCAAAACGTAATCTACACTGATGCTCGTCACTCAACAAAAAAACCTTTTCGGAAGCTAAACTAAACCCAAAATCAAAGAAATTCCTCTCTCATTCGTCATGTTTCGTCTCCAATTCTAGGACGTCACCATGTATAAATCACAATTTTTATCGCTTTCATGTGTCGTCCTACTTAAATTTAACACCTACTTATAAATTATTATCCGGTATTCCTCTCTTCCAATTTTAATTTATTAAACGTGACACATTCATAGACAAAAGTATAGACTTCAGAGTGACTTTCCGTAGACTACGTAAAACTCTCCATCTCTATTAGACACATAAAGTACGAAAACTAAAAGTCTTTAGAGTCCCAATTCGATTGTAAAACTGTACCCACGTTTAATTGACTTAAAATTCATCCCGACACTCTCAAATACCGTGACTACTCTTTCTATAATGTTTTGTTAAAGTCAGCGACTATTCTACTTAAACGACGTGACAATAGATATCGTAATTTTATATCTGTAAGGTTAGTAAAAGGGTAAATTTTAAAGACGAAATTAATTCGGACAAACCCAGCACGTGACAAATTTCAGTTTACTCGTCTGGAAAGGATACGGGACAGATTAAGTCTAACTTACACTTCTATCCCGACAGAACCCGGGGTATAACCTTTAAATCGGACTTTAGACTAAATGAGTCGGAGAGACACCCGACAAGTAAGTGAGACGTCTAAGATCGTAGGGGTCGAGTCGGAGCTAAAAGTGTGAAGGTGTCTTTCAAAATAAAATGGAAAACTGTCATTCACACCTTTTAGAAATGTAAAACAACAAGAATCCGTATTTAAGATTGAACTTCGTAAGACTCTTTTGAATTAAGAATGAAAAGTTAAAATCAAAGTAATGTGCTCCAGTAGTATACACATATACACACCTTAACACTGCAGTCGTGGTAAACACTGTAGTCATATAACAAATTCGTTAAAGACAGTAAGATTCATTTGTAAAAAGAACTGACCACTTTCATTGTGTCAATTTTAAGGTACTTTAACACTCAAAACTCGTTTTGGTAAACCGGATGTGTATAAAAGTAAGACCACTCTAGTTAAGGACCGTTTAAAGATACTTCGGGAGTCCTGTCTCAGTCGACAAAGATATCCTTCCGAAACAATTTTGACTCTGGATGGACCTACGAGGGGGAGTGTTACAGAAATCCTACAGGCGACCCAACGTGACATTAGAAACAGGTCACACAGGAGGAAGTCACTGGACCAGTGGAGAGAACCTGTCGGCAGTTGTGTACAGGTGAGACGGAGGTCACGGAACGTGGTACGTCTGCCATCTGGGAATCAGTTACACATTACTCACCTAATGAGTTCCGTAACGTCACTCGTGGTCTCGTGGATGGCGATTCTTCCGCCCTACCGTCTCTAGTACCCGTCGGCACACACACCCCGTCCTCGCACACCCCTTCCTCAGGACCACCAAGCACATCGGAACGTACGAACCCCACATCCCAGACATGAGGACCGAGGGGGAGTGGACGACAAACGTGAGTCGAGGACCAGAAAACCGTGACGGGAGTAGAGACGGTACTCGGACGGGAACGGGTCCCGTCGTCACTTGGCGGGGTAGTAGTCACCTCGCAGTCCACGTCGGGTGCGCAATCGGGAGTGGACAACCGGTGGACCCGACGTCAGCCGCACACAGAGGTGGACGAGGGAAGAGGCTTCGTGGTGAGAGAGGTTGAGGTACAAGACCGGTAAGGAGACCGGAACGACCCCGAAGAAAAAAGGAAGAAGGAATTCCCTACAGTCAGAGAACTTAAAACAGAAGATGGACAACGCGAGAAACATGTATAAGAGAGCCCCATCGAGGAACCCAAAAAGACGAAACATAACGACTTCTGTAGGTCCCAATAACTCCCACACTACACACGGTCCACACTGAACACAGGACGTCCAGGTCACACTCACTCGTCTTGCCTTTAGCGACGGGAGGTTCTCGCGGACAGGAGCCAGAGGGTGAAGGGATGAATACTGAGCTCCCGTCTGGACTGAGGGGTCCGACCTTGCGTAGCACCGTGAAGACTATAACAGTGGACCTGAAGGATTACCTTGACGTCAAAATTGTACGCCTTCTCACTTCCAGGGGTGGGGCGTCCCTCCCACCTAGACGAAGATGAGGCCGCACGACGACCGAGTTGGCCACAGAATGGACAATTTGGTGGGAACGGCGGACAGAAGATAGTGAGGGTCCAACTTAACGCTAAGGTAGGACAAGGAACTTAGACTCGCACGAAAGAGGGTGGTGGCGATTGCTGGGTCCTGGAACCGAGTCGCCGGACGACCCCGTCAGGTCGGATCGAGGTCCGACGACGACCCCCGCGATAGGAAGGCTTTCCGCCTACACTGACATTGAGCGACAATTTTCGTGAGTCACCAAGGGGGGTTCTACGTTGACCTTCGGAAAGTTCACAGCTCACTCCGAGTGGGTGGATGACCGGAGCCGGGCGAGGTCGACGACGAAACGAAGCGACCCCAGATTCGACGAAGACAAAGGAACGTGCACGGTCCGTCAAGTAGTAAAGTACCTCGGACACGAGCTACGGACTACAAAGAGGACGAACCCCCATGAGACACGGGACCGGGAGGGGTGGAACTTACACCGAAGAAGACAGTTGGGACGATTAGAAACTTGGAAGGACTCTCTGGGGCACAGGAGGCACACCGGGTGTCAACCCGGAGTCTCAGACCGAGTGTCAACCGTAGTCGTACACCAAGACCTTCCTATCTTTATAGACACCGAGAAACATCGTGGCACTACTCCCTGAAGGGGGCGGCGGCGGGCCCGACTCCGAGGTCAAACCGGGAAGACTTACCGGAAACGAGACTTCGGACACTCGACTGAGTGGTTCGGTTTTTATTTTGAGTTTTCAGGTCAAAACTTGACCAATACAAACCATTCTCGGAATGAACGTAACTCTTCCACCGAACACTGAGTGTCAGACCCACGAATAAGTACAGTGATCACTAGAAACTTTTCAAAACGGGGTCTGCAAGACACAATAGACTTTAGATAGGAAAGTGAAAGATTACTCGTGAGTCTGTGTAATTACAAACTAGTCCTGAACGTCTGAGTCCAGATTTTATTCCATTAACAAGATTCTTATGAAACTTCAGTCCTTCCCAAGGATTGGTGAGTGATATGAAACGAAAACAATGACCCTTCGACTTTCTCGACCCACTGGAATTGATAGTACGGGCAAAGGACACACGTACCATCTTAAAATCTACTTACGTTTTAGAAAGTTATATAACAAACAAGGTCTAGGGAAAATTAATAATTTCGAAACGATTTTCAATTTTTTACAAAACATAGGTGTCAAAAAAAAAGGAATTTACAAAAAGACCCAAAACAGTCCAGCAACAAAAAGCATAAAGTGTTCATTCCTCTCAACGTAAAAATTATACATACTATCGTATTATCTGTAAAGACAGAGACGTTATTACTTCATTATTCGGATGTAGAAGAAAATGAAGAAGTGTCCCGTCGGGTTACCTAGGGTACCACTACTTCTCTGGGGTCGACATACCGTACCCGTCATTGGGAGTAAGAGTCGGTGTCGTCTCGTCGGGAATGGGACCTCCAAGGATGCCGGGGGGTCCGGGCGTCGCCATAGGGTAGCCGTAAGTTCCAGCCGGGGGCCCCCGGTACCCTCCGTACGTCATGGGAGTCGTCGTCCAAACACGATCAAAAGCGAGGTGAAGGAGGGTGCAAACGAGGATCACAGCAGAAACAGAAAAGGACAGATGACTTCCAATCAAAACTCTGTCAACCCTTCGTAAAGTGCCTAAAAGACGAAAAATTTTTAAAAGTATCAAAGAACTTTACTAGTGTCCATGTTGACAAAGGGTAGAGAAAATTTTCGTCCTTTTCACTCGAAGAATCTTGTTTCACCTGTGTCAAGGACAAGATAAACTTTCTAACTGGCACAGTGGCAACACGTCGTTTAATATATCTAGCCTCGGGGCTTCACTTGAACCGAAAGATTATAAAGACTACCGTCTGTCACAGTCTAAAACTCGACACTTATTTGAAGAATTCCACTTCAAAATTCAATAAATTTCCAAAAAGAGTATTTCTGCCGTAGTCGAATTCAAAAGAAATCAGACGGGTTTTCAATAAAACGAAAATAAAGAAGACACAGAAAACTTTGTCGAAAGACACAAAGAACATTCTCTCAAAGTACACATAGTGAAGAGAATCCAAACTACTCAAAACACAAAAATGTATTTTGTTCGTTTTTTCTGAAAGATGAGAATTTTTTTTTAAGAGGAAAAAGAGATCTTAGTTTATCAACCTCAATGGAATTTACTGGTAGATGGAAGACCGTCATCATTCGGGAGTCAGAGAACGTGGGACCTCTCACATAAGAACATTACAACCGGACTCCTCTACGTCTGAACAACGTCCAAATCAATGATCTTTGTGGTCTTTCCGACTGAACATTTAATGGTGTGGTCCGGAAAGTAGGTTATCCTATGGTCAGACTACGGGTGGAACCACAAAAGGACAAGGGTCTATCCAATAGGGTCTCCCGATGGTCGTCGGACGAGGTCTCAGAGTGTCAACGAAAGAGAGTCCTTCAAAAAGAGATACAAACTGGTTTTTAGTGACACCTTTTTTGTATCTTGAAACCAAGAGATGTCACCTACATACGCGACATAGTATGAAGTATGTGAGGTATCGACACAGATTTCCTAGTGCCTATTCAAAGTCTCTGACTTTTAACAGAAAGGAGAAATAGAATCAAACAGGAAGTCACTGTAAAAATAAAATTCCGCCAACATCCCCTTCTATCTTCGTCAAGTCGGAAACTTAGGGTCGACAACCAAGAAATTCACCAGAAGAACAATCTTCAAGACTGGGGAACAAATAATTTATACCATACACTCAGTGAGTCAACACAGGCTGAGAAACGTTGGGGTACCTGACATCGGGTGGTCCGAGGAGACAGGTACCTCAAGAGGTCCGTTCTTGTGACCTCACCCATCGGTAAGGGAAGAGGTCCCCTAGCAGGGCTTGGTCCCTAACTTGGGCCCAGAGGACGTGACGTCCGTCTAAGAAATGGTAGACTCGGTGGTCTCTAACCGGAGAGTCTTAAGATCGTCAGCGTATGAATTAACATGAACATTATAAAAAAAACTTGTAATGAGGAAAGAAGATCATTATAAAACGGTGGATCTCATTTTGAGAAGTCAACTCTGACGATTAATACTCCTCTATTAAACATTTACTAACTTTTCAGTCTACTCTCGACATTAAAAAAAGGGGAAGAGAGGGAAGATAAAAAAATTCAAAATTTCGATTAAAGGGGTATCTACTCCCCTTCTTCCGGGTTCGTCCGTCGACGAGTCCAGGAATAGTGGTCGACCAAGCCCCGACTGTCAAGACACACCCTGAGACCGGTGTCCCTCGCTCGTCCCCGTCACCCCGTCGTCCCCTCACCTCCGGCGGCGAGGGAGAGGTACGTGGAAGGAAAGGCGGTACAAAGGGGTTTCCCTTTAAACCTCTTAGTAAAGTTTTCCTCGAGAAGTGCCGTTCGATGGCCTACTTGGAAAAGGAGACTTACTCAATTTCAGAAAAAAAAAAAAAATCTAATTAATTAAATAAAATTAACCTCCTATTAATGTCATAATGTCACCTAAAAACGGCATATAGTTGTACTTAGGCGGTGTCCATATGTACACAGGGGAGGTAGGACTTGGGGGGAGGGATGGGGTGTAGGGCGGTTCAACAGTGTCTCGTGGTCGAAACCCACGTAACACAGTATACAGTCTGAGCGTGACCAAGAAGATGTATACCACTACCTATACAGAGTCACGATGCGAGAGCTTAGTAGGGTGGAAGAGGAAGAGGGTGAGTCAGGTTTTCAGACAAGAACGACAAACACAGAGGAAACGACGGGACGTACGTCCGAGCAACCATGGTAGAAAGATCTAAGGTACATATACATAATTATATGCCATAGACAGAAAGAGAAAGAACTTACTCAATTTCAGAACAATCTTCAAATTCTGCAACCGAATAAAACGTTAGGGTCTCACCCTCAGAATTGTAAGAAGTGTTCACACTTCTTACTAATGGACCCTTATAAAAAAAAGTAACAAAAGAAGGGTGTATGTATTCCGATTTTCACCTCCTGCATGTGTCAGTATATCTTACTGGTGTCAAACGAAAAAACAAAGTAAATTAGGGGTACCAAGAATATACGAAAACTTTAGGTCATTGAGAACCTAAATAAACTTCCCTGTTTAACGACTTCTAATGAGTGGTTACAAAATCGTTTAAAAATTAATTCTAAAATCTAATCTATAAAATGACGATTGGTTTTCTTTTTTCTTTTTCGGATTAAGATAAATTCGTGTTGAGAAAGACTATTACTTTCCTTTTATCCCATAGACCATTCTTTGACTTACGGGACCGATAGTTTGAAGGTATAAACCCTCAAATTAGTATTAACTTTCAAGATTTATTAGACATAACGAGAAAATGAAAAAGTAAATCAATATTACATCGGAACTTTACTGTATAGAAGAAAACTTTAGATTTTCCGATTTTTCGTGACGATTACGTCAAAACTCACACACATTGTAAAATTTCCCCTCAGTATCCCGTATGATGACTCAAGTACACTAGTCCGTCCACATCCGATTAATTATCGAAACCTTTCCTTTTTTTTTACCACATCAAAAACCACTTCCAATAATCTCGTGTAAATAAAACAATCGAAATCAGACACAAACCGCTCCTTATCAGTCACTCAACGAAATAAACACTTAAAACCCATTAATATTGAAACCAGACGTTTGTTCCAGGACCGTGTCACTAACCGATGACCAGGATAGGCAGAAGAGAATCCGATTCCGTTAACCGGTTCCTAACAACACCAGTACTGACGACCACAAGAAGACCCTTTTTCAACCTTCTATTACTACTGTAACTCAAAAATAACTCACCTGTAGTGGTGAATCCGTACCGAAATGAAACCTGCTGGAGGTTTCGAAAGACACGAACCAAACACTTGGAGATTACTCGACTTAGGTCAAGTAAATTATAACGAGTATATAAAGACGTTTCCTAATTTTACGTCCTTAAGTTCAAACATTTAACTCAGCGGGTGAATGGTCGACTCACCATTCAACAGAAACCGAGTCCCCAGTGTCAAAACTAAGGACCGATCGTAAGAGAAGGACACTATCCTTAAAATTTACTCATACACAAGCTTTCTTAGTGTCACGCATATACTTTAAATTGTACGACTCATAGTGACGAATAAAAAAAATAGAGACTCTCAGTCCCCCTTGACCAGTGACTGACAACCTAAAATCATTGGATCACTAAGAACTAAACATACCACTATTAAAATAAAAACTTTATATGAGTACTGACCCAGAAACTTCGTACTGCACTATTGTCATGTAGTAAAACCATAAATAATTGACCTTGATCTGAACACCAGAAAGTGAACGACTAAGAAAGTGTAGTAGTCCGTTTGTGTATCGATTTGTCTAATCAAAACGTGGCACGAGACCTTTGATCAGATGAACCCAAAAATAAGTCGACTCTCCCCTTTACTTAAAAGATACGGAGACACTTCTTACAAGACGGAGATCCGAGGACCTTAAGTTTGGACCCCTACCAATTGTCTTCATGTGACCAACTAAAGTAGACTATGTCACGGTGTATCTCCTATATATTAGACATTCCGACGATCTTAGACGAAGACAAAAAAATTTGAATCTGTGGTTACACAGGAAACGCCCTAGTCCCTACACCCATTCGTTTACAAAATAAAGTAAAAAGAACAGGAAACACTAACATTTACATATGTATCCGGATACGACTGAACGAGATTTTTTCTAAAAAGTATCTTTATCGTGGTTCTTCTTTATCCAATGTCTTCGTTTCAATATAAATAAACACAGTTCGTCTAAAGTCACTACAGACTCTAAAAAGGGTTCAATAGTTCCCAATTAACTTAACTATAAAATTGAGAGACAGAACAGCGTCTACAAATATATTGGACTATGGACAACCTTAACATTTTGGTTGGGACCTTAATATTTTGTCCCTTTCTCCTTCTCCCGTCTCACCCCTAAAAAATTCAAGTACTCACCAAAACATTACCCTTTTGTACTGAAAAATCAAAAATTTTTATGTACACATAACAATTCGGGAAATGTTGTCGTTCTTATACCTGGTACCGTTTTAATTTATCTTAAACAATAAAAACAATTCCACTGGGTAAACGTGAATGGTGAAAGTTAGATTTATTGTTGACTTAAATTTTGACTCCAACAAAACTTTTTCTGAAATTTTTACTTGTCTACAAAATTAAACACAGAAATAGAAGATGTGGGAGACCTATACATAAAACGATACACAAAAACCTCATTTCATAAACAAAGTCTTGTATTCGTAAAATAAACCATGGTAGGATTGTCGGTTTTGTGAAGAAGGTCACGTTTACAAATAAAACCGTCGTCTACAAAGATTTTCCTCTGTTTGTAATGTTAACAAACCGATTTTATTTACAAAAGAAACCCCAATAATTCCTCGGTTCACTCAAAATCCTAAGGGTGGACACAATGAAACATAACAATCAGATAAGACCCTTTTTTTAACGAAAAATTTTATATCAATTTTAGTTTTGTATGAAAATTGATATAAAAATTTTTTATGTCAAACTATATCAAATTTGTTACAAAGACTTTTCAATCCTTCTTACCTCACTACTCCTGACCATTTTAAGAATTTTTAAGGTCAAAAAACTGTACTTTACAAGTAAATATCAATCAGAGACTTAGGATTCGTACTTAAGTCACACGAGTAAGTGAAGTCAGCACAGGCTGAGAAACGGTGGGATACCTGAGATCAGTCCCGAAGTAAAACGAAAAGAGAGATTTCTCGTACGACGACGACGACGATTCAGCGAAGTCAGCACAGGCTGAGACACGCTGGGGTGTCTGCCGTCGGGTACTCCGAGGGGGGTAGGGACCCTAAGAGGTCCGTTCTTGTGACCTCACCCAACGGTAAAGGAAGAGGGTACGTACTTTCACTTTTCACTTTCACTTCAGCGAGTCAACACAGGCTGAGAATCGCTGGGGTACCTGACGCCGGGTGGTCCGAGAAGGCAGGTACCCTAAAAGGTCCGTTCTCACGACCTCACCTAACGGTAACGAAAGAGGCAGATTTCTCGTATCTGGAGGATATATTCCTCGTATTATCCCACACTATCCTACTCTTTCCTTCCGAACTGGCACTTCATCTACTTCCGAATCGTATTACCTCTCCTTACCCACGGATCACAGACAAAATGTAAGTCTCAGAATTAAAAAAAACTATCAAGTATAAGTGAGTCTCTGTGGATGGACCTGTTTAATATGACATCAAATCGGCGACTCAGGACAGACTGAGAAACTCTGGGGTACCTGACATCGGGCGGTCCGAAGAGACAGGTACTCTAGAGGGTTCGTTCTTATGACCTCACACAACGGTAAAGGAAGAGGTCCCCTCGAAGAGATGGGTCTCTATCTTGGACACAGAGGACGTAACCGTCCACCTAAGAAATGACGACTCGGTAGTCTCTTAGGGGTTCACTAGGTGTCTAATTACATTAAAGATATTTTCAGGGTGCTCTACAAAAATTTTATATCTGTTCGTGTACTATTTTAAATATGTCTTTTGGTTTCCTTTTTACCTGTACCCTTCGATTTAGTAAAAATCCTTCATATTTCTTTTATCTTAATGTATATAATTTGTACGTAAAATACACACATCTATATATGTGTATATTTGTGTGTAGTTATTTTCTTCCATTTGAAACTTTGATCACTTTATCACTACGAAACTCTAAAGAAAACGAGAGAATGGGTGTCGTAAAAATATATACGTACAAAACATGATTCTCTGAACCTCGGTTCGACAAAACGAACATGTGGACTTTACAAACCTTGAGAAAGTCACCTAACGTCTAAATATATTTATTACCGGAAAACAACCGGTGTAAAACAGAAATAAAGGAGTGAACAAGAAGTAGTCACTTATACTTCCATAAATTTCAAATGATCGTTTATGTAAATGTGGAGTGTAAAGACGAAGGTTCCTCTATCGTCTACGATGACAGAAACTACGGTTTCAAGGGACATCTACCTCAAAACATGGTTCTTTTATAAAAACTCTTCTAGACATCCATACCATTAAAAATAAACACGAAATTTTAAGTTTAAAGACCTGATATACCAAAATCAATGAAGAATGTAACATCAATTTAAAGTTGTAGAAGATTTCGTAAGTCACACTGTAAAAATTGTCTCCACACATTTTCTCTAGTATAAAACAACAAATAAGAGATTCAGCACAGACTAAGAAGTGTGGGGGTACTTGACGTCGTACGAAACCAATTTATATTTCAAAATTTAGAAATCGAAAAAAGGAATTTTTACTCCTTTCTGTACCAAAATACGAACTTTCAAATTACTCTTTTATACTTTACTAAAGAGAACATCAAACCTTTCGATGAAAATATAATCCTTCAAATATGACTATGTATACACACACACACACATAAAATTCATCTGCAAATGTAACAAGATCTCTACGATTTGCAAGATATCCACATATCACGGATAAGAGACGACCATCGAATATGGTAAAACAGTAAATGTATACTTAGATAACAAATGTCTATATCTGAAATTTAGATTTTATAGACGATTCGAAGAGATAATATGAAGATCAAAATCAACATTTAGAGTGCATATACAAAAACCATCGTAATATTAATGAACTTATATAAGACATATTAAAACCAAACAAACGAAAGTAGTTTCTTTGTTCATACTATAAATACACTTTTAAATTTGACAATCAAGTCAATCGTGATTGTCAACTATCGTCATTTTAGTCGGTTGGTGTAAGGAAGTGACGAGGGACTTTTTGTTTGTCGTCGTTGTCTTTGTGGTCTTCTATTTAACTTTCAATTGCATACACCGTATCGAATCCGGTAACCAAGAGTTGGTGACAGGATGTCACGTTCTTAATATGTGCTGACTCACTCACGTGCAAACGCGCGTGTGTGTGTGTGGGTTGGACGGGTGGGAGGTAAATTTTGGAGAGTCCTACATCCGGGTATAGTTAACGTAGACTTATATTCGTGAAGGACGAAAGGACTAAAAGACTCGAGGTGCCACTGAGGGGACACGTCGACTCCACTTGTTGGCCCACAGTCTGTCTTTGGGGTTTCGTCGAGGGACCACACGTGGACATAAGCTACCCACGAGGAAGAGATCAAGAGAAGGTCACTCAGTCTCTGAGTGGTGACGACTTCCCAATTTCTCGGTCCTCAACCCTGTCAACTCAGGAACAACTAATTTACGAGGTAGACACACGTTATAACCTTTTTAGACATAGAGTGAGACGAGGAGGCGATTCACCAAGACTGATATTCTAGAGGGTCGAACCCAAAAGGAAAATTTTATTAGTATTCAATTACAGCAAAACAAAATCAAAACCTAAAACCTCAGAAAAGTAAAGTTTATTAGAAGACTTTAAATACCCAACTACGAACTGTCCAACATAATTACGTTGATGATTTCGTTTAAGAAATTTTAAGAAAGATTTCTTTCGATATAAAAGAAGTTTCTAATTGTTTAACAACAGTAGTCATGTTATTTAATAAAAGATTGAAAAATATTACTTCTAAAAGAGTCACTTACAGAATGAAGACTTATAGACTACACACAATCTATACATTAAAAAAAATTATTCATCTTTTAGAATTCTAACTCTATGAACGAAATGAACCTTGGTGTTTTTCTTCGTTTCTCTCGGTCATTAATGAATGTGTAAAATGTGTAATATTGAAGGATTCATCAAGACTTTTATCATATATGACATGTTGTAACCCTATTCGACATCGTCACTTAAGATTTATCTTTATTAGTCATAATTTTCCAAACAAGAGACGGTAAGGAAATTGAGGAGAAATTGGAGGTGCTTCTTCTCGACCTACCGAAACCAAAAAAATTTCGTCCAAAAAAAGTATTCCCATTTTCTTCAGAAAATACGAGACCCTTCTTTCACTTTAAGAAGGACCATTTTCTCAACAAATACCGTCACACTAATAAAAATATACGTCGTGTAAATAATTCCGGTAAACGGGAATCTCAAAACTTTGTAGACATTTTCAATTTTGACATCAACACTTACCTTGATCTTTTTCTGCAATCATCTTTCTCTCTTCTCTTCTTCCTAACCACCCCCGCACCTCCCTTCTCCCCTGAGTCTCTTTCTCGTCCTTCGACGTCCTCAGAACAAAGAGAGTCGTTCCGGCACCTGCGGAGTGATCGCGCCCAAAGAGACTGGAGTTCTCCTTGAGAGACGTACTCGGTCCACAATCTTTCAAGGACCTGTGAGACCTCGACCCTAAACTCACACCAATCACACATGTACATTGTACTTGTAGGAAACGGATGATTATTTCGGGGTTTGAGTTTGAGGTATTGTCAGATGTCATCGTCCGTAATGGGTCGAAGGGTAAAGGGTCTATGAAAAAAACATCCCTTTTTTTTTTTAGATCTTTTGTCTAACGAGGTTTCTAAATCGGTTTAACCAGAGGGAAATAACCATAATTTAGTAATTTTCATATGAATTTTTTTGTTGATGGTTTGTGTAGTCATCTTAACCGAGAAGTGCCAATCAGTTTCCGTGACGGAAACAAGATTCTTTGTAGTTTACAAGTCTTGGAGTTTCATTCTACTCATCGTTATCGTTTTTTTTTTTTTCCTTAATTTTACGTTTTTTAGATAGGAACGACCCCATTAATTCCAAATGAATTACCGGGACTCTGACTTTTTTTTCAGATCAAGACGGACCCACCAACATCCTCGATCAGGGTTCCTCCCGACCCCTCTACAGACGACCCTTCCCTTGTAGTTAAACTCTACATGGTGTCTTCTCTGTCGGTTCGTCTCTCTCAACGGTCGTGATTTTCGTTTTTCAAGGAAAGAGGAGATAAAGTAGTGGTAGTCTCTCTCTCTTGACTTCCTCTCCATTCCCAGTCTGTTGACAACCAGACACCCGAAACCTTATGAAAGTATTTTGTCAGTCGGTCTTCCCCTTGAAGGGAAAGGACAGTAATGAGACGACGAAACTTTAAAGGTTATTCTAAACTCTATAGGGTTATTGGACCCATAAACGTAGAAACCCCCAAGAAGGGTCGTAAGACTCGAAGTATTTCTTTGTACTGAAGGGAAGAGACGAAGGGTGGACATACAGGGAACGGTGACCAGTCGTAGAACCTCTACTCTTCTAGAGTAAAGGACCATCCACCGGTCTAAAACCACCAACCCCTCCCCTCTTAAGGGAAGGTACACGGGACTCGACGGTCTCTCGAGGGAACGAACTCGCGACAACCGAGACTGACTCGAGAGGGGGTAAGGAGAAGGAACGACCGAAGTCTTTATTTCCCTCCTTCCTCCCCATTGACCAGGGCAGAAGTGTTGTAGTCCACGTAGAGTCGCGTTTTCGGACTCTTACCGTCCATCTCCTGCAAAATGAGTTCCCACGTCACTCAGTGTCTCACTAATGTCTTACTCGTTATTTCGTCTCCCTAGACCCCCCACAAGTCAAGACTGGTGACGGCGGACCTCGACGTCTTCACCCCGTCGGTCGTCGTAGGTTCAGTGTGGTCGACACCAGTCAGGTAGACCTGCTCAAATTCAGGAGACCGCCGTAGGATCGACGTTCCCTCCGACACCCAAACTCAAGACTTAAGTTTTGAACTCCCGTCTCGAAAACCACCACTTTAGAAACATCTCTTGTGAACTGTCAAGGTTTCCAAGAGGACACATTTTTTTTATAGGCGAGGGGGAGGAGGATGTCAGAAGGACTGAGTTATTTACCGTCGAAGCACGAAGACGAAACGAACGGGTCTGGTTTTGAAGTGTCAGTAGGAGAGAAGGAGTCGGAAAGTTAGACAATTTATTAGGGTAACGGGGAAGAAAATTTTATCTAGGTCCTTGACTGATGAAGAGGGTCAGTTTTGGAGCTCCCGATGGTAGGACCGGTTCGGGGGTAGAGGGTAACCCTAATAGTGTCACCTGAGGTCTTACCAGGTAAATCTCCCACGTGAACCGGAACGGAAACACTGAGGGGAGAAGGAAGTCCCACGGACTCCGACGTGAGGATGGACGGTGGGGAGTTTTGAGGTTTGGGGCCAGGAAGGTGATACAGAAACACAACCACCAAGGAAACCGGTCCAGAAAAAACATTTCGTGCGATAAAGATCGAAAGACAAGTTTCCGTACAATTAAACTCTACGGGAGAGGCTGAATAAGGTCACTTCAGTGTGTCAGGAGGGTAGCCCGACGAGGAGAAGGAGACACCACGTGTGGCACGGGAGCCACCACGAGTGGTGAGGTCTCATGAGGAGGGGGAACAACCACGAGTGACGTGCGTCCGCGATAAGGGGGAGTCACGAGGAGGTGGAGGCACCTCGAGGGGTGTGATCTGACGAGGAGGAGGCACCACGACGAGGAGGCACCACGACGAGGAGGAGACACCACGAGGAGGAAGAGGCACCACGAGTGATGGGCTCGAACCGACGAGAACAATCCTGTCTTAGAGGCCTAGCGTCCCCGACCAAAAACGGGCCGACATCGGGCAGCAGAAGGGGTCACTGAGTCACTATTCTTTTCGAGACGGACGGTTACGTTCTCTGTACCCAAGCTAGGACCCAGTCCTGCTAAGGAGACCTCTTCCTTTACCGTTGGGTGAGGTCATAAGAACGGACCCTTTAGGGTGCCTGTCTCCACGTGACGTCAGGTGCCCCAGTGTTTCTCGGTCTGTGCTGACTCGCTGATATGTTGTCGGTCGGGTAGCAGATCTCGTCAAGTACCGTGAAGTGTTTGTAAAAGTTTGGGGATCTCCCTTCTTAAACGCCTTAACATCATCGGAGGCCGGTCACTTCTGACACCTGGGGTCACGGCTCTCCACGTACGCTCCAATCGTCGCGTCGACGGTGGACTTGAGCCGGGCCCCGCCTCCCCCCGACCCCCCGCCCCACCGTACGCGAGTCGCGGCGGAGGGAGCACAGGCGGACTCGAGTCCCGGGTCCAGGAAACGACTGGCGCAGCCTTCGGACGACGGTCGGAACCTCGACAGGAGAATTTGGGACGAAAATCTGAAGTCTCCTCCAAGGTCTCCGACCAAAGGACGGCAACGAATGACGTGACGTACATCACGCCCCAGACGGGAGGAGACCGACCACGCGTGGGGCACCTGACCCCACATCTGGCGACGAAGGATTGACGTCCACCCCACGGCGGGAAGACCTATAGCCCCACGACTCACACGACGAGGTTGTCCCCGTCCGCTCGCCTCTAACATCGAGTCTCGGTCTGACCACGTCCACACTACGCTCGAGTCGAGAAGGGGAATTGGGACGAGTAGACTGTCCCGAATAACTTCCTATATGGAGGGGGGGTGGGGGTTTATCAATCCTACGGCAAATATCTTTTGTCTGCAAAAGGCTATCCCTAAATGACGTGGCGACCTCCCTTCTCTTAAGGAAGGGTCACCTCCGTCTTGAGACGGGACCCACCACCTTCATGCCCCCAACGTTTCACCACCCCCCTTGTAAAATGTAGGAGCGAATCTGCCCTAAACACATTTTCAGTCACAAATAAGTACCTTTTTTTCGGAATTGACACTGTAAAAGCAAGAGGGATTCACCTTGACTATTTTCAACTTGAGTGATAAGAATCATCTGCACGAAATTTCCCGGTCTGGTCAAAAGAGTCTTCGAATCGAAAGTCTTTCCGACAGAACAGGTGTCTCTAAACCTTGACGTCGGACATGTGGGTGAGACACGACACCGAACAAGGCCCTTCGTCCTCCGACCCCGACGCGTATCTTACGTTCATGTGAGCCTCATTTCTTTCCACTAAATCTACCTTAAATTTTTTTAGTAACGGTACGCCAAATAAGATCAACTCCTACGTATGATCCATTCTTGTAAAAGTGAAAATTCCTTCTCTTTCCAGTCCTCAGTGACCAGAAGGGGACGGGGGTCAATCGTAGCAGTAGAAGGACGCGGGTAAAACGACACTAGTAGTACCCTCTACCAGTGCTCCACTGTTCATTGTTAGCACCACGTCAATAATATGATTTATGGAAACGTAACAAGTAAGCGAGTCAGCACAGATTTAGAGACACTGGGGTACCTGACGTCGTACAGTCCGAAGGGACAGGAAGTGGCAGAGAACCTCGAACGAGTTTGAGTACAGGTAACTGAACCCAATTAAGAGCCGGTACGAAGATAAATAGAGGTAAATTTTTAACGATAATTATTGTTATCGAACCCAAAGAGTCCACCACGATCACCATTTCTTGGACGGACGGTTGCGTCCACTCCATTCTCTGCACCCAAACTAGGGACCCAACCCTTCTAACGGACCTCCTCCCGTACCGTGGGGTGAGATCATAAGAACGGACCTCTTAGGGTACCTGTCTCCTCGGACCACCCGATGTCAGGTATCCCAGCGTTTCTCAGCCTGTGCCGACTTCGTTGAATCGTACGTGGCAAACAATCCCGACCAAGAGACAGTCCGTGATCAAAAGAACGAAGTGTATGCAATTGAGTCAGGAGTACCACCGGAAAGTTCCATCGACAATCCTAGGAATCAAATATCTACTCCTTTGTCTCCACTCTCTCAAGTAAGTAAGTAGTCCAAGTTTAACTCCACAGATAACTCGCCGTGTCGTGTCTGAAGTCTAAGAACCGAGAACTTGACACCCGGGCACGACCGCGATGTAAAATACTATGACCACTTTGACCTTACCAAGAGGAGTGACTCTGATCCCAAGTAAACTCAAGAACTTATTATTCTGTAATATCAATTCCGTCGAAGTAAAACTGTAACGTATAATCAAAGTACCTTACAGGAAACACTCAAAATAGTTCAACTTTTGGCTTACAATGGAGGGCACAGATAGTTTGCATCTTAAAAAAAAAAAATTAAACTCCAGTTCAAGTGTATTGTATTTTAATTGTCAAAATTTCACATGGTAAGTCACTGTCATGTAAGTGTGGTAGTGGAAAGAGATTAAGGTTTTGTAGAAACAGTAACGGTGTTCTGGGGGACAGTGAAGGATCAAGGAGAAGGAGCCAGAGTAGGGGTACTGTCGGTGATTGAACGAAAGACAGAGACACCTAAATGGACAAGACTTATAAAGTATATTTACCTTCGTATGTCATACCCAGGAAAACACAGACGCATGAAAGTCCCTAACAGGGTCACCATCGTACATATCCACGAAGTAAGAGAAAAAAACAGACTTACAATGAGGTGACACACCTATTATGGTGCAAAATAAATAGGTAAGTAGACAACTACCTGTAACCCAGTAAAGGTGAAAAATCGATAATACATATCACGATAATAGTTGTAAACATATGTTCATAAATAAACTTACGGAGAAAAGTTAAGAAGACCTATATATGGGTCCTCTTCTTAACGATTCGGTATACCATTAATATACAATTTGAGAAAATTCCTCGACGGTCTGACAAAAGTGTCGTCAACATGGTAAAATGTAATCTTAGCGTCCTAAAATCGGGACTAGACGATAAATGACTCCGGTCTCGCAGAATGGTTTGGGGGAGGTATATAGTGTGTCAAGAGTAGTTTAGATACTCCCTACATTATGATGAATGAAACGGACACCCCTCTGTCCTCACCAATCCATCGAACGGACTCCAGTATGTTCGTAATCAACTCTTAAGGCGAAAAGGAAATCTATCTACTGGAATTTCTCGTGGATCGGGTCCCACAGAGAACACAGGGTGATCACAACCCGTTCTCGTAAAACCCACCGTACATATATGTTGTAAGTCATTGTGACCTAACATATCATTCTTAAGAGAACAGGTAAAACAGAAAGAAAACTTGACTCTACACAACTTGTGGCAAGGGTTTGAAGTACCGGGGGGGGAAGGGAAAGAAGTAAAAGATTTTCTTATCCGGAGTCAGATTTTCGGAACCCGTCCGTAGTCGTAGGTCAATCTTTCATTAGTTTCATATAACAGAAATAT
This sequence comes from Capra ibex, assembly GCA_006410555.1. Lineage (NCBI taxonomy): Eukaryota > Metazoa > Chordata > Mammalia > Artiodactyla > Bovidae > Capra > Capra ibex. The sequence continues at coordinate 74,411,403 of SJYO01026388.1, forward strand.
TATGAATCAAAACACTAGAGGACAAATACTATTCATTATGACCAAAAGATAAATACCATCATTTGTGTTTCAAAAGAAAATTTTATTAAACTTAATTTCACTACTGACTTTTTTGAGTCGAGTACGACATTCAACTCACGTGTGTGAACGTCCAATCGAGTCGTATGTGTGTAACTCAAGGACGGTACACAAGACACGACGTGATCCGTGACTCCCTATATATCTACTGGTATAAGTCGAGAAACAAGGGCTCTGCGAGACGTCTCTCGATTCAACTCGTCACACATCACTCACGTCCATGACCACAAATCGGGGCCGTGATACCGTCGTTCCTCTCGTGTAACCCCAGAGTGACCCACCCCGATCCTTCCCCCTTCACTCGTATGGCAATCTGATGTCCACACTCATGTCTGAGTAAGATTGTCCAGGAACGTACACACGAGGCAGTACGGGCTGGGAAACGTCGGGGTACCTGACGTCGGGTGGTCCGAGGAGAGAGGTACCTTAACAGGTCCGCTCTTATGACCTCACACAACGATAAAGGAAGAGGTCCCCTAGACTGAAGACCTAACTTGGGATCAGAGGACACAGAGGACGTAACCGTCCGCCTAAGAAATGGTGACACGGTGGACCCTTCGGGCATTCTGCAGGGATGACCTAAAATTTTTAACCAGAAAACCTCAGTATATTTATAGCAATAGAGTATATGTACGGGTAATCAAAAGAAAACAAAAGAAAAAAACTAAATAACTTAATTCTCTTATAATAGTTCGAGGAATTACCAAACAAATGAATAACAGTGGTCTGTAAATAACCATTGACATCCCTTTGAGTTCTGTGAGTTCCTTTCGGTACACATGAATCTGTTTACACGCGACTCATACACATCATCTAAACCCATTGTACGAGGTCCTTGCGGTTTCGACGAACCCCCTCCCTTCCACCGAAGGACCTCATCCACGCAACCTGGACCCGTAACCTCATCCTCAAGCGACCCAGACCTTCTCCTTTCGTCCCCACGAACCCCACGAAGAGTCAAGTCAATCCGAAATTTGCTAGAAAATCACTTTAGATGTCTAAAAAGGTGTAAAATTCAAATTCATGTTCGCATCTAAGACTGAAAATAAAAAGGAAGCGCACGAGGGGTTAAAAGGAAAGTAGAAACAAGTAGAACCACGGAACTACCTAGCTAAGTCTTTCATGGTCCCGGGGACGTACGTCCGACCGACCCAGAACAAACTTGGTCCCCTCTTTGACAGAGAGGTACCAATCCGAAGGTTTTGCCTCTTCTAATAATTTTATTTACAGAGTTCTCCCCTACCTTTGCATCTTAACAAAATTATTCATCTGGAAAACTTTTGCCGGATACTAAAGATAATTGGAATAAAAGAATACGGAGTCTCTAATAATACGTTTTGACGCAGACGTAGTATGTCAATTTGCGGAGACACCGTCAAATATGAGTTTATCACGTATAAGTGGACACGTCAGATGTAACGACTACTTAAAACGAAAATCTTATCCTTGGATGGTTTTTAGAGTCCATTATAAGTCTATTATATTAACCATGAGACTTGGAATTAAGATCACACAAATCCATTCACTACTATACCTTTATATATTTTTTCGATTCAAAACTTATTTTTGAATTTATAACAAGCAAAAGGAGGAATTTACTTAAATGATTAACTGAAAGTACAAATTTATCCTCACATTTTTTGACGTAGAGAATAGTCAAAAAGACTAATAACAGTTAAAATAGACAATAATAACCTGTGCTGACTCACTGATTGTGTAACAGGACTGTTGTATAATTATCTATCGTATAGAAAAGAACAAAAAATAATGACAAAAATAATCATAAGTAACGTAACAAAAATATAATTACTGTTCTACATTCTAACCGGAATTTACTAATAATTTTTAATCAATGTACCTTTAGGTCTCGTTGTATACTTAATTTAGTCTACTAAAGAAAAGTTCCATTTCTACTTTCCCTACTGAATGGAACAAAATTCAACTAATGGAATAGGAATATTAAGATTATACTATTACCTTCGAACTTTTAGGATCACTTGGGATCACCGAGTAGACGGTAAACCTTTGGACTGACACTTGAATCCAAAACCGACGAAACGGTCTATACGTGTGAAGTTTGTGAGGATGTCTATTGTATACGAACAATATAGACCGTTTAATAAATATTTCTAATATAATTCTTCCTTTAGTCACAGTCACAGTCAAAAACATTTAAAAGGGAACAAGCGTAACGTCAAAATGAAATCAAACCAGACCACGTACCTGGCACCCCAGTCAGACTAACCGACCCGTTACGTCGACTGGGGTTGTTAGAGAAGAATTACCTAATAGTATAAGTAAGACTTCCTAGAAAGAAGAAACATGAATTTTTTTACGTCACACGAAATTTTTAATCAGAGTGTCTATAAATTGTAACCAACTTGTAGACCGATGTTTACTCATAATTTCGTCCAGACGTCACACGAAGGGGGAGTCATATTCCCTGAACGGTAGGTCCCCGAGTGTCAGATCATCTCCTCTGTAGATTTGCTTTTCAACGGAGTTATACACCTGTGTCAAATTTCTTATCATAATATTCTGAAGAACTCTTTTTATGGTTAGAGAGGAACGGGTACTCAAAGTACTGGACCTCCGTAGGTAAAAATTGAGCATTACTAAATAAGACCAGGAATTTAGGTAAAGATTTACTGTACTAATACAACCAAACCTGACATACATAATTAAAATGATACATTTTCAATTGAGAAAATGTGACAGAACGGAATTTTAAGGTAAAGACTATGGTAATTCCGATTTAGTCGTAAGTAACAAATGTAATCATTCTGAGATATTTTACTAACAGAAATCAACTCTGTACTTGGTACTTATATTAAGGAATTATATGTCATAAAACATAGGACCTCAACTATTAACGGAGTGACATAAAAAAAACTTTTCATATAAATACATATAGTGGTTTACTAGAAGTAGGAGACTATCTTGGCTTGTCCAGGAGAGTCATTCCACCTGCGGTACTTAATTAGTTGAGACAAGTTACAAAAAGTACAAGAACGTACGGGTGGGAGAGAATTTATCGATAAAAATATAAACCTCTTTACGGAATGTAACTTTTTGAGTCGAAGACGTGAAGTCTTGAGTTTAAGTATCGGAGGGAACGTCGATCCTGCGTAAGTGTACTGAATTTCAGAAAGTCAATCTGACTGGTACCCTCTAAAACTAGACCTTACTTCGTACAACGTATAAAGGTTTAAAGACACCGAAACCCTTCGTCACCAACACAGGGGGCAGTCTTACCCTTAGATACACGGAGTAAGAAGTAAGACTTGAGGTCATGAGAGTGTAGAACAACGTATACACATCATTTTAAAGGGAATTGGTAGGAAGAATCTTACTGAAACCGGACGTAGGTACAGAAGCACATAAAGGAGTAAAATCGTTGAATATAAGAGGTCATGGACCTCCTCCCGTACCGTCGGACGAGGTCATAAGAACGGACCTCTTAGGGGTACCTGAGAAGTCTCCTTGAACCACACGATGTCAGGCACCCCAGTGTTTCTCAGTCTATCTTGACTCGCTGGTTCGCGCTTCGAGTCGTGTAAGAGGTCATCGAGGCATTCTTCCCACGTCCTCTCCTTCCAAAGGGACTCACAGTCTTTCCACACAAAAGATAGTGATACGCACTGACCAACATACCAACTCTTATCTTGAGATCCAACCTTTATTAAAAAGAAACATTTAATAACAAACTAGAGATTAAAAGACAACTCTTTAGAGACGGAGTAGGAAAAATACAGTGGATAAAAAAGGAGAGACCACTGAATTTTTCGAAAAAGACAGAGACTAAGATTTTAGAACTACTTGGGACCTCAACTCTAAAAAGACTAGTAAACGACTTGGCTAGGTCACACTTTGAGTTAAGACCCCTCAAAACCCTCCCTCCCGACGGTAAAGAAACGGTTAAAGGAGTAGAACTAAAAGAGACGAGACAGGACCTTGATGACAATCACTTACAATCTTTAGGACCTAAACAAACAAATAATAAATTAAGAAATACAAAATTTGGAGGGGAAGATAGGAAAAAGTAGAGAAACATAAAAACAACAACAACAACAACGAGATAAAGGACCATCTATCAGAAACAAACAAAAGGTCGGAAAGACCACACACAAAAAAATAAAGACAAAAGTATCAAAGTGAAAGGTGTTTGAATAAAAACAGAATTGACGAAAAATTTTTTAGGACAGAATGAGACAAAAAGGAACTACGTTATCAAATAGAGTCACCTTTAGCAAAATCCTAGAAACAAAGACTTCTAAACGAGGATCACAAGAAACAGACAAAGAAACTCAGGAATAACAGGAATGTGAAAGGACAGAACGGGCAACCTCCAAAAGAACTCAGTAGACAACAATTGTCAAACCACGGTACCTGTCTTTTGACTCTTGACTACCTTTCGAGACACGCGAGTGTGTCCGAACAGGTGACACTCCGAAACGTCTACCCCTCCCCTAGTAGGGGAGTCTACAACAGCAGACACAAGTGGGGAGGGACGTCATTGCGTAGGTATCTCCTTCAGTTCCGTACACCTCCGACTTACACACACACACACACACACACACACACACACACACACACGCGCGCGCGCACGCACACATATACCACAAAAGGTAAATTAGGAGAGAAGGTCACTGAGGAGAGATGACGGTTGGGGAGGTCTACCATTAGGAGAACTGAAGACTGTCCTGACCCCACCCCTAATCCTTCTCCCCGGGACTTCTGAGGAACGTCTATGAAGTGGGTCGGGGGACGGTGGGAGACTAAGACTCAGAAACCCCAAGACTCGAAATTAATCAAACGAAGAATAGGAGAGTGGATCTTGTTTAATTTTGAAATTAATAGTGAACAGACAGACGAAATGAGGAAAGGTCTTTAAAAAACTGGAAATGGACGATAGTAGAGTAGAATCCAAAAGAAACAGGAACACCCAAATATCAAATTTTGTTAAGGAAATGAGAATAAAATCACTCCAAGATACTTCCCTCATGTCTATTCGTTCTAATAAATTAGACTACACAAATGACGTTTAGAGATCCTTCTGTAGAAATTATTTCGTCAAAAGAAAGAATGTTAGACAACACTTGAATTCTCCAAAAGTGTCACACGACGGACCATTATGTCATCTGAAGTCACCGAGTCCCTCAGACATCTGACTTTCATTTGGATACTTATTTACTGACCCCACAGGAGACCAACCGTACCGCGGACCGGACCCCTCTGACACACTCCACCCCCACCGGAAACAAATCTACTCGGTCCTTTTCGGAGAACCTTAAGTCCTTCACGACGATCCCCGCCCCCCGCCCTTACTAGAGGGGTCGACACAAATCCTACCTCACTTCCCCTCCAGCCTTCATCCTTCCGGTCATTCCGAGAGGACGGTCGGTCGTATCACTAGCACAGGACAGGCCTATGTTCGAGGGTTACTTCTCCTTGGTTCTCCCTCTCAGAACAACTCTTTCCACTATGTTTTCCCCCTTTATTTTCAACCTCTAGTTAACGTACACTCTCGTCTCTAAAATTACTGTGAATCCAGTTTCTACTAGAATCACAAAAGTCAAAATTCCTATATAACTTGCACCTATGTAAGCCATTATTTCAATAATTACGGTTAGATGTTCATCCATTGTAAGAAGACCAACGGGACACGAAAATTCTGTCCCCTTTTTTCCCGTTGAATTCCTATTAACACATTTCGAACATAAATCTTTATTTAAGAACTGACGTCAAGACCCGGGTACGTGTAAGACCACGACACTCGCGTGGGGGTAGGGGTGCGCGTGGGACCCTCGGAGATCTCTTCGGGTGGTCTCGTCGTCAATTCTTCACCGTCGCGAAAGCCGGGGTAGTGACGTGTTGAGACAAAAGTTTTGCCTCTCATTCTTAGCACTGGTTCTGAAGACTGTCGGAAGTCAAGAGTTTGTACTCTGCTAACTTTTAGAATGATAACGGCTACAAAGTGTACATTAACAATTGTTATTTCCTACTTCGATTCTCTTGAAAGACTAATTATGAATGAATAAGTCTTTCACTGTAACTAGCATCACCGCACTAGGGACTCGGGAACCCGTAAGACGACACTAGAGTGACCGGACTTCAAGGCAGACTCCCTTGTCGAAGTACCACAGACATACACACCGGGTCACGGTTCTGGTCACACTTCGACTCTCGTTGTCGTCGTCTGACAATCCCATTAATATTGTTTTCAGTTCAACCACCGGAATGCACAGTCCTTATTTTTTATTTCTCTCAAGGCAAATAAACCGGTCACGGACTACAAGTGTGACGGTAAATAAATTGACATGTATGTCAGAAAGTTTCACTAACACGAAAAAGTGTTACTTCAGAGACGGGTGAAAATAGTCGAAAGTGTTTACATTGGAAAAATACAGAGGTAGTGATAATTTTGTGACTAACCATTATTCCTATGAAAGCCCTTTTCAGAAGGTATAGCTGGTGGTAGGCCCGACCTCCACCAACAATAAGAAGGGACTTGTAAAACCACGGGACCACAACCGGAGTAGGAGTCCGGGGGAACTCAATTTTTATGGACCACACACCAGGACGGTCGACCGGTCTCCGGTCCGAAAAATATCGAAGCAGACCGGACCCTTACCTCGAATCGAGGTTCCCCTCTACAACCTCACCGGGATACCCATCCCAGAAGAGGTCGAACACCCCCCGGGACGACGGTAGAACAGAATCGAAACAGTAGGATTTATTTTTTTATGTTCTCATTGGGGAGGGGGTATAGAAGACCATTCTACAAACAATTTGATTGATTCCTCTGTTGAACTTCATTTAAAAGGGTAATAAAAAGTTCGGACAATATGGTAGACGATCCCTCTTTGAAACGACGGATTCATGTATATGAAAGTGATTAATTAACTCGTGGTCCAAGGATCACTTTGTACAAATAATTTACAGTTGTTGAACCCCTGTAAATCAGAAGTAAAAACCAGAAGACACAGGTCACCGTAAAAAGGATTTAATGCAGGTCTTAAAGGAAAGCTGATACGTACAACGAAAAATAAGACTAAACAACGAACCAAAGAAGTCTTCAAAAGTAAACAAAGACATTAAGAAGGGGAAGGAGGGTCGTTATGGACCTTTCTGTAAAAATAGAAGAAAAGAGGGACGGTAGAAAGGACCCAGATAAAGTGTGTGGCTTTGGTATCTTAATTTTAATTTTTTACGGTCAGTGCGAAATAAATCAAAACAATAATTTAAACCACCTCACTCCAGACTACTATGTCTTAAAAGTAATCTCTATTAAAAGTTCGGTATATGAGGTCAATCAGTACTGGACACTGGGTCACGATTCTAAATTCATTGTAAGACGATAAATTATAAAAATCAAGTATCTTCGAAGACGTAAATATATCAAATCTTCTCGGTTTAAATTTATGGAGAAACACATTTGAGAAACCCAGAAACATACAAGAAGACAGGACTTCTCGTCTGTTAGGTAATTAAAAGAGGGAGGAGAGAATGGTGAACTACCTTTCCCTTTTTCTTCTTTCTGGTTATAAACAGACCCAAAATCCCTTCCCTCTTCAAAAAACAGAACAAAACAGAAAAATTTCGAGAATTCCTCGCACTAACCATTCGACTAACATTGTCAAACACACCTGGGCCTCCTTCCCCATGGCGTAGTAACCGGGACTGTGACTACTAACTTCCTGCTAACAAGTGAAAGAGGACGTCTAATTTTTACGTACTCTTCTGGAAAAACTGTGACTCAAACGACTTTGTAGTGACGACAGGAAAAAACATTAAGAGGACACCTACAAAAACGTACTTCACTACAGACAGTCTCGAACGTCATGGGAACGTCTCGACAGAAACTTGTCCATCGAGACCTGTCCAAAATCGTGGATGTGTCAATGAGCTGTGTCCCGACGGACAGTGACCCTCTGTCACAGAACGAATATACAGAGACTCAACTGCCCGTTTCTTGACGCGGTCAAATGTATCATGTGACATATATTAACGGTGGAAGAGTAAAACTTGGCAGTGAAGAAAAAGACTTTTGTCTTTTCTACCCTGTGAGACCACCTTTTAGAAGTCTCACATCCTCACTAATACTAATCTAACCTCTCGGGGGGGGGGAAAAAAAAGAAAAGACCAGTTATACTTAAATCCACAAAACTAATACTGTCAAGACCACTAAAACTTGAGGTCACAAGAGTAAGTCCTGACTAAGAAGTGTTCTTCGACTTATGTATAAAAAGAAAGCCTTCTTAACAAAGATTACATGTCACCGAAAACATTTAATAATAAAACTTAAGAATTAAAACATCCTACCCTTTAGGCATTTTCGTTAGGATAAAAAGTACAGGAAATATAGGTATTAAAGTCCTCCCAATCATCCGAATTACTTAATTCTGGTAAAGGTTCAGAACAACGACGTGTACCATAATCAAAGGTCATTTGCTCCATGAATATTGAGGTCCACCTATACGAAATAAAGGTCCCTTTACTGCTTCAAGTTCAAAGCCCACTTACCCTGTGATCAGGATAAAAGGAAATTAAAGGGACTAATATTTCATGATGAAAACATTTTATAATTTTGTAAAAAACTTTACCGATGACGTCTTTTATTTTCCGATTTTTAGGAGACTTTACAGTGAAAAACCTCTATTCAAACTATATACATTTTCAAAAATTTACCATCTTATATGTATAAGAAGATATGGTGAACAAACGGAACGAATTATCTAGAAGATGTAAAAGATGGACAAAGGTAATAGGAATACATCTATTACACGTGTCATAAGGAATCTTATCCATATACAAGTACATAAATTGGTTTAAATACTTACTCCTTAAACTCAACTAAAGTCATAAGTTGATACTACTTACTAAAACATTTCTTACGAGAATGTCAACACAGGAATACTCTAATGAAAAATTTCTATTTAAGGATCTGTCATTTTAACCTCCCAGTCTCTTAACTCCGATGAAAAGGACATTAGCCTCCTTTTGATAGTTTTGGGTGCTTAAGTTGAAACCGGACAGTAGACGAAAAATTTCTTCATAAGAAACTGATATAGTAGTTCTAATATCCTGGGATCCATTTGACGTAAAACTTCCCCCTTTAGAGGGTCCTAATTCAAGACAAACCTTTACCCTTAAAAACAGTGAATTCAAAGAGTCTAACAGAAACTAGACGTTAACTTGTCGGAAAGAATTGTCCTTCACTCAAGATCTTATAAATTTAAAATATTATCTACTAATCATTTTACTACCCGAAAGGACTATCGAGTCAATCACTTCTTAGGCGAACGTCACATCGTCTGGGACCTAGTTAAGGACCCAACCCTTCTTCATTTTACTATTCATGGCAGATAAACCACACTCGTAATAAAGAAGGACAAAATACTAGGTGAGGTTTAAGACATTATGATCCTTTTGACAAAACTTGAATAAGTGACGGAAACTCAAGAAAAACTAAAACATCGGTTCACTATCACCTTTAGACCTTTCACCTATCACAAATAACCAGTCTTTAAATAACTCGTGAGAAGAGACGCGTCACGAGTCGTTTCACCCTCTTTCAAAGACAGGAGTAGGTCCACCCTAAACTAACCTCAACGTTCTGTATTTACGGAAGTTCCTACTTTTTATTGCACTCCATCTTACCCTATCTACCTTTGTGATATTATACGGGAATCTGATTTGCATATCAGTAAAAATCATTAGTGGTGCACCGAGGAGTAACATTAATAGTCTTAAAGTCTCTATTTATAAATTACATGATCTTCAAATTCACTAAAAAAAAAGAGAGACTTTTAACTTCAATCTGGATCACAAAGTCTTAAGCAAGACACACGTTTCTTAACACATTCAATAGGGAAATCCGTGCACTGTCTATTCATCAAAACGTAGTCAGCAACGTTGACAAGAAAAAAAAAAACCGGGTTTACTACACCCTGAGTTATCTGTACAAACTTTCCATGACTGACTGACCCAACTTCTACAATTTAAACGAATAGTAGGAAAGAAACTTCGGTATAACTTAATTTTTAGTTTTTCCTGTTACCGAAAAAAAAATAGACTGATCTCTCTACAATCCACAAAAGACATTTTACAGGTCTATTACATTTTTCATATTTCTACATTTTTACGGTGACATCAGAAGGTGAGTCTCTAAGGATTGTTCCACGACATACTTAGAGATCTTGGAACGTATATATTATTTATAAATAATTGTCATAACTCGTGACAAAATATGTGTAAGACATGCCAGTATAATGACACAATCTTACCTGTCCAAGACCATAAACTTAAAAGGATAATGTGCACCTTTCTTAACCAATGGAACCCGAGAGACACAAACGGTCTCAGGGCGGGGGTCATCATCCCTGTCAAGGGTTCAGAAATCTGGGGCCTTTCCCCCGTGTCTTGAAAACTCAGACTCCTCCTTTGTAAGGTATGTGGTATATTAATAATTCCCAAGTCGAATAACGTAGAATAAAACGTCGAAGACAAAAGACTAAACGAAAATCACGAGGGTGTAAAATTATAATATACATTCTTTATTGTCATTTCTCAGATAAATTCCTCCTTATATAAAACCTTCCCTAAAAAGAAGGTTGTCATTTAATCTGAGGAAGACTCCGAGACCTAGATCCAATAACGTCCCAAACGGAAGAGATTCGACCTTGACAGGTTGACAATTCGATAAAGTCTGGACCGGATAGAAAGTGAAAGTTCGAGGTCTCTATTAAATATCGACGTCCCACAGTCCTCACCCAAACTTAACCCGGACGTGTTACATTGTACCTTAAAACGTTTCTAACGATTTTAATGATGAAGTCGTGAGTCTACTGATTCATGTCATTTGAAGAATGTGTCAATTAAATAAACTTATAAATGACTACCTCACGAAGTATATCTTATGATTTTATTACGTGTGTAAGTCTCGACTAAACCGAATTTTTTTTTCAGACCAAACCTTATATCGATAAATTTACGAGAAATCGTTTTATCTGTTATTTCCCTAAGGAGACCAGACCCTAATCGGAGAATAACAAATTCCCATAATATCTATATAACAATAGAGAATCACAATTCAACCAGATCTTTTCCCTGTAAAAGTCAACTTGTACAATAAATAAATACAAAACAATAAATACATAAAGGAAAGATTAACCTCTTTCAATATAAAGACAAGAAATAGAGACGTTATTCGTATATCGCAGAAACTTAGTCTTATAAAACAAACAAGTTAAACATCATCGAAAGTATTTAAAGACAGACAAATTGTGGAGAAAATTGAAATTTTTTAACTCTCACTCAATAACCTGAAGTAATTATATTACAAAAGTATTCTTAATCAGAGGAATCTGATACTGACAAAAGGTCGGTCTTCCTACATTAAAAAGGGAGAGTCTTGGTTTTTAAAATGGTAATCGTCTACAAAAAGGTTTTGACTGGTGTTCCTTTGAACAGTTCTGATTGAGTCTCCTAATATGTCTTCTAATTTGATACTAAATTAATGTTGTTAACTGAGAGACCGAGATAATTATCGATTACTGAATGTAAAAGGACACGGACACTCGATACGAAATAACACAATATCTCGAAAGTCTATATCAGTAATCTCAAGGGTCTCTGTTCTAAGAGAAAAGTGAATACCAAATCAAAATATGAATTACAGAAAGGAAGGGTAAATTAACCCCCTCGTCTCCTTCAAATGGTTTGTTTAAATCCAAACTTTTGGGTTTGGACGGACGAATGTTACGACTATCCTCCCTCTCACGGGTCTTTCAAAATCACAATGGAACTCCTTACATGGTATGTGTAGTAAACGTGTCATCCATTAGATAAACTGCCCACCTTAATGGTCCTGGTAGCATATCTCACCATCAAATATTAGAATATCTCAATTCCTGACCTAATTCTTAATCTTGAAGTCCTAAGGTCCGAATCGAAACACGCAATTCAGGATTAATCGGGTGACCTTAATATCAGGAATTTAGTCCGACATAACATGGCACAACACTCTGATATCTATTGTCAGACACACTTTCACTGAACTTTATGAATCTATGTCAGAGACTCTGTCAAAACAGTAAAATTTTAAGTCTCACAGACTCTTACTCGGAATAAAGACGGGACCCGTACTATTACCTGGGATTACCATCTAGGAATTCTACCAGTCAAACCCCGGGTTCGAAGGAAAGGTCCCTCCGAAACGGAGGTCTAGTAGGACACCCAACTCCGACTCCATCCCATACCGACCTCGGACAATCTTCAGACGAAGAAAGAGGCAGGCAAACCCGTAAGACACCACCTTTCACGGGTTCAAAGAACTGAGAACATATAGTACAGTGAAAACACTGTGTGTATGAGAGACGACAAACGAAAACTCGAGAGTTCGAGTGGGAATTGAAGACCCTCTACAAAAGACATAGACAATCAATCCACACTATCATAATTAGACGGAGGTATCAAACTAAAAATAATCCCAATTTACCCTACTATGAACATTTCTTAAATGACCATCTTGAGTGACCTTTTGTACAAACACACACACACACACACTTTTTACAATACAAAAGTTTTAGTACCGAGAACTCACTGGAAACTTAACACTGTAATTGTTCAAAGAAAATACTTGGTTTCGATGGAACACTCATCATGGGATAGTAGGGACAAAAGAAAGAAAAGGAAAAGATAAATAAATCGATTCCTAGTTTGTATCAACGGTTTCCCTCGATTTTACTTGAACTTTGTCGACAAAAGAAACCCAAACTCACTAATGACTAAAAATAAACCTCTAAAAAGGTACCTTAAGTCTTTTAATTCCTAGGAGGGTGGGTATGGGTTCCGTCAAATTTCTGGAAACTCACCTACCTTCCGACCCCAATCCACTACTACCTCATAGTCTCACACAACTTTTAAACTCACAGACCAAGTAAACAGGTCCGAATAATTTATCGGAGAAGTCTGGGTTACGTCTACAACTCTCTCTAGAGTTTTCACTAGTTTGACAGAGTCCTAACCCTCGTAGACCTGGTAAGATAAGGGATATGACGAAATCTAGAACGACTAGTTGACTAATTCCTGCGTGCGGGGGAGGAGGGGACTTAGACCATTTACCGATTATCAAAGTCTGAGACCTTTACTCGATTACGTAACGTCAGACCAATAACACAAACTCACACAACCCACACCTACTTTATAACTTTCTAAACCCTTCCAAAATAATATAACTCAAGTAAAGAAAACACTTTTACAATATCGTGTAATTGACGATATTAATGGTATTTATTAATTTCGTTTTTGTACTCGTAGTCTGATTTACTTGTTTTACACAATCGACCATTGTACCCGAAGACAAACAAAGTAACGAAACAGAACAATTGAAGGTCAATTGACGATCCGTCAAAAACAGGCGAACCCGGTGAAACTATTCCGAAATCACTATTTGACGATCGAGTCCCGTCCTCATTCACCCCACCTACGAAGAGTATACCCCACCTTCACACACAATTTCAATTTTAGGTGAGACATTATTGTGATGACCACAGTTAAATTGTGATTCCCTACCGACTTACATCCAGTTTTTCTCAACCTTATGACAGGTCAAAACCTTATTGTTCAAAATTGTCATAGATTCAATAATAATTCTTAATCGTTACTAAAAGTTTCCCATACGTACTATGAAATTTTCGTTCAATCACTCGTTTAACGAGAAACTAAAAGGTTTCGACCCCTAAATTGGTCTTAACTGCGACTCTCACTTGAAATCGATATTTTCGTAATGACATATGTTCACCCATGTTCAAATGTAAGACATTTTATATCTCATAAAGAAAACACCTTCCACATACAATTTGATCTCGTAAAACTAACGTTGTGTGCTTCCTATCGTCTGGACATAGAAATGAAGACACACAAAGTATGTGGGACCAAATTGATCACAAATAAAGTCTTTACTTTGGTAAACTAGTTTGATGTTCAAATGAAAATACAAATCGAAGAGACAAAACTGTCTTATAGTGTATAAAAATTCGGCATAAAGACTATTTTCAACATTTTATTAGAAAATATTAATATAATTCTACTTTATAATTATTAGTTCGGTTTGTCATTCAATCGACATACTTTTGACTAATTTCGTTACTTCGAAATTCAAATGGTTTTGTCAAGTAATAAAACTTACCTCAGGATTTAGACTCCACACACATATAAATAACAAATTTCATGGTGTTAATCTCTACCCTTAAATCTTAGGAGACTAAATATAATTTCTTTAACTTTAATCGAGACCTTATGTCCTTGATCGACTAACGAGAGAACAAGAACCCCAGAAATCTCTACGACATCATGAGAACACTTTTTCTCAACGACTTTTATGGTGACACTGTCATATCCGATATCACTAAAAAGACAATAGTTTAAGTATTCCTTTTAAAAACTAATATATTAGATGACAAAAGTATATGACTTTAATATTGACACAAGTACATTTGACCTCCGGTTATCTAACTGTCATCCAACACCTCAGTAAGACGTGGAGTCAAAGAAACATCCCGACAAGCTCAAATTTGTATGACTCAAAAATCTTGTCACAAGTCGTATCCTATTTGTAAGTCATACGTAATTAGATTACAATTAACTTTACTTGAATAACGTCTATGGTATACCTTTCTACACACATACGAATTTGTTTATGTAAGTTATATCGACTGGGAACTTGTCGTGTCTATACTTTAGGGTCCAGGTAAATATACGTCCAAAAAAAAAAAAAAAAAAAATGATTTATACGTAATCTCACGATGTACGAAGTATCAACGAACGTAGGAACCTACGTCTTGACGTCCCAGTCTCCGACTGACATTTTAATATGTACCTAAAAATCACGGGGTTGGAGCACAACAAATTTCCAGTGGACTTACGTATCTTGGTATACATGTACACATATACTACTAGTACATTGATGTGAAAAATCCTGTGTAACGCATTACAATTATATTTGTGAATTTTTAGGGGGTTACACACGGTATACGACGTAAATCGTAAATTGTATTGAGTAAGTTGAAGTATCGTTAAGACACTCTATATATGACAGAACAAAATATCTACTACTTTGACTCTGGACCTCTCTATTTATTCATTGAAAAGGGTCATGGATATCCCTTCTTCGACCTTAAGTAAGGTCAGTCACGACGAGATCTGAGAACTGGTGATTCGGTACGTCGAAAGAGTCGTAGTGTGTAACCGAAAACAAACATCTGATCTATTAGTATACACCGAGTCGGAGAATATCGGTATGTACACACACACAATATACTTGTGTATATAGTATCGGGCACACACACATATATATATATGTGTGTTGTGTACATATATATGCGTGTACATATGTATATGAGTTTGTGCATACCGATATTCTCTGAGACCATACGTGTGTGTGTATATAAACATGTGTGTTTGTACATGTATATACATGTCTGTTGTGTACATGTGTATACATACGTGTGTGTAGTATCGGACACACAACATAACACACATATGTACACAAAGAGAAACATAACAGTGTGTACACTTTTATTTACAGTCGAAAATTTTACGAATTCAGATCATTTGGTGTAACAAATTTTTATGTAACGAAACGAATTTACATTTTGCATAGTTAGTAAAAAACTTTGACACCATATTTTACATTTCCCTTCTGTGACCCCCCTTTTTTGGTCTTTTTACTAACTACACGATAGATTTGACTCGTCAACTCTCTAACTGCGACTCTGCGACCACTACATTCCAATCCTACCCCGGAGACTGAAGTGATCAAATAAGATTCCAACATTACCGAGTCTTTCCGGATACAATTTAAATACCCACAGGACGTCACTGTCGACACTAACTCGTTTTGAAGAGAAAGGACGGTACCTTTTCTTAGTGTCGTTGATTTGTAGTTGAATCATTCTAAACACGTCCAACAATTCACGAAGATTTGGTCCTTAGAGTGAACTTGAAGTAGTACCGAGACAATTTATCGTAGACCTCATAATGGTAAGAGTCTACTCCTTTAACTTCAAATCCTATTCATGGCAAGGGTCCTAATATGTTAAAACTTCACAGTTTTCCCCTTGGATCCAAAAGAATATTGTTTTCACGCAAGAAAAGGACGATGAATGTAACTCCTCTTACAGGTTTGGGATAGGAGGGGTGTGTCCTCCGTCAAACATCGGGGAAACTTCGGCTTTACGGTCCGTATTCGGTGAACTTTAATTTCCTGTCCACCGGGTCACCTACCTTCCTCTCCGGGACCACGCCGACACCGGACCCAGGTCTGAAGACCGCACCCCCAAGGCGGTTCGAGAGGACGCGCGGTCGAGACACTGAACAAACGGAGGGACCCGAGTCACACTCCCTGCCGAAAAAAAGGACTTTAAAGATCGACTTTACCTTTAACCTCCACCTGGACCTTCACTCTCTCCCCGACTCCTCGGTACTGGTTCCGAGACCAGTGGACAAGGTTTTCACGAAAGTAAAAGTAAAAAGAAAAAAATGAAACCAAACTTCTCTTTCTCCGTTTATCGAAAGAGAAGGAAAGACAAGAAATAGTTATGTCATCAGTCAAAAGGTGAACCTTATATTTACTTAGTCGTTACAGATTAAATAAGGAAGAGACAATAGGAAAATTTGGAAACCGGAATTTGGACTACACTCCTACACGACCTCTCGTCGTGGACACAACTACGGTAACCGTAACGGTGGGTGACCGGTGTTTCCCTAAGTCTCCATCATAAGAAACCACTGAATTTATTATAAGTCTAAAATCAAAAAGCCAACAAAAAAGAATTTGTAAGGTCACAAATTGACCGTAAAACATCACGTTTACACTTTTTGTTTGACAACCTTGAAATAAAAAATATTAAGTATGTGGTCACAAAATATACCTTGGTACACATACCGTCGAAAAGGTAAACACAATTGGTCCTGATTTCAAAAAGATCTAATTTTCTGACATCCAACGTTTTGTACACCAAAAAAACGTACACGTCAATAAAGAAATAGTGTCTCAACAGGAAGGTTCGGACCAGAGTCACACGAACTTTTCATGGTAGACGAGGGGCGTCAAACCTCTCCCGTGTCTTTCTGATTCCACCTTTCGACAGTGAAGATTATAAAAGTAAGTTTGAAAGCGTGGGAAGGAGATCAATATATTAACGTACGTCGTCCTCAACAAAATCGGTACACCAGAATAAGATCAAAAATTTCCCACCCCCCGTGGCCCTTTCTGACAAAAAATTGTACCATGACTGCGTTTAAACTCTTAGACTATTTGGTATTTTCCTAAGTCTTAAATTGGAGAGACGAGTCATTCAATCACTGATTCAGGTAACATATTCACTCTACTTATACTCATTTTTGTAAAGATAAATACCTATGTAAAAGAATCCGTCTGAAACGAAAGAATTGTCAAAAATTACGACATAAGAGTTTAAAGTAAAAGATTTCAATCATATCTTATCTAAATTACTAAATTATCAAGAAATATTAGAACAAATTACAAGTTTTAAATAACATCTATTATAACCTTCCTAAAATCTAACGAACGTATTAAATAAAAAATTACAGGGAAAAAAATTAGAATTTTTAACTAACTAAAACCAAAACTAACCTTACTTGTCGGTGTATCCTAAACCTTCACTTTATTCTGCCTTCGGACAATCACATTTGACGGTTATTAAAGATTATCAGCCCTTATTCTTCTGGTAATTTTTTTTCACCCTAAATACGGTTATTTTTCTATCATTCTCTTTTACTATCCTAATGACATCAGGTCTCGACATTTAAAACAAGAAGGACATTCAATTAATAGATTGTAGATATGGTTCTACTTCTGCTATTAAAATGGGAAAGTAAAAGAACCCTTAATAACATACCCTTTTTTTCTTAAAGTAAGAAGTCAACCGATTTACTATCAAAATTGAAGGTAAATTACCTCAGAAGTCATTGAGGGTATTTTCTATAAATCAATTCTACAGTTATTAACCAAAAACTCCCTGTCGTAAGACATAAAGAGTATTACTCTTGTCTCTTGAATTTTGTCTTTAGGAAGAAAAGAGACGATAAAACAAAGATCTGACTATTGAACTCACAGAAATCCTTTTTCGGAGACCAGATAAATTCGTGGGGGAAACACGGTGCCATAAACGGAAAACACGTTGGTCGTAACCTATTAAAGAGATTATATTGTTTTTGAACCAAAACTTTTTCTATGTGTAAGATCCGGGAATCTCTTGTTAACTTCTCGGAATCTCGTCCAGACAGTTGTTGGAGTACATCACATCATTAATCATATTATCTCCAAATATTTTTCTCGACACCCCTAGTGTCCACTCCCTCTATGACTAAGACACTTTCGCCCTCATACTTCCGAAATGTCCTCTCCTTCCATCGTAAACTCGATCTGAATCACTCTTGTCGTCCACACACACACACAAAGTATAAGAACTGTCACCTTTACAAAATTTAGGATTTGAACTGACCATACAACTACTTCTCATTAGACTAAGAATGTCCCGATTTCAACGACCTCTTACACAGTCCTTCAGACCTAACCCTTTCATCTAATGTCTTTCCGATACTTACACTCACCAGAATATGTGGCGAGGTTCCTTAAACTCATAATGGTATAGATTTATCCTCTCAAAAGAAAAAAACATCCTTCAAAATGGCCCCCTCATTCATACTTCAGACACAGATCTTTCTACTAACGACCACCACACCTCCCATCTGACCTGACCCTCGGACCTTCTTCCCAGTTATTGTTCCTTCAGTGGGATGAATCCGGAACTCCCCATCACCGACGGACTCCATATAAATTATCAACTTGAGTACCTAGAAGCATTGACTCATAACCCACTCCGTTCCCTTTCCAAAATTCTATCAAGAGTTCACACATTGAACCCGTGGACACATCTACAGTCATATCTTCATATCTTCATTTCCTTAGATGCTCTTCCTCGGCAAGACTCCCCTCCATAGCTGAAGTCAAAATACGTTCCTCAGACGTCCTTTGCTCAAAAGACACCCGTCAACCTTTATACCCAGACCCCTAACACCTACAACTCCCTTAAACTCCAAGATAAAAATTCAGTCACACACCGACTCACGAAGACTCGGGACCGTAGGAAAATCTTAGTTCACCCCTTAAAATTGTTCCCAGGTGCCACTGAGGAAGGGGTCTCTCAAACAAAATTAACTAGACCTCACCCAGGATCTGGGACACATCAACGAACTCTTAGAGCTCTTAGAGATAACATCCCGGTAACATCTTCGGTATTCTGTCCTCGACGTAACGACTTCCTTACTTTCCTTTCCCCGGACCCCTGTTTGCCCTTCGGATCGCGAATTCCCCACTCACCGGTTCTCCCCTGTTTCATTTCGTTTCTTCTGTCCCGCCGCTCTCCTCATAATCCCAGTACTTTCTCTGCCCACAGGGAATGCTTCCTCTCGCCTCACCGGTCGTTACGGGGTACGACTCCTCCCAGTTCTTCTTTGTCCCTAATGCCTCACCGATCTCTAAAAGAAGGGACACTAAAAATCCTTTTGATTTAACGTCACCAAACTCCTCACTTACTTTTTCCCCCGTCACTTACATCTGACAAGAAACTCAACCGTACACTAACGACCGGAGGACACACAAGTGGACCCACGACGTGGGACCGTCACCTTTCACCACTGATTTAATGAAAGGTTGGAGTTACTCGGACATCAGAACCTTCCACCACTAAGACTAGTCTACTACCCGGTTCAAAACATTCTACTTATTATCGGTAATAAAATTTTTTTTTACATCCTGAACACAGAGACTGTCTTTCTTACCGTAGGTCCATCCCGCCCCTCACGACACACCACGGTCGGTCAGAACGAACAATGACCCTGGAGACGAATCGACGAACAACCAGGGAACGAAACCTACTATGACCTCCCCCACGATCAGTACCTCTTGAGAATTACGGCTCAACCCCTTACATTTCGTCACACCTCGGAAAGATCAAGACTCCTCCTCCTCCCTCACCGAGAAACTTTAATCGTAGAATCCATCCAGTAAAAGACAGACGACGAACCACCCCTTCTTCCTAAATTTCCCTTTTTTGGACCTCTACCCTCTGCTAGACAAGACTCAAATCGGTGAGTTTTCTGGTGTTATTTGCTTCCGGGGTGAATTACTCATATCACTACCACTCCTATTTTTCCTTCCCCCACCCTGACTCATAAAAACAGAGGGGTATTAAGTATAGAACTTTAGTGACACTACTAAAATTCTCCACCGTCGAAACCCTCTATTAATCCAGCACTCCCATCTCGGGAGTACTTAACCCCAATCACGGGAATATTTTTTCTAGGGTCTCACAAGAGATCATGAAAGAAGACAGTCACTCCTGTGTCACTCTTCTGCTGGCAGATACTTAGTCCTTCACCCGAGAGTAGTCTATAGTGTAGACGACTACGGAACATAAAGGGGTAGAGGTCTTGATTCTTTATTGAAAGACAACAAATATTCGGGGGACCAAATACCATAACGACAATGTCGAACTTCTCTGATTCTGTTTTAGACACACCTTCCATTCGATCCATCCCGCACCTCTAACTAATATAACACCATATCTCCACGTCCTACCCTCTCCTCCCACAATCTACTAAGGTCTAAGGGACCAAACTCACCCTCTCTTCTAAACCCCGGGTAATTGGGTCTCGGGCTTATGTCTTCCTCTCTGCCCAAAACTCCTCTTCCTCCTCAAACTAAAACCTATATTACTCAAACTCCACTAACACAATCAATACATATCACTACCATCATCTCACAAAACATAGAGAAAAAAGGAAAATCTTAGAATTTGTATAAGTCAGATAAAAGTATTTGAATGGACACTTTATGTGTTACACTTTATCTCATACAAATAAAATGTCTACCCTTTCAACTTCGTTAATTTTATAATTCACTGAATGGTTTTTATATTTTGTCCTTCACCTTGGACTCAAACACTTATAGGGGCAAGACACTAACTTAATGTATATCATTAATGGTTTTTACATAAAATTTAACAACTTACCTATTCACTGAGTAAAACTAGAGTACTAAGACGTAAAAGACTCGTACAACCAACCCGTGACTTGGAGCGGCTCGGGACTTGAGAAGGTGACGTGTTGACCTATGTACTTCGAACTTCTCACCTCTTCTCTAAGACGCTGGAGAATCAAGGAAAGACGAGCTTGTAAGACGCAAAGATCTGAAAGTCACAGTAGTAGAACTTAAAAAGAAACTTCATTGATTTTTTTATTACAAGTTGAGGTTGTCTACTAAATAAAAGATAGGAAAAAAAAGAAGTTCATCTCTTACCTTTTTAATACAGACATCTTGTGTCAGCCGATCTTTACCGGACACTCTTGATCAAGATATAAAAGAATTTTAATTAGAAGAGGGAGTATCGTTTCGGAGTACATGAATTTCATTAACTTACCCGACGCCCCATATGACCCTTAACATCAAAAGGTGAAGAAACACAAGACTTCTAATTATTAGAACGTCGGGAGACTCCCTCTATTCCTCTCCTGCGAGAGACTGTTTAACAATAGAACAGAAAGTCTTCACACGAAACTCGTGACTCATATGGGAGTTGCGGAGGGGACCCGAAAATCGAACTAAGATTCACTACCATTATATCTTTCCTACCGAAAATTTAAACAAACCACATACTATGACATGTAGAAAAGACGAGCACAGAAAAAAGAAAATCGGATCAAAAATTTTTCAAAAATAAGCATAGTTCCAATATCTACATTTACCAAATGTTTCAGTCACCAAGATGTTCTAACCGGTAGTTTTTGTCATCAGTGACGGAGGGAAGGAGTTGAACGGAAGGGATCTCCGTCGGTGAAACTTGAGACGACCGACTAAAAAGGTCCTACGGAGGTACAAAAACTTATTACATGAACTTAACGATGAAAGTCAAAATTCTAAATAGACAACTAAAGAAGACCTTCTACTGTCAAAGGAAGAGAAAGAGAATGGGACAGGAGTGGTGTTCGTACTTAGGAAGTATAGTCGAGGAGGAGGGTTATATCGACACAATACTAAAACTAAACTAGTGTCAAGACAAACGTAATGACTCTGACCCTTTGACGTCGTTTCTCGGTACATCAGTTGACGACAATGGGAAAAGATGTGTCAAGAAAAAGAACCTCAATTATTAACTAAAAAGAACTTAATAGACGTATATGAATATTGATGTAATTTTTTAAAAACAGTCAATATTGACAGGTAGAAAACAACATTCTATAAGCCTAGGTTGTCCATGTAATAGGTAAAATAGAAGATCTCTATAGAGACGATCTTGGAGGTGGAATGAGGTCAGAGAGTCTAGGGTAGGCACAGAGTACAGGGTGGGACATTAGGTCCCACAGGGAAATGAAAGTAGAGCCTCAAAGGGAAGTGGAGAGACGTAGAAACCGAAGCATCTCGGACGTACAAAGAACAAGACTACTTCGGGTAGGACATCACCGAAAGAGTTCTTACCACGTCCCTTCATTTTACAATTCTAGAACTTAAGACTTTTTACAGAAATAAAATGGGGGCGTGTGCTGAATTTCTGTTGTATAATTTTTGTAATCTGTTGTACAATTTTTGTATAATTTGTATAATTTTTCGTCTCTGTATTGAAACGGTTGTTTCCAGGTAGATCAGTTTCGATCCCAAAAAGGTTATCAGTACATACCTACACTCTCAACCTGATATTTCTTTCGACTCTCGGCTTCTTAACTACGAAAACTTGACACCACAACCTCTTCTGAGAACTCTCAGGGAACCCGACGTCCCTCTAGGTTGGTCAGGTAGGATTTCCTCTAGTCAGGACTGATAAGTAACCTTCCTGACCACAACTTCGACCTTGAGGTTATGAAACCGGTGGACTACTCTTCTTGACTGAGTAAACTTTTCTGAGACTACGACCCTTTCTAACTTCCGCCCTCCTCTTCCCCTCCTGTCTGTTACTTTACAAACCTACCGTAGTGGCTGGACTACCTGTACTCAAACTCATTCGAGGTCCTCAACCACTACCTGACCCTTCGGACCGTACGACGTCAGGTACCCCAACGTTTCTCAGCCTGTGATGACTCGCTGACTTGACTACTGAATTTCTAACTGACCCTTATCTTAAGACCTTTAGTAAAAGGAAGTGTTAAAACTTTGTCAATGAGCGGACAGTGAATCGAGGGTCACGACGACAAGACTTCAGAGTCCGGTAAGAAGGACGAAGGACTGGGAGAGATGACGGATCACAGACACTCCGGAAAAGGGAAGGTCACGGGAAGTCAAAGTAGGCCCAGGGAAAAATAGGTGACGGGAAACGTGAGGAAGTTAGTACCTTTTAGCTTAATTATAGAAACTAGAGGGAACGGGAGTAAAAATGAGAAGAGGGAAAGATATTGAAAAAAGTAGACTATAACCTGAATAACCTAAACAATGAAAGAATAGAAAAGATGATAAAAGATACAATAAAACAAAGGTAAAGACCTTCTCAAGAAGTAAGGAAATTCAAAAATTAAAGGTTCCGAGATAGATCAGAAGAGTTTTAGGGAGGGAAGGAAAGAGGGGAAAAAGAAGGAGAAATTATAAACAGAGGACAGTAGATTTTTTTAAGAAACAACAAAATTATCTTAGGACAAGAACAAAGTCCCATCTAATAAAAGAAAATAAAGAAACTTTATAATTACTAACATAAGACAAAATAAAGTAACAGAAGACCGAACAGATAAAAAAAAAAAAGGAAACAAAACCAGAGACAAAGTACAACTTCTGAAAGGAGTCGACAGTCATTAGCAACCAACAGACTCACGGAACCGACTGACATCCAAGATGACACCCCATGGACCCACCCGACAACTTCTCTTAAACCCTATGGGGATGAGGACGGGGTCTTGTATCAATCTAGAAAGGATAACCCGACCAGAGTAAATGGTTCCCCTCTCATGGCAAACCGTTCCAACATACTCCCATAGAGTTGTAAGTCATCTATAAGAATATAGAATATGGTGACAAGAGTGTTACCAGACCTTGACGAGAAAGAGGAGAAGACCCTCAAGAGACCTGAAGACGATCCAACTCCCTCAATGACACGAATAACTATCTCCAGAATCAGTCGAAAATTGAGAACGAGGAACAAAATCCGTGGTCGAGTGATTGGAAGGGGTGGAGGTAAGGGGTCGTGTGGTGGAGGAACGAGAGTCTCTATGGACCATGGTGGTTAAAGATTCAGAACACTTCTAAGATGTAGCAGTTTGACACAATCAGTGATACATGAACAGGTATACAAAAACGTAAGTGTTAAAACAACGACAAAAACAAGGATAAGAATACTCAAACAAAATATTTTAGTTTGCTTTTCGTTTGATTACACCCAAAACAAAAATCCTCTCCTACTATCATCTACACACAACTTAAACGGTACAAATGGGTCTTAGAGAGAAAGCCAATATTTATACATGTAAATTAAACATCCAGACTGGGTTCACACGATGGAATATTTATAGAAACATTAAATACATGTATTGACACCCAATGTCCGACAGGTTATGCATTTGTCTTAACAGTGTCTGTAATTTTACATTAATTGTCGATGTTCTTGACAGATGTGAGACACTAGAGAAAACTCACCAAATATGATAAACGTTCAATTTACGTCAGTTAAAACGTTCGTAGTACCTTCAGTGAAGTAAATTTACACTAAAGAACGTAAAATAAAAGATACGTCTGTAGGCTTTCACTAAGCACTGGTACCAGAAGGACACATGTGCTCAAGAGGGAAGTTGTACCGAACCGTGTCGCGAGTGAACGACAGCACTTTGAACAAAGTCTTTATAAAAGGAAATTTTCGTACACACCTGTGTGTTTCGTCCCCACACGCGTGCATGTCTATTAGGTAGGAACGCGCCAACGGAACAGAAGGAACGAATAGGTAGGAACGCGCCAACACCACAGAAGGAACGAAGCTCCATATTGGCCGGGCTCTTCCCCGCACTGGGGCGACCGAGCCGCAGAACGCGTACGAGGGACCGCGGACTGGGCCGCGACGGGCATCGAGGGCGGCACCTGCCACGAGGCCGGAGAGAACGACCCCGGAGAGAAAGACGCGGGAGGACACCGGTCGTAGGTAGGAACTACTGGTCGTCTTCCACACGTCCACTGGGAACACCCGGATGATGTCCCATTGTCCTCCAAAAGAGCGACCAATAGTTTTACGTCCACAAGTCCGACAGACCCCACGACAGGACCCTCCAGCACCCCACGCGCCACGCAACAGTCCCCGACCCTCCGGCCACGACTGGTCGGCCGGGCCGGCGCACGCCTGGGCCGCAACCCCGCGCCGACGACCCCGGGACTACACGGGGAGAGGAGGGGCGCACCTCGCTCTCCGTCCTTGAGCCGAAGGGCTCCTTCCGGGCGGTCCGAAAAGTCACCTTATAACCTAAGACACTGGCTTACACGACTTCTCAATGGTCTGCGACAGTCATAGTCTTTATTGCAAAAGT
The DNA here is from genome assembly GCA_006410555.1 of Capra ibex. Lineage (NCBI taxonomy): Eukaryota > Metazoa > Chordata > Mammalia > Artiodactyla > Bovidae > Capra > Capra ibex. Next base: position 74,437,059 of record SJYO01026388.1, read on the forward strand.
CAGTCAAACCAAGACACACCTTTCAGTGACTTATACTAACACCACTTCCAACTCTTGTGACGAGACCCCATGAAAAGTTAAAAGGGAATCCGGCAGAGCCCACGGAGTCCGGACCGGAAACTCTCGGTCTCCGAGGTGAACCTCCTCCTGTAAAGGAGAGTCTTCGGTGCGCCGAGGTTCGGGCCCCGGGGGTGGAAGGATTGGAGCGAGACCCGTAAAGTCCGGTTCATGTACGAGGAGACATCGCGCGTACTGGAAGCCCTTCTCCTGTTTCCCCTTTTGGGGTCTACAAACAACGACTTTAATTACAGGTCGGGCGCACGAGTGAAGGAGAACCTCGCACCGGCGGCTCCGAGGGCACTCCGAGGCGACTCCGCGGGAGCCAGGTCAGCGTACGGGCGCCGCCACACCGGTACTGCCCGGAAAGTCACGCGACAGGGGTGCGCCCTCTTCGCCGACACAGGGTCCACGTACCTACACGGTCATGGGCCGGCACTTACTTATGGACTAAATAGTGAAACCCAGGTAAAAGGAGTACCCGAAATAAATTAAACAACCCGATAAACCCATTTAACATTGCAAATTTTTTTTTTTCGTATGACTTGGTGACAGGAGGAAGACACCTCCTTTAACTCAAAGAAATCACAAATAGTGACTATATCGACCCACGATGAGAACATAGGAATATTACAATCCTATTTATAATTTCACGATTCGGATCATACTACTTCTTTACTGAAATCTTTTGCCTTTACAACTTTTCGAAGTTCTGTTTTGTTTTATTATTTATAAGGGTGGGGATTGGTAAGCCTCGTCATTTAACTACAGAGAAAATCTTTATCTTAAATCTCTGTTGAAAATTAAACAATAATTTATACCATAAAAGACAAAATAACTACACTTTAACTTTCTAAGTCGTCTTAGTATTCACTACTCTCTAATTACTTCTGATCGCTAAAAACTCTATCGTTTAAAATGAACTCCATAGATTAAAATTGACCAACTCCCTCTCTGTACCAAATATTTTGAACACTAAATTTGTTATTTAAATCAGAAAAACTTACATAATTTAATAGTTAAATGGTTAACTCTAAAAGTTAAAGTAAAATTAGCTACACATATATGGTATATATAAAAAAAAAAAAGTTCTTCCTAAACTTCTAAACCTTTAAGTATAAGTTTAACCAAAGTCTCACTGGTGTAAGAGTCCACATTATTAAAATCGAAAAAAGGACTTACTATTAATAATGGTTCTACTCTGGTTTTCTTATGGAAAACACAGACTATCAGTGGAAAGAAACCATGTTAAGTGAGTAGAAGGTAACGGAGTCGTAGACCGATATTTTTCACTTATTATCATAAATAAACTTTAAACACAGAGGTAAAAACCCACTTTCTTTGGAGATAATAATCTTCCATTTGTAACTCCTTGTGTTGACAGGATATTTATAATTACTTTAAAATATGAGTTTCATTAAAATTCGACAATGAGACATACTTAAACTAAATAGACTTTTACCCCTTAATTTCTTCCTTTCACTACATATAATTGATGAGATAGATTCCCTAACCCCGTATAGTTCTAGATTAAAATACGATAAAAAGAAGTGTGATTAAATCTGAACGTCCGTACGTTCTCCTTCGGTCGGTGGTTCTCAGTCTATTATATTTCTATATATATATATATATCTATATATATTTCTATATATATTTCTCTATCTAAATAGATCTCACTTCATATTTCACCCAACGAAATATAGTTAAAAATACGTGGGTGACTCTAAGAAGTTTTTTTAAAATTTTTTCCATGTAAGAATACCTCCTTTTAACCAAGACTCTTGGTCATCATTTTAGTATGAATTGAAATCTGTAGACAACTTTTACGTATAAATTTATAGAAAAGGTTATAAGTAACGTTGTTTTATCACGTCAGCTGTCAATATCTATAATGACTAAAGGGACCACTTACAAGACATGTGTGGTCCCTGGTCACCCTCACCCTGACGTCCTCCCGTCGGTCAGTCCAACAACAGACAAAAAAGGTCAGTAGGTCGGCCAGACCAACCCAGACCTGAGACGAAGAGGACAGTGAGGATGAATGGAAGAAGTAAGGTCTGTCAGGATCGAGACATTGTGGGACCTAATGTCACAGACTTCTTCGACTTTTCGATCACTGACTTTACGGAGGAGGACCAGCACCGAACATTCTCTGTCCGTAGGACGTAAGACTACCCACTATTCCCCTCCGACCTGTCTCGAGGGACAAAGTGGCCCTCAAAGTCATTCGGAGGAAAGAAAGAGGGTCGATGTACGTAAATAATGCACTATCGTTCAGCGGTAAGACTCGGGGTGAGGACCGTACACAATTCTCTGTCCCGAGACCGTCCCTGAAGGTCGACCGTAAGACTACCGACAAATATCGATCTGGGACGGACTGGGACCTACATGACGTAGGTCGACCACGGTCTCCGGTTCCTGTAGACCTTTACAGGATTGAAGTCCTGAATCTTATATTGTACCTCGTTTATATAAACGACAGGTTGGTTAATAAGTAACTTCGCAAATAACACGAAATCACCGAGACACAACTTCTCGAACGAAACTTGGTTTAGAACAGTTTCTGACACACACCATTGAATCTACAATACTACCGTTTGACCTAAGATCCAAAACGGTCCTTTTCGTTTATGAAAAATTCGTCATGACTTTTACCATCACATATAGGAGTATTTGACCCTCTCCTCTATGACTCATACAATGTAAACCTGTAAAATGTATACAACTTTATCAAATCTTTTAACACAGTGAAACCTGAGATCTGGGTTAGTTTCAATCTTATAAAATGATTCGTAGCGAAAGAAAGTTGTTATAAATCCCTACTAAGACAAGTTTTTAAGGGATTATTGTAGAGTGTTTGTTGGTCTTATTCAAACTCGGACAAAATACAAACACGAGAAGTAAGACCTAAAATCATGAATGCAGTCATTCAAAATTTTTTTATACATATATAAATAAATAAAAACCAAGAACCAGAAGTAACGACGTGACCCGAGAGAGATCAACGTCACTCGTCTCCGATGAGACAACGTCACGTACCCGCAGAGTAACACTACCGAGGCGAATAACACCTCGTGTCTAAGATCCGGGTTATTGAAGTCAGTAACGTCGTACGTCTGAGTCTTCAACACCGTGTGCCCGAATGAACGAGACACGACACACCTTATAAAAACCTGATCCTTAACTTGGGGACAGTCCGTCTAAGAATAGGTAACATAGAAGTTCCTAACCACTACAACTCGTGAAAAAGTAGATGTATAACCGGTAAACATACAGAAGAAACCTTTTTACAACTAATCCATGAAACGTAAAAATTTTCTTAACCTAATAAACGAAAAAACGAAAACTCAACTTACTCTGGAAACGTAGAAAACATATTTGGGGAATAGTTTATGTACCAAACGTTTATAAAAGAGAGTAAGACAGAAAGATCAAACAAAAGAAACGAGACGTCTTCAGGAAATCAAACTACACTGGGTGAATAAAAGCTGAAACAACCGGAACGAAAACCACAAAATAGGTTCTTTAGTAACAGTTTTGGTTACAATCCCTCGAAGGGGCGAAACAAAAGAAGACCAAAAGTACACAAACTACATTCTATGTCTAGGTCAAAGTAAAAAATGTGTAGCTATACGTCAAAAGGGTTATGGTAACGACTTCTTCGATAGACGAGAGGTAACACACAAGTACTGTAATAACAGTTTTTAATTAACTAATACTTGTACCATAATAAAGACCCAAAATATAAGACAAGGGGACAACACACGGACAAAAATACGGTTATAATACGACAGAATAAATGACATCGAAACATAATATCAAACTTTAGTCCTTCATACTACGATGGTCGAAACAAGGAGAACGAGTTCAAACCAAACCGAGAAACCCCCACAAAACAACAACGTATATTCCAAATCCCATCAAAAAAAGATAAAGACACCTTTTACGATAACTTTAAAAGAAAGAGAGATTGAGACAGTCTTTGGTCCCTCGTACTGAAGAGAACAAAAACAAGGACAGTGGAGTATATCACGGAATACTTATCCTCCAGAAACCCCTTTTACACAACTTATTTACCCTGGCCCCGTGTCTAAAACCATAAGTACATTTTGATTGAACATCCGATTACTAATCAGTTAAGACCCAATCCGGTGACCGTATTATCCAGTTGAGTACTATGACTATATATTCAAGTTCCATTCATCAAAGAAAAGAGAATCTTTTGTAGGAAGAACACTTCTTTAATGTGAAACTCCTCTTCCGTTGACTACACCCAGATAAAAATAACGAAATTTGAATTTAAATCTGTACGTATAAAAACACTTGAAACGACATTTCAAATCTGTGATCAAAAATCTTTCCCTCTTTGTCATAAAGGATCTAATCCACTTTAATACTTAAGAACAGTAACTTCTAGATCTTAGTATATGAACTTTAGATGTTTGGTACATTAAGCCATCTCAGACAAAGAAGTATTAATCAAACATCTAATGCCGATACTATATATTACGTTTAATAAATCATCTACCTCACCTCAGAACCTGTTACAAAGTTATAGAATTCGTGAAACTCTTAAAAAGGATTACATGTACACAAACGGACTAACATAGGACTTCCTATTCGGACCAGTAGGTAGGACAGCAGAAAAATATCGGGGAGAGAACTATCAGAGTCCGGGGTGAATCGAAGTAGATAGAAGAAGAACTCCGGTACTGAGGATAGGGATTGGACGAGTGTCGAGGTCCGAACGGAAAAGTCGACGGACGATTACTCAAATAGTTCGACGGAGTCTTTAACGATAAGGAGGTAACCAAATAGATAAAGAGAATTGTTTTGGTACCATAGGAGTCAGGGGCCCCGTTAAGGTCTCTGTATAAACTAAAACGGGACTAAAGGACATAACCAATTGATACACAATTTTCTCCCCGGAACCGGGATCCATAAGATCTAAGGATCAGACCGAACAAGTAAAAAAATCCACACACTACACCTTTAGTGAGTAGACCCATCGGAACCAGAGGAGTAGATATTTCACTCCTACTACGAGAGATCGAGTAGTCCAATAACTCTCTCACTTCGTTGTACCGGCTTCCAGATCGTATATCCAGGTCGTATATCATATATCATCAGAGAACTCTTTGGATACACGTCCAGTCCTTCGTTGTCAATCTTGACCTGTACCTTGTTGTCTGACCAAGGTTTATCGTTTTCCTCATGCACTTCCGATATATAACAATGGGACGAATAAATTGAAGATACGTCTCATGTAGTACTCTTTGCGACCCGACCTTCTTCGTGTTCGACCTTAGTCCCAACGACCCTCTTTATAGTTAGTGGAGTCTATACGTCTACTGTGGTGGGAATACCGTCTTTCACTTCTCCTTGATTTTTTCGGAGAACTACTTTCACTTTCTCCTCTCACTTTTTCAACCGAATTTCGAGTCGTAAGTCTTTTACTTCTAGTACCGTAGACTAGGGTAGTGAAGTACCCTTTATCTACCCCTTTGTCACCTTTGACAGTCTGAAATAAAAAATCCCGAGGTTTTAGTGACGTCTACTACTAACGTCGGAACTTTAATTTTCTGTGAATAAGGGACCTTCCTTTCAATACTGGTTGGATCTATCGCATAACTTTTCGTCTCTGTAATAAAACGGTTGTTTCCAGGTAGATCAGTTCCGATACCAAAAGGTCACCAGTACATACCTACACTTTCAACCTGACACTTTTTTCGACTCGCGGTTTCTTAACTACGAAAACTTGACACCACAACCTCTTCTGAGAACTCTCAGGGAACCTGACGTTCCTCTAGGTTGGCAGGTAGGATTTCCTCTAGTCAGGACCCACAAGAAACCTTCCTGACTACGATTTCGACTTTGAGGTCCTGAAACCGGTGGAGTACGCTTCTCAACTCAGTAACCTTTTCTGACTACGACCCTCCCTAACCCCCGTCCTCTTCCCCTGTTGTCTCCTACTCTACCGACCTACCGTAGTGGTTAAGTTGCCTGTACTCAAACCCACTTGAGGTCTTCAACCACTACCTGTCCCTCCGGACCGCACGACGCTAAGCACCCAAGCGTTTCTCAGCCTGTGCTGACTCTCGTTGACTTGACTTGACTTGACTCTGGAAGTCTAACCTTAAGGTAGATTGTGAGGACACTGAACAATAAAAAACTCTTAATAAGACACCTGTACCTGAGATATGATAGGGTAGGGGAATAGTGGAAGGCAGAAACAGAAAGTAATAAAAAGGGTGTCTCTGAGACGGAAGAATTTTTACGGAGCGCAAGAAATAAAACGGTGAGAAAAAAATATACCTTCAAAACAATAGAAAGGAGAAATAGAGACAGACGACTCTACACCGAAGACGATTCACCGAAGTCAGCACAGACTGAGACACACTGGGGTATCTGCCGTCGGATGGTCCGAAAAGGTAGGGACCCTAAGAGGTCCGTTCTTGTGACCTCACTCAACGGTAAAGGAAGAGGTCACGTACTTTCACTTTCAACGAGTCAGCACAGGTGGAGAATCGCTGGAGTACCTGACGTCGGATGGTCCGAGGAGGTAGGTACCCTAAAGGGTCCGTTCTTATGACCTCACCCAACGGTAACGGAAGAGGTCGACTCTACACCTGGTAAGGACATTCAGTCAAGGAAAGAGGAAGCACTTCGTACAGAAGCAAAGGTCTTACACAGTATTCACATGACCAGGAAAGAGGAACCCTAGAAATTCTCGTCTTTCCTCGGTATAGAACTGAATTAGCGACACCGTATTTCATCTTATCGGACGTTCATCAATGGTTAGTTAACTTATCAACTGTATACTATAGAATAGAATGATTATCGACGATTTTAAATGGTTCATGAAATTTTCTGGCAGAAATTTAATGGAGAAACTTATATACCTAGATCACCATAGACCTAATTATAAACTCTGACTATTCACAAATAAGTAACAAGAGAGAAAGGAAGAAATGTAACTGAATTCATGGTAACGTGAAGTCATACAATACATCGTCTTTTAGGTAATACATCTTCCTTTTTTAAGAAATCAAAAAAATCCTTTACTAACATGACGTACTAGTCTAAAGTCTTGAAATCTTTAATAATTAATTCACGATATTTGAAAGAAGTATATACACCGGTAGAAAGTCAGGATAACCACTGAAATAAGGGATCCTTTCATATCTTGGTAAACGATAAATAAGTTTTAATTATTGCAAATATTAAGAGTCACTATTTTCGACTCAGTTCATTATCTCTATGTACTGGTAAGTCTTGATATAAGACCTAATTACAAAAACAAGAAAGATAAAGTATGAGACGTAAAATCACACTCTTATTACTTTTGGGATTTTAATGATATCAAAAAGACGACGGTTTAAGAAGAGTGTTTCACCTCTACGGTCTGAAACAGGTTTAAATTTATCGAAAACGGTCATTCGATAACAAATCTTACTCAAGGAATCCCTTTTTTCAGTGTTTCTTTCGACATGAATAACTCTTACAAAAGAAACAAAAGAAAAAGAATTATCTTCCTACCGAATGACGGTGTAAAACAACAACAAATTACAATATCTCCAAAATGACGTCGAGACAACCACTAATGTTCGCACGATGTAAAACCGATTGTTTATATCATTTACACTACTTTTAGGGGATACAACATGCAAAGAGACTTATTGTACAAATATATTGTACGATTTATGAAGACAACTTGCTTAACGAAAGGACTTTCCTCCAACGTTTAAGGAAAGATCTAAAAGTCACAAAGATTTCACATAATGACTTATAAGGTTTAAAATACCTATAAATTTTTAGTAGGAATTTCAAAAAACAAACGTGTGTGATAGGAAAAACTCCAGTCCCGAGACGTCTCTAACTCTTAACATAGAGACCTATTACAATAAAAGAATAATATAGATGTTCGGAGATTTACCTCAATAAATTTCCAAAAATATATATAAAAAACTTCAGTTATCGTGACTACACTGGTACATCTGTCTAATGAACGTGTTTGATTACACAAAGACAAATACTTCACCGTATTGTCACCACCAGACTGGGACGATCGGAGTCGGAAAGACACCTGGAGTGTGACTCAAGACCGAAGGGAACACCACAGACCGGACGGAGTACAGGAGGTCTGGGACGGCGTAAATCCACAGAGGACATCGAAGACGACAAGGTACAACCAGGTTACTGAGATGGGACCTGACACCGGACGAGTCAAACTCTGTGACCAAAGACTAACGATCGGCCGGTAAAGGTGGACCTACATAAAGAGTTTTGAGTCAAGACTCACAGGGTAACTCAACAGAAAAGGGGTAAGGTAGAAACACGGCAATTTAGCACCACGTCGAGTGAGTACATTCAGTAGGTAGACCCTCAGTACGAACCATAAGGAGGGAATGTTGGGTGTAGGTCGACTAGTGATTAAGGACGTTTAATGAATCTGGAAGAGAGAGAAGAAAGAAAAGCACTCAACTCAAGAAACGGCAGTTGACGATAACGGAGAGTCGGTCACAGGTTAACAGAAAGAGGACGAAAGTTCAGTAGGAGTGAAACTCCAGGTACCTGGGGACTTACAAGTGTCTACCTGAAGTCTTCGGACATCTAAGAAACCTTATTTTATTATTCTGAAAATACATACACACATCCACATAAAAAGACCAGTAATATCGTTTGAGGTCCTCTATCACCTATCTCTTAAGACTTCATGACGTCAAGTACCCCAGTGTTTCTCAACCAGTGATGAATCACTGACTTATTGTTGTTATAAGAACTACATAGATACTTGGGTCTTACCAATTCTTGGTTAAAAACACATGAATAGTACATTAGAAGTGTTCGGAAGTGTCATTAGAACGATATTATTTTACAGTTAGACTAGATAACGAGAGGATGAATGTCAAGAAATCACTTCAGGACAGAATATATTTTATATTTGAACCATCTGACTGCCGTATCCTCTTCCTTTACCGTTGGATGAGGTCATGAGAACGGACCTTTGAAGGCACCTGCCTCCTCGGACCATCCGATGTCAGGTACCCCAGCACTTGTCAGCCTGTACTGACTCGCTGAAGGGAAAGTGAAAAGTGAAAGTACGTAACCTCGTCCTTTACCGTTGGGTAAGGTCACAAGAACGGACCTCTTAAGGTCCCTACCCCCTCGGACCACCCGACGGTAGATACCCCAGTGTGTCTTAACCTGTGCTGACTTCACTGAATCGTCGTCGTCAGACAACCGTACCGGGACTACTTGAAAGGACGGAATAGAAGAGGGTCACAGGAGAGAGGACACAGAGTGTAGTCAGGTGACTTCAAACATCAAACTCATACATGGTACGAAAAAAGGGTGCTAATAAGGACAAACTTCAATGGGTAAGACGCAGGGGGAAGGGACAAACGAAATCAACAGGGAAAGAGACGTTCACTTCAGAAGGAACGAGTGACCGGGGGTTGTTGTAAATCCGCTACATATAAAATTAATTTGAAGAAAGGGATACAATTTTAATAACTAAATATAACTTGCGTAGATGAAGAATTGGACACTAGAAGTGTATATAATCTTGACGGACGAAGACTTCAGAGTAATGTACACCTCGAAGAGTGTAGTGACGTAAATAAGAACTCAAAACTGATCAACGTACTGCACCAAGAAAAGGACGAAAACTGAACTAGTTCTCTGATGGGTAGTAGTACACATAGTACTGTCGACATATAGTGCAATTGTAGAAGAGAAAAACAACACGACACGATGTGTAAAACTTCAAGAGGAAATCAAAACGATGAATAGAAAAAGAGGGCAAAGTCTTTAACGAAGACAGTCGGTCTTAAGAACCAACATTCGTTCTTTGAATCAAACCGGATAAGGTTGGTCTTTTCCTTTACAACCGTCCGATCACCCTTCGGCGTCTTATCGGTCCTTTCAACTTTTTGACCCGAGTGTTCTTCCCTTCCGTGTACCCAGGGATGGTGTGATACTCCTACTACTGTCCGAACCCAGTACTCCTGTCTGTCGTAAGTGTCAGTGAGTCATTCACCGTGGTGTCGAACAGGAGGTAGTAGTGGGGACAACCAGCGAACCATTGTACGTGCACACTACACGTACGTGTGAGTCAACGAGTCAACACAGGCTGAGAAACGTCGGGGTACCCGACATCGGGTGGTCCGAGGAGAGGGGCACCTTAAAGGGTCCGTTCTTATGACCTCACCCAACGGTAAAGGAGGAAATCCTCTAGAAGGGTTGGGTCCCAAACTTGGGTGTAGAGGACGTCGGGGACGTAACCGTCCGTCTAAGAAATGGTGATGGACCCTTGTCATGTCGGGGGTAGGGGATGAAGCCTACTGTCAGTGTCTAGGTTTAATGTCTAGGTCTTCAAAGTCGTCGGGAAAGGAACCCAAGGTAATTAAACGATCTCACCGAGTGTATTTAGTCTCTTCGTAAAGTCAATGATCTAATGACCAAACAATATTTTCTACATTAAGTCGTTGTCGGTCTACCTTCTGCACTCATCCACTCACCCTTCCCCGCCCCGTGGGCGACAGAACTCACGAGGTAAGAGGGACGTGGAGACACACAAGTTGGTGGACCCTCGAGAGACTTAGACAGGAAAGTTCAAAATACCTCCGAAGTAATGTATTCGTACTAACTAATTTAGTAACCAGGAACCGCTGACTACGTTGAAGGTCGGTGACAGGGGGAGGAATCCTTAGTTCCCCATCCTGACTTTCCAAGTTGGGATATTAGCGAACCAACCAAGAGAACCGTCGGTAAGGGGTCGGAATCCACTAAAAAGTTTTGGGATTGTTTTCTGTGGAGGATCCGAGGGTTAATCGAAGGGTCCACCACGTCACCATTTCTTAGGTAGACGGTCACGTCCTCTGTATCCAAGGTAGGGACCCAGCCCTTCTACGGGACCTCCTCCTTTACCGTTGGGTGAGACCATAAGAACGAACCTTTTAAGGTACCTGTCTTATTGGACGACCCGATATCGACTATCCCAACGTTTTCTTGACCTGTACTGAATTGCTGACTCATGGGTACGTCCGAGAGTTATGAATTCTCTAAAGTTCCCAAAAACCTCGAGTCACGGTCTTTACCCCTGTTTCTGGTTTGTACATAAAGAATGAACTTTAGTGCTGTAGGATAGTGTCGGTCATTCCTTAATAAGTCTATGATCTTCACAGGTATCGGACCCATCGGTTTACCCACCTGTTCACAGTGGTGTGACGACAAGGCGGTGCACCTGATCTGCGTGAAGACCTTCAAAAATGACCACCCTATACACAATAGTACACCAACAAATGTATCACCAAATCCTTCGAAAGTAAGTCTTTCAAAGGTACAGTCGTACGGTAAGTGACTGCACCTCCCTCATAATATTATTATGACAAAATACTCCTTGGACCACCCGTTTCTTCATTACGTCAGACTGTTTCTTGAACATCGACAAGTCCGACTTGACCTCGAACTGGAACACGGACGGTGAGGTCTCAGGTACGTCGGACAAAGGTGACGTGGTCGGACGTTCAGGGTCTCGGGACCACGTCACGAACAGCCCCGAGTCCTTTCACAGAAGTGTTGTAGGTGTGAGTCGCGCGTTGGAGAAGGGTCCTGTCACCACACGTGCGCGCTTAGACCAAGACGCTTCCGGTCAAACCGCGATCCAGAAGCACAAGACAGACGAACATAACAAGTCACAACGTTGGAGAGAGACCAACTGACTTCGGTATACGGTAAGTTTACGTTGGACCTGAAACCGTAACCGGACCGTCAGTGATCCGACACCTCATGTCGTCATTGTTAATCCTTTTGATAGACAAGTAATTTGGTCATCTTAAATGTTCGGGAAAACACTGACTCGAGGTGTGGAGAGGGAGACCTTTTACTCTCATATCAACCAATTCGGGAGCATGAAAAAAGGAAAGACACTTAACAAAAAACAAAGTGTAAACAATCAACAAAGTGTAAACATCTAATGACATCTTCGGTCCATCTAATCGTGAATTTTCCTAATATTGTAACCCTTTATCCAAAACCTTTATTTAATGGAGTTGTGTTCATCATACTCTGCACAAATACAACTAAAAAGGGGGGTATAGTATAATTTGTGAAGACGAAAATAACTTGTGAAGAATTTAAGTATTAAAATTCTTATAATCTATTAAAAATACATTATCCCCGTCGTCCAAAACATAGAATGATAAAAAATATTTCATATTACAACGAAGAACGACACTCGATTCTACTTTAGAACTATGTACGTATATATGTGTTCGACCCCGTATCTACATACACGATTCGGATCATAAGTCACAAAATCTGATCCCTAGAGAGTATAGAACGTCCCTTTTGACTCTCATTTGAGAAAGTATTACTACCTTCCTTTTGTTTTGTTTCTGTTTGTCGTTTTTAGAGTTAGGGGGAGACGTAGCCATCTACCGACTCACAACGGTGTCATCTTCTTGAGAAGGTTTGCGTCCTTCCAAAATCTTTAGACAAGAAGATCCTCGGGTGTAGGAGGGGAGCGGGAGGGACCACATAAACTCCACACTCCACCCCCGGCCCACTACTCTCTCGAGGTCCAGTGACCACGCCTTCCCGCTCCTCCCACCCTCGTACTCAGATCCTCAATCTTCTTTATGTAAAAGTCCCCTCGTTCCGTAGTATTTCACTTCTTAGTGAGACAGTAATCAACCCTCTCAGTCTCCCCTTCTGCCTATACTGTTCTCCCTCTTTCCTCGCCCGTCTTTGACCTGAGGACTAGTACTTCCTCTTTCTCTGTGGGCCCCTCGGACAATCCACTAACACACAGCACACCGACACAATCTCTGTCTTCGCGTGAAACTTCGGAAGTGTCCTTTCAACTATTCAACCACATCACAAATTCAACAGTTTGTATTATGAAGTATAACTTATTCTTTTAAAATATTCATAAATTATTTATACAATATATGTTAAACGTATTCTTTTTATGACTACCGAAAACCACTCCACTTCAGCGAGTCAACACAGGCTAAGAAACACTGGGGTACCTGACATCGGGTGGTCCGAGAACGTAGGCACCCTAAAAGGTCCGTTCTTATGACCTCACCCAACGGTAAAGGAAGAGGTCTCCTAGAAGGGCTGGGTCCCTAGCTTGGGTCCAGAGGGTGCAACATCCGTCTGCGAAATGAGAGACTCGGTGGTCCCTTCAGAGAGTAGGAAAACCTCATCTTTAGTTTAAAAAGACCGTACTGAGGTAATGGTCGTCACCCTAAATAGTTTTGATGTTTGTGGTCGTGTAACTTATAAAGTTATGACATGAGTTAACAAGTATAAAATCGATGTTTTGTTTGGTTCACATTTACGAATTATACATTATGTTTAGGTGTCCAAGAAGTGTCTTCTTTTGTTACCTTCTGACTAAAAGATGTACAGTGGGCAAGTAATCAAGAAGTCATTATACAGAACTCAATAAAGTCTATATTACATAAGTGGTGATGGATACAAAAAGTTGTAAAAGATAGATTCAGGATTTCCCATATTTGTTCCTACGTATGTCAGTCCAACAAAAATATTTGAAAACTACAAAGAAGACAATACCTAGAATGTTATTACTTATATTCCTCTGTTTCTGTTTTCTACCGAAAACCATCTACCACAATTAAAACACATCCTTTGTATAATGAAACTGTTGTCAAACAGATCAACAAAAAAGATTACATCTCTTTTTCCGGTTTCTCTTCCTAAACCTTGGAACCATCTCTTTCACAACATCCGAACCACCTCCAATCTTCCCGAAACCTTATGTCCTCCAACACATAGACACGTCGACGAGACAACGGCACACGACGGGACCCGGACGACCTTAAAGATGTCGAGACGGTCAGAACAGTGACCCGGGTTCGCTCGGTGGGGATTGGGGGTCGGTGTGTTGAAAGAGGAGGGGACGTCGGGAGTGGAACCGACTCTCCAGACCTTGTCGGACAGACACCCGGGAGGATTGAAGTCGTTCGACTAAAATCAATGACTCATGGTCCCATTAGGAGGTCAACGAACACACCTGGGTCTACTTCCAAACTATACACCATGAACTTTAAAACCTATAGTCTAAACTTTAAGTATTATACGGTTTTGTTTGACCTTCTTTAATCCAAAAATCATCAGAGTAAAAAGTTTATTTGTTTATGCATACATACATCATAGTGGGTATGGTATAAGTACCAGAAAGAGAGTCACACAAGTGCCCACTGCATAACAGAAGTTGAAACACAGTCAGTGAAAAGTCCCTCAGACTCCTCACGTACCCAAGGACATAGAGTCATAACTGAGGAAAGTAGTGGGTAAAAACTTTAAAATCAGATTCACCATGGGTAACCCCGTACGAATCACAAACAAGTACAACTAATTTCCCCTCGTCAATATCTTTATTAAAGATTTACCATCCATAAATTTTTAATGACGTACCAAAACCTTACGTCATAAAATAAAGTCTCTCGTCTTTAATATGGAGGAATGGTCACCGAATAAACCCAATGGTACTTTTTCTACACAAGAACCGGTCACACACTCCTTTGTAGGACTTCCACACACACCATTCCCCCTTTCGGCATTACGTGACTTCTACAAGGGTTCCCGTTCAACGTCAACTATGAATTCTCAATTGATATTGAGTAATAGAACCCACCATTGAGTACAAATACAAAATTTTACCTTACATGAGTAAATAATGTCTCAGTTGGTAAGTATGTCGGTCACGAAAAAAAAACCCCCCCCCATCAACAAACAAACAAATTCGAAGACGACACATATATCACACCGGACCCTTAATTAGTCTTTAGGAGAGATAGTAATGGAGTGTGACGTGACTTGACAAATACGGAGTAAGGGAATTACAAAGGGAAGAAACGGTTGACCCAAAGACAATGAGTTGTTCTCTTAGGAGAAAAAAGAGAAGAGAACGGTTAACTCTCAGTTCAGGAGACAGGTCCGGACCCTGGTTATGAAGACTAGACTTGTCGTAAAGGACTTCGAGACCTTGAACAGAGGGGTTGAGAAGGTTACTTTTGATGGACGAAGGAAAAGACGACAGGAAAACAATAACGAGTTTTAGAAAAAATAAGACTTAACATTTGTATACAATAAAGAGGGAAGACAAACATTCGACGATGTACGTCCCTAAAACATTATGAGTATAAAGATAGAAGATATCGTGGAGTCCACTAAGAAACTATGAGAAATAATAACGAGTTATTTTACAACTTAGTTATGTACACTATATTACCTTACATATCTTTTCAACCTCTAAGTAAACCCTTTTGTTTCGTCTCTATGTGCATGGTTGATATTCCCACGGAACGGTATCGAAAGAGAAAGTCATGACGTCAGACAACCTTAGTCCTCGGGTCTGTCGATAGTGACTAAGACAGCGGTTAACTGGCAGATGAGAATCTGGGAAGTATCTCTTCCGAGAGACACTTTCTTCTCATTGAGACGGGAAAAAGTAACTTAATAGTGTCTCAACTTACTCTAGTAGTCACACTTTCTTCAAACCCTCGTGACACATACATGTATACTTCATAACTATGACAGTACTTAAACCCCTCACCAATCGACTATCGGTTGATTGAGACTGAGCCACCTGTACTCAAACTCATCCGAGGTCCTCAACCACTACCTGTCCCTTCGGACCACACGACGACAGGAACCCCAACGTTTCTCAGCCTGTGCTGACTCACTGACTTGATTTGATCGACTATTGTCACTTGTCAAAAATGTTACTGTAGAAAGACCGTCAATGACATCATTTAACAAAACCTCTTTTCTTCGACTATTCGACATACGATATTAAACACCATATCCCTTAAAGTGTACCTCCGGAGTCCCATCTCTTGTTTTATTCCAATACATACCATTTTCTCGTGTTCCTTTCACTTCTCTCTCTTTCAAGGTATCGAATTAAAGACATAAAAGATTTCAATGTTTGAGTTACTTATGTTGACGGAAGTCGAAGAAAACGAAGGGTCACAGTCAACCAGTCCCATGTAAACACTCTGTGGCAGTCCAAGGGACAAGAATCTCGTAAGAACGGGTGACGGAAAGATGGATATTACTCTATCAGAAAGAACACTCGTAAACGAAAAATTTAATGTACAATTAACAGGAATAAGAAGAATCATCGTAGTAACGTTTAAAATCCATCAGTATCAATATTAAAAAAAGGTTCACAAAGGGGGTCTCTCTAATAAACACGTTTATAAGTATACTTAGACTACTTCTTGAGTGACGATCCCTCGGAGTCTTAACAGGGTCCCTGTACCACCAGTCCTAAAGGTGTCACTTCCAGAAGGAACGAAGGGGCGGGGACTCATCTATATAACGGAACAGGGATACTCCAAAATGAAAAGAAGAAAACCCTAGATACACCTTTAGTTTTCTTCAGTATCGACCCTGGAGACACCACCAGGTCACTGATTCTGAGACGCGAGGGTCACGTCCCCCGAGTCCAAGTTGGGAACTAGTCCCTCGATCTAGGGTGTACGACGTTCATTCTCAATCTGTACAGCGTTGATTTTCTAGAACGCGCTACGTGGATTCTGGGTCTCGTCGGTTTATTTTATTTATAAATTTTTTTCTTCAGTATCGAGAAAGAGATATGAGAAATATAAATATTAAAATGAGGACAGAGTAAAAGGAACGAAACGGAGAAGACCTTAAGTCAAGTAGGACATGAACATTAGAGTAAAGAAGAGAGGTCGACATTCTCTCGACACATGGTAGAGACCATGAACGGAGAACGAGTGGTAACGTACGAGAGGAGACCTCAGAGACGAGTCCTGTGAATGGACGAGACCGAAGGAAAGAGAAGAAGTGGGTAAGAACGACACTGATGATTAAGGAAGGTCCTCAACGACAGAGAAGGAGAGACTCGTCATCTGTGACGACCACCCAACAATGGAACGAGACAACATCACACGGAAGAGAGACAAACGACCAATAGAGGACAATTTGACAAGTCGACAAGTCGGACGAGTCTAATCGTCATTAAGACAAAGAGACCGTCACGTGACACATAGTCACCGGGACGTCCAGTCCCTTCTCCTTGAACTCCTTGGTTATAGGTACCTGTGACTAAATAAGACTATGTGATAGCGAACCTTGTCGAACGAGACTCTCTGAGACTTTTTTAGTAGGAACTTACGTCACAAAAATTTTTGATAAGTAACACTAGATAATCACACCGATACTTTCGTTACATATAATTCGACGTCGGTCTTTAAAAAAATTTCTCTAAACTTATACTTTTTTATACTTACGTAGTGTCATATCATTCCTACAGTATACACAAGTTCCAACATTAGATTTTGTATTAAGAAGAAAACTAAACCTTAGTTTTGTAAACTTTCGGTAACCAGACTATTGGAAGTCATCAAAATCGAGGAAACTAAGGAGTGGAGGAAAAGAAAGATTACCTTTAAAAATTCAAAAAAAAAAACATCAACTCTGTTTTATCTTAATCTTATACCGGATAAGTGTCCCGTCGAACTACCTTTTAGTTTTCGTGTCAATTGACTAAACGGTCAACGTCCCGTCCAGAGAACGGACAAGGTACCTAGGTTCTGTCCCACACCAGTCCCGTCGTCGGGTACAGGGCTGTTTCGGGGTTTCCTCGGAAGTGACTTCCGAGGTGGACCTCCGAGGAGACGTCCAAAGCAAGTCCCCCTAATCCTGAAAAAGTCGTGGGTCTGGGAGTGTCACCCACACAGGACCTGTATACCCCACTAGTCTCAGGGTGGTCACACCCCTCACCTCCTGTCACCTTTCTCCAAAATCCTCTGTGGTTTACTGGTCTATGAACACGACAATGAAGAAAAGAGACCGTCATTCTTTATCGATATCCAACATTCACTAACAATCGACAGTTTACACTAATTGTAGAAACCAATCTTTTACTGGTAAAAAGTGATTACGGAGTAAGAACCAGAACTATAACCCCTCTGAAGGACTGGCGTCACAAAAGAACGATGAGACTACCGTAAGGTGACCAGAACATTTGTTGTAAGAACTTTCTTTTGAAATTTCCTAAATAATTTCACTTTTAATAACACTATATGACAAACTTAAGACCGAAAAAGGAAAATTTCCATTATATTATTTAACTAAAAAATTATCAATTTCATCTTAATCGGACGACAGTTTACTCTTTACAAAATCGGGTGCATAGAAATAAACGGTAACCTGACTTCCCGACATAAAACCATACTAATAAAACATGGGGAAGTACAAAATCGTTTTATTAATTTGTTGAAAACACAATGGGGTCAAAAGACTGAAGGGACGTTTTCACGAACCTTACCTATCAGACTCTTGTGTAGGTACAAGTTCATATCAAAATAACCCCCTATTAATATTAAAACTAGTAAACAACACAAAGTCTTGACTTATCCAATTTTACAGATGAAATTACTAAATTTTATTTAGTATTTTATATTTGTCTCCTCTGCCATCTCCTTCTTCAGTTTGTAAATTAAACAACTTTTAAGATGTAATTCATTTAGAAGGAGACAGGTGGGGGTTCACAGAAAGACAATTACTAAAAATTTACAGTTGTAGGATATAAAAAAGGACTGGTCAGAAAACCCTTAGAAACCGTGTACACAAGGTAGACTACTTTAATTTTTTAACGTCTGGAGTTCCCTTTATTAATTTACTAAAAAGAGAAAAATATATTTGTAAACGAAACTTTATATAAATATAAACTTCCCGAAACTATAAAAATAGATTTCGTAGTAAAGGAGTACGACAGAGTCGGAGTATTACTTCGAAGAGAAATTTAATAATTGTAATAGGTCATAGTGTTCAAATAGCATACCCAATTTAAATACACGGTTTACTGAGTGGCGTTTCTCGAAGGGGGAAGGAGGGAAAACGGAACTCATATATACACAACCATCTTCAAAATACAGAATTATGAAAGACTAAAGTCGTCAATTTTGAATTTTTTGTAAAACACATGTAAAGAGTAAAAATTGTTAACACAAAAACGAGTGGACAAAAGGAAAAAAGTTGGGGAAGGGTGAGGTCGACGAAGAGGTTACAACAAACCCGAGGGGTCATAGGAACAGATAAGAATGTGAAGAGAAACGACCTTGTCTCTTCTAGAAACCTCACAGGAAACAAGAAGGACAGGGTCGGACTCGTAGGAGGTACGAAGGGAATGTATGACGAGGGGTGAGAAAGGTAAGTTACTGACCGGCAGGACCCTCTCACCTTACTCGGGACCAACCCCTCCCCACACGCACCTCTGGTATCAAAAATAAACACTGACATCGACCCATTTTAACACGTCCAAAGGATTGGGAACTGAGATCGAAGAACTAGATTCTTCCTCTCCCAACTTGGTCACTAGAGACTTTAGGGATGGTCAAGATTATCACGTACTATTTCATTAAATGTTATTTCACATTAATCCGAATCGGAAGACTCCTACCCCTCTACCTACATATAAAAGTCGAATTTTGTCATCGAATTACTAGGTTTATACACCGACACACACAACGGACACAAAGAGTCGTAAAGATGGCCGGGAGAAGTGGGTTGGGTAGAGTCTGATACTAGGTCCCTTATTTTACGTTCCTCAGGCAAAAAGTCGGTGATTACACGTATATGTAAAGGAGATCAGAATGGAAACGTGTACTCCAAGTCCTTTCTATAGTGACTATACAAAATCTCTCCCACTTATTCATCATCTTTGTAGAGGGTCACATTTTCCTGAGGAAATAAACGTCAGGAGTAATAAACAATACTCAAGTAAGACTTTCAGTCCCGTTTTTCACCGGTCGATCAATACCAACCAACTTCGGACAAGACAGAGACCCATCGTGTCCTGTTTCGGACGTCGACAGAGGAGAGCCTCAGTCACAGTCGCGGAGATGAGCCCCTCTTACGGCCAGTTCCAGGGGTATGACCGAGCAGGGGACCCTGACAGATAAGAATCTAGGAAGTCAGATGACTTCAGAGTCTCCTTCGGTCCAAACCCAAAACCGACACAATACATCTCTTCAGGCAGAATGGGAAGACTTAATGGTAATGATAATAAAAAGAGGTAAGTATGTAAAAAATGGTATATGTAGTAAATGTAAACTCCCACCTATCTAATTACTCATGTCCAAAGAGGAAATTTTCTATATCTTGTGATATTTCCTAGTGTAAAATTGTATTATCACAAAAAATCTACAGGTAAGAACTCCCCGAACCACCAATACATGAGTGTAAAAATACTTGAGTCAATGATTTTAGTAAGGAAAGGAGGGAGGAAGGGAGAGACCAAAAACGTCCCCTCGTCCTCTCCTTTTTTATATCTTTCCTATATATTTTGTTGATTGAGGGAGTGAGAGTTTTCTATTTGGAATCTGAGAACCTTTTTATGTCAGTGTAACTGAGAACTTTTTTTTAGTGTGTGTGTGTGCCTTAAATTTATGCACATGTGTGTGTGTGTGTCTTAAATTTACCCACCGTATTTTAGGAGTTCCGTCTTTCCCGGACGACACTTAGCAGAGAGAGGAGTACGAGGGGGTGTAGTACGAGGGCAGGTGTCTTCTACGGTCGACGAACAGAGAGGTAAACGACAAAATTTTAAGATCAGACTAAGACCATTTAGGGACAAAAGAGATAAAGGGGACGAGGTACCAATAGAGGTCATCTTGTCAGGAAAGTTAGATCGTAAGTGACGTGTACAAGGTCAGTACGCCAATGTCTCAACTGTAACGTCGAAGTCGTCTCCAATAGAGAAATTTTAAGAGACTTTAAGGGGAAACCGTGTAGGCAAAACCGTCGACCCAAATATGCCCTTTCACCGTTTCGAGAACCGAGGAGAAAAGACGAAATACTTTTATCTTTAGACACCGGTCTTCCCGTCGATCCGTTCTTCGATATCTATCAAGAGTAGTCAACGTGACGGTTCAAAAAGGTAAAAATGGATCATTTATCATAAGAGTGGCACACGCACACCTGGTTCACCACCAAAAATTTTTGTACTCGTATGACATCGGAGTGTGAATTTCAGAACAATCTTTTGGGACGACAACCTTACACACACACTCCAGGACGACATGACAAAACTGAAAACTAAAACATTAGAGAAATATATAAAAATTTCTTAACTTTGGTGAGTTTCTAATACCAGTGGTTAAGTCTTGATCGACAACGTCAAACCCGTCATTATACTGTTCTTCCTACCTTTGAGGTCCAACGAAAAGTCACTCTATATAAGTAATGATTTATTTGTTGTAGTGCACAGACAAAAGATCCAATTCACGAAACGACTTACCTGTGTGGACTCCAGGACACTCTGTCGAGTCCGGAGAAGAAAACGGGAGGGAGAAAGGAAGGAAGAAAAGAAATTTTAATAACAATTCACCACAAAAGATCCTTTTACAACGAAGACAATCGTCTCAACTGGATAAATAATGATGTCTACCGAAAGTCCCGGGAAGAAAAGAAAGACATGTATGACACTCGAGACCTCTTCAGCCGGAAATACGTTCGGTACGACTACTTAAAGGTATCAAGACTAAGAGACTAAATTTTTACTGATGTACACAAACCATACCTTTTATGAATGAAAAATAAAACAAAATTTACATTCATTTATGACTATTCGATTAACAGTTTCGAAGACGTAATCTTTACTCGTTCCGAGGAAAATGATAATTTAAAAAAAGGACGGTAATAATGATAAATATAATCATTCCGCATATCTGAGTATCCACTTAAAAAGAGGGGTACTACTAAATACTTTCTACTCTGGTGAACAAAACCATACGCCCAAGACAAACGAAGTTCTTATTCCTCAGACTTAATTAGAAAATCCAACTGGGGAATGGGTAAGTATACTCAACCTTTATACTAAAAAAATTCGATTTTACAAATCTTACTCTAAATAGTAGAACATGAAACGTATGATGAAAGAGAGACTCCGGTGTTTAAAAAACAATACGAAGACAAAACAGCTTCTTCGCGTGTCATCTGGAGTATTTAGACACTATAGTTTACGGGAGCTACTTAGGAACCCTTCTTTCACAAATTTCACGTACTAATTCCGTGAATTCGTATTTTGATGTTAATATGTGAACACACAATTAAAACACATGTCATTCTGAAATAAAGTTGTGACCAACATTTACTCTCCTCGTAAAATGACGGTCACTTACGGACGTAAAATACTTACGAATTTGTTTTAGAGGAGCTTAACCGACTGGACCTTTCTTTCCACTTTCGTAGACATCAATCCTCCATCTTCTCTTATGTTCTAAACATCATCTCCAAAGAAAAATTTTCATTTATGTTTTCACTGAAATGAAAACACATGTCGGTACGAACGACACGGAAACCTTAGCAAATACGATAAAATCGACGACAAGGTACCACTTCCGATTGTCACTTTCGTTAAATCTACTCCGTTACTTTTATTAGTTCCCTGAACTCCCGTCCTTCGTCAACTGTTCCTTAGACTAGTTCCTCTAAACTTCCGCAACCAACCGTAACTGACTGGTATGTAAACAATTAGTTCAAGGTCCATGATCGTAATCACCTGTCGTCTGTGAGGAACTTCGAACCTCAAGTAAAATACTTTTCACTTCCTACATCGTGAAATGTTTTACCTATTATTACAAGGTCTTGAACAATGGGAGTTCTCCATCGGACCTGATCTTTATATTTAATTAAATTCTTCTCATATTTATTTAAACACCTATTATCTTATCACTAATACCTCTCCTTTATTTCCGACAACTCCTGTATGGAGACTGAAGGCCTTTAACTCCAGTACTTTCCGTGACGGTGATCAAGGGTGTCGGTGCTTAAGTGAGAGGTTTTGCAACCAGACTGGATTATAAGTGAACTCGACGCTAACCGATTTATATCTCGTCAACCTGAATCTTATTCGTCACTTTAAAGTATCCATTAATTATTAATGTTTCTTTTAGGTTCTCTCTAATGTACATATAATAAGAGTGACAAATATTAGAATATAACACACATGGACTATTCCTTCGAAATCTTTTGTCTTAAATAGTACTCTTCTCGATAACGACTATTGTTTACTCTTGAAAAGTTAAATCAAAGTGTTTGGTTTTTCATTTAAATAAAAGACTATACTTCATCTTTTTTAAAAAAATGTGATTCCCTCACCCGATTTCGTCGGGTCTATGTAACCAATAGAAAGTCGGACAATTTGTTGTCGTCACAAATACCAGGCTTTCAATAGACAATCCTTGTTCCCGTACCTGTCTTTACCTTCACCCGAGGTATCGTTGCCCTCGACACATTGGTCGAGGAAACACACTAACCAGTAATTCGGACAAGACGACCTCAAATCCGTGACAAACTGGGACCTGACGAGACGGGTGAGAAGGTTGGGGTGCAACAGAAAAAAGACAATGAGTTCCCTTTGACCTGCTTTAGACTTCCTTGAATGTCGAAATCACATTTCATGTATTGTCATTTATAAGACACATGTAAACAACTAACAAAGAGTCAAAAGTTTGCACTTCCTCATTAAAGTCCTTAACACCTCAAGGGGGGTGGGGGTGGTTCGTTCGAATTCCTGTTCTAAATCAAAAGAAAAATATTATTCTTTCACTTAAAATTTTCGTGGATTTAACAAATTTTCAGGGTCAACCCTTGAATGGAATTTCCTGACATCCATCTAACACCTCGTAAACATCCTAAAACTGGAACATTTGAAATAATGGAAGATTGTGTAACAAAAACTGACCTGTACAACTGTATTATTTTAAAAGAGAACGTTAAACAAGTCTGTGCGTATCTGAGTCGTAGATTTAAGGAACGACACCCCTGAAAAGTCAGACAGAAAAGCATACTTTTTATCGTAAATGAGAAAGACACTTTAACCTTCGGTCATCTTAAACGGTGTCACTACTGATTTTACATCGACGATACTCGAGTACTAAAAAGGAGACGAAAAACGAAACGAAAAAACATCTTAAACGGACCTTCTTAAGTTTAAATACCAGTTTTTGTTTTTAATTCTCCGATAGACGATAATTCATATTTAATAATATTATTATATGAAAAGACTATTAAGAATCTTTCTGTCGTTATTAATTAGGTTTTCTTTAACGTAAATCAAGATCTAAGTACTTTTTGAGTCTCAACCGAATCCTTTACTATGTATTGTAAACTACATATATGAAGACCCGATAATTACGATATGAATGGTGAGTATATGTCTAAAAGTATAAATTTTTTTACATACATATCTCATCCTTTACCGTCGAGTAAGGTCTTAAGAAGGAACTTTTTGGGTACCTGTCTCCTCGGACCTCCCGATGTCAGGTATCCTAGGGTCTTACTCTGTCCTCACTTAGTGTGTACGTACGTGCATATACCAAAACATCGGACGATGGGGAATTCAGGGAGGAGTCATTAGGTGCCTGTACGAAAGAAGAATAAGTTATGTATTATACATGTTAATCTAAGTAAGTAAAATTACTAAGACACTATAAAGTAACTTATTTTATAGTAATGGGAGGAGGAAATTTGGTCGGAGAGAATTACATATAAATTGGTAAATCCGACAAAGCGAGAACTCACCCCCACGACAGTATCCCTACACCACTGGAAAAACGACGTGTATAGAAACGTATGAACAAAATATAAAAAGGGAATTCCATTTTAAGAGTTTTTGTCTTAAGACTCAATTTCTCTATGACAAAGATATATAACACGTAACACGTGCGTCATGTACGAGTCAACACAGGTTCAGAAACACTGGGGTACCCGACATCAGGCGGTCCGAGGAGACAGGTACCCTAATAGGACCGTTGTTATGACCTCGTCTAACGGTAAAGGAGGAGCTCCCCTAGAAGGACTGGGTCTCTAGTACAAGGGTAGAGGTAGCAGAGGACGTAATCGTCCTAAGAATAGTGACTCGGTGGACCCTTCGGGTATATATAACGCTGAAAATAATTTATAAACTTAAATGTATGAGTTACACTAATAAAGTCATAATTAACGATACATCATAAAAGTCAAATCAACGAGTCAACACAAACTGAGAAACACTGGGGTACCGGACGTCGTGCGGTCCGAAGGGACAGGTAGTGGTCGAGGGTCTCACACGAGTTTGAGTACAAGTAGCTCAACCAATCTTAATACATTTGACTTTTATACTTTTGAGGGACAATTCGTAGAGCCTTATCAATAAGAAAATAATAGTTTATCCTTTAAATGTAGATCCGCATTCATTTCGTCTTCACCAAACTGTATTTATGTAATATTTTTTACACTTCAGTTTTCAAACTGTTTGAAACCTATGGAAGAAACAGTCATTCACATACATGCATAAAATTTCTATATGTATGTTACTTTACGAGTTTAGAATTCACATACTAAACTACCCAAAACTGTTTATTACATGTTGAAACTTGGATGGTCTGGTCAAGTCCATGTCTTATAAAAACAAGGAAAGTCCTCAAACGAGTAGGGAGAAAGATCGATCAGGGAAATAGGGTATTGGTGACAACACTGATGATTGTGATATTTATTCAAAAAGGACTTCAACCTGGGAATGGAATGTGACACATATCTTTAATTGAGTTTTACCCAGTTTGGATTTTTGTACTCTCGATTTCGATATTTTAAGAATCTTCTTTTGTATCCCCTTTCGAAATACTGAAATTTAAACCGTCACTAAATAACCTGTACTTTGGTTTACGTGTCCTTTGTTTTCTTTTCTATTTAACTTCATGTAGTTTTAATTTTTGAAGACACGTACTTTCGTGTGATAGTACTCTTGTTTTTCCGTCGTGAGTCTTCTCCACTCTGATAGACCTTTAGTACATAGTAAATACCCTAATTATAGGTTTTATATAATTCATAAGGATGGTGTGTTGTTGTTTTTTTGATTGTTGGGTTAAATTTTTTACCCACTTTCAGAACTTATATCAAAAGGTACTCTTATTTGTTTATTGACTATTCGAATCGTAGTGATTAGTAATCCCTTTACTTTTCGTTTGGACATTACTCACACTATGGTGAAGTGTGGGTAATGCTACCGATAATGTTTTTGTTTTCTCGTCCACAACAGTACCTACACCTCTTTAATCTTGGGAACACGTGACGACCGTCCTTAAAATTTTACCATAAGACGATATGTTTTGTCACACTGTTAAAGAGTTTTTTAATTTGTATCTTGATGATAACAACAACAATCACAAATCAACTATTCAACACAGGCTGAGAAACTCTAGGGTACCTGACGTCGTGTGGTCCGAAGGGACAGGAAATGGTAGAGGACTTCAAACAAGTCTAAGTACGGTCAACTTAACCACTAGGACAGGTTGGTAAAACAAGATACAACGGGAGAAAAGAAGGCGGGAGTTATAAAGGGTCGGAGTCCCAGAAACGTCACTCAACCGAGAAGTATAGTCCATCGGTTTCATAACTCGAAATCGAAGTCGTCGTAAGGAAGGTTACCTATAAACTCCCAACTAAAGGAAATCCTAACTGAGTAAACTAGAGGAACTTCAGGTGCTCTGAGAGTTCTCACAAAAGGTCATGATGTTATGGTTAGATCGTTAAGATGAAGACCCGACCCATTTTCTTCACTTTCATTTTCGAACTTGTCTATTTAACATACGGATAAAAGTATCGTCATGATAAGTGTTATGATAATGATGATATTCGTCATGAATGTTACGAATATAAATATTCGTTATGATAAGTGTTGGATCTGTCGTATAATTTTTCGTCTCTGTAATGAAACGGTTGTTTCCAGGCAAATCAGTTTCGATACTAAAAAGGTCATCAGTACATACCTACACTCTCAACCTGAAATTTATTTCGATCTCGTGGTTCTTAACTACCAAAACATGACACCACAACCTCTTCTGAGAACTCTGAGAGAACCTGACGTGCCTCTAGGCTGGTCAGATAGGATTCCCTTTAGTCAGAACTTATAAGTAACCTTTCCGACTACGGCTTCGACTTTGAGGTTTTGAAACCGGTGGACTACGCTTCTTGACTGAGTGATCTTTTCTGGGACTACGACCCTTTCTAACTTCCACCCACCTCTTCCCCTGCTGTCTCCTACTCTACCAACCTACCGTAGTGACTGAACTACCTGCACTCAAACTCATTCGAGACCCTCAACCACTACTTGTCTCTTCGGATTACACGACGTCAGGTACCCCAACGTTTCTCAGCCTGTGATGATTCGTTGACTTGACTTGATAAGTGTCATTAGTTTTCTATCTTGTTGGGAAGATCATAACTTGGGAAAATAAAATAGGAACTCCGAAGGGACCACCGAGCCTACCATTTCTTAGACGGACGTTACGTCCTCTGGATCCAAGCTAGGGACGTAGACCTTCTAGGGGACCTCTTCCCTTACCGTTGGGTGAGGTCATAAGAACGAACCTCTTAGGGTCCCCGTCTCCAGGGACCGCCCGACATCAGGTACCCCAACGTTTCTCAGTCTCTACTGACTCGCTGATTGTGTCACAGGTACTACCTACTGCACTATTTGTTTTATGACAAACGTAAATTTTTACCTTATAAAAAATTGGAATTTTTCCTTACTTTAAGACTATGTACGATATTGTATCCACTTGGAACTTTCACTTTCACGATCAGTGAGTCATCATAGGTTGAGACACTGGAGTCACCTGACATCGGACGGTCCGAAGAGACAAGTACCCTAAAAGGTTCATTCTGATAACCTCACCCGTCGGTAATAGAGGAGACCCCGTAAAGGACTGGGTCCCTAGTTTGGGTCCAGAAGACGTAACGTCCGTCTAAGAAATGACAAACTTGGTGATCTCTTCGGGTTCACCTCAATGACAAATTACCTTTATCTTAAAGTAAAACCCTACCGCTTCAAGACCTCTACCTATCAACACTACCAACGTGTTACCACATTTAGATGGACTACGGAGATTTTACACGCGAAATACTAATCTTAAGGTACATACTGATATCGTTTTAGATAAAAAGAGTACATGGATGACACGACCTTAATCTAATACAGAAGAAAGACCGTGAACATTTATCACAGGTTACATTATAGGAATAACCCTGTGTACCCTCACAAAGTACCCCTACATAAATGTTTCACTTAACGATCCAGAATCCCTTCACGTGGAACTTTGAATGACCCCACTGGGAAAATAGTTTGAAGAAATCCTTCCTTCTCCTACTCTTATATTTGGAATAATAAAGAAGTCAAAACTTCCTACTTGTCTCAAGTCCCATTTTTCATTTTACTTTTTACCTCGGACCCTAAGACGTGTAAATTGTACTATGTCTCTAAACTTTCAATAATTAGTATAGGAAATAGTCTCATCAAAGGATTTTGTTTATGAATGTCATTTACTTACTAAAAATCGATATGAAAGGGAGAGATTATGATAAACCTTCGTAAGTGTAAAGAAACTTTTAATCCTATTGAAAAAAACAATGACACATACGTGTGTAACGACCTTTTCCTTTACTGTTGGGTGAGGTTATAAGAACTGACCTTTTAGGGTATCTGTCTCCTCGGACCACCCGACGTCAGGTGTCCTAACGTTTCTCAGTCCGTGTTGACTCGTACGTACTAGCCCATGAGTACAAGGTGAAGTTTTAGGAGAAATAAATCTTTACTCTCTTTAAAAACAAAAAGAATAGAAATTTATTGTTTATCTGTAGTATCCGTAAAAGACCTCTAAAGGAAAACCAAAGCAAATCACTATTTATAGGTCATGTAAAGGACCCACCACTACGGTATGAACCTCTTCCGTTACCGTGGGGTGAGGTCATGAGAACGGACCTCTTAGGGTACCTGCCTCATCGGACCATCCGACGTCAGGTACCCCAGCGTTTCTCAGCCTGTGCTGACTCGTTGAAGTGAAAGTGAAAAGTGAAAGGACGTAACCTCTTCCTTTACCGTTGGGTGAGGTCATAAGAACGGACCTCTTAGGGTCCCTACCCCCTCGGACCACCCGACGGCAGATGTCCCAGTGTGTCGCAGCCTGTGCTGACTTCGCTGAATCGTCGTCGTCGTTACGATATGACCATTACCAGTTCCGATGAGGCGACGACAGTCATACTCCAAACCCCACAAACAGACAATCTAATCCAACTCGTATACACATAGTTTCCGAACCTACCATGTTCACTAACGCCAAAATGTCACAAAAGGTAGGAATCAAATTTTAAAATATATTATAATTGAAATAAATTATTAGGTAACTTGCTGTAAGTAAATAAGTAGGTTGTTGGGAAATAACTCACCGTCCGGGAGAAGGTCCTCCGTACGGTGCCTATATCCTCACACATCAATTCACTACTTCTGTTTGTCATCTTTGTCTTTGTGCAGTTTCCAGTTGACTGATTTAGATTATTAGAGGGGAGACCATTTTATCTTAGTCTTTACCGTACTCTTACTACCACCAAATCCGTCCAGTCCCTTCCTTACCGTAGACTCTGTCTTCACGAAACATAGGAGTTAAAAGTCATGTGTCAAGGACTTTGAGTCATTGAGAACCAATTTAAAGTGAATTTAGGTTACTTCAAGCCATTAGAAGTAACAACAATTCAACGATTCAGCATAGATTGAGCAAAGTTGGGGTACCTGACGTCGTGCGGTCTGAAGGGACAGGAAGTAATAGAGGGTCTTAAACAAGTTTGAGTACGGTAACTCAGTCACTATGGTAGGTTGGTAGAGTAGGAGACAGTAGGGGAAGAGACGGACAACAGTTGGAAAGGGTCGTAGTCGTAGGAAAGGTCACTCAACCGAGAAGCATAGTCCACCGGTTTGATAACCTAGAAGTGGAAGTCATAGTCAGGAAGGTTTCTTACAAGTCCCAACTAAAGGAAATCGTAACTGATCAAACTAGAGGAATGTCAGGTCCCCTGAGAGTTCTCAGAAGAGGTCGTGGTGTCAAACTTTCGTAGTTAAGAAACCGTGAGCCTCAAGAAATACCAAGCCGAGAGTGTAGGTATGTAGTGATAACCTTTTTGGTAGTGAAACTGATCTGTCTGGATACAACGGTTTCACTACAGAACGAAAAATTATGTGACAGGTCCAAACAGTCTCGAAAGGAAGGTTCCTCTTTCGTACAAAATCAAAGTACCGACGTCAGTAACAGGTGTCACTAAAACCTCGGGTTCTTTTATTTTAAACAGTGACGAAAGTCATAAAGGGTAGACAAACGCTACTTCACTACCCTGACCTGTGGTACTAGAATCCAAAAAGTTACAACTCGAAATTCGGTCGAAAAAGTACTTCATTCTCTATTTATTTCTGAGTGTCATCGGTTTTAACTAAAGTGTTTTGAACTCTGTCATTTTACATGAAGGGAGTACGTGACCAGGAAGTCCGGAAGTACTGTCACATCATATCATCCAAAGAGACAGGAGCCGTCTCAGACAATTTCTACATCCAGTCTCACTGTTCGTCACCGAC
This sequence comes from Capra ibex, assembly GCA_006410555.1. Taxonomy (NCBI): domain Eukaryota; kingdom Metazoa; phylum Chordata; class Mammalia; order Artiodactyla; family Bovidae; genus Capra; species Capra ibex. The sequence goes on from SJYO01026388.1 coordinate 74,467,570, forward strand.
TTACGGAACTACCGTACACTCTTCGGTCGTCACACCCCGGTCTCAATAAGACTCGAAACCAGTCTGTTGAAAACCTCAACCGAGACCCCGTAGGTAACAGAATTGTAGAGGCAAGAAGTTAAATAAAGAATTATTACTTTTGAGTCGTCACCGGTGCCCTGACCTTTTCCAGTCAAATGTAAGGTTAGGGTTTCTTTCCGTTACGGTGTCTTACGAGTTTGATGACGTGTCAACGTGAGTAGAGTGTACGATCATTTCATTACGAGTTTTAAGAGGTTCGGTCCGAAGTCGTTATGCACTTGGCACTTGAAGGTCTACAAGTTCGACTAAAATCTTTTCCGTCTCCTTGGTCTCTAGTTTAACGGTTGTAGGCGACCTAGTACCTTCTTCGTTCTCTCAAGGTCTTTTTGTAGATAAAGACGAAATAACTGATACGGTTTCGGAAAACTGACACACCTAGTGTTATTTGACACCTTTTAAGACTTTCTCTACCCTTATGGTCTGGTGGACTGGACGGAGAACTCTTTGGATATACGTCCAGTCCTTCGTTGTCAATCTTGACCTGTACCTTGTTGTCTGACCAAGGTTTATCCTTCTCCTCATGCAGTTCCGACATATAATAGTGGGACGAATAAATTTAATATACGTCTCTTGTAGTACTCTTTACGACCCGACCTCCTTCGTGTTCGACCTTAGTTCTAACGACCCTCTTTATAGTTATTCGAGTCGATACGTCTACTGTGGTGGGAATACCGTCTTTCACTTCTCCTTGATTTTTTCGGAGAACTACTTTCACTTTCACCTCTCACTTGTTCAACCAAATTTCGAGTTATAAGTCTTTTGTTTCTAGTACCGTAGACCAGGGCAGTGAAGTAATCTTTATCTACTCCTTCGTCACCTTTGTCACAGTCTGAAATAAAAAAACCCGAGGTTTTAGTTACGTCTACCACTGGCGTCGGTACTTTAATTTTCTGCGAATGAGGAACCTTCCTTTCAATACTGGTCGGATCTATCGTATAAGTTTTCGGCTCTGTAATGAAACGGTTGTTTCCAGGCAGACCAGTTCCGATACCAAAAAGGTCACCAGTACATACCTACACTTTCAAACTGATACTTCTTCCGTCTCGTGGCTTCTTAACTACGAAAACTTCACACTACAACCTCTTCTGAGAACTCCCAGGGAACCTGACGTTCCTCTAGGTTGGTCAGGTAAGACTTCCTCTAGTCGGGACCCTAAAGAAACCTTCCTTACTACGAGTTCGACTTTGAGGTCCTGAAACCGGTGGAGTACGCTTCTCAACTCAGTAACCTTTTCTGAGACTACGACCCTCCCTAATCCCCGTCCTCCTCTTCCCCTGCTGTCTCCTACTCTACCGACCTACCGTAGTGCCTGAGTTACCTACACTCAGACTCACTTGAAACCCTCAACCACTACCTGTCCCTCCGGACCACACGACACTAAGTACCCCAACGTTTCTCAGCCTGTGCTGACTCGTCGCCTTGACTTGACTTATTACTAACAAACCAAATTTTACAGTCTTTTCGTAGATTATCTAAAAACTTTCTGGATGTAGATTTAACTAAATTTCGTTTTTGTAATAACTCATAATTTTTTAATTCTGTAATTAAGGACTGTTAACTCCATAATACAAATCTTTAACCAAAAATTTCCATTGCCAATTATTAATCATAAATCTCTATTGAGATGTTGAATATCAAATTACTTATTATTATCTTATACACACCTTAAGGTCCATCTTAATATTATAACGACCAATATTATAATTACCATTAGTTATCTTCTCCCTCGGGGTAAAACGTTTACCTCTACATTCTGTCTATAATAACACACTAACTATTATAAGTGTGTTGATTCCATATCCCGCTGAACCTAAATCCAAAGTATTTAAAGATTATGTCTTTAAGACATCCATTTACTCGTAAAATCAACAGAGAGAATCCAACACCGAGGGTACGTCCCTGTCACCCGGTGTACGTCGACGAACCGAGATCCGAGGTCCAGAATATCGGGTGGTCATGGCAAATTGTCCAATAGGTCCGAGAGTCTCCCAATCTATGGTCAGTCAGTCATGGTGTATTACTCTGTCACATAGATTTTCCTTTTGTTCATCTAAAAATTAACTCCTTTTCTCGTTGTTGTAGAGGGTCCGTCCACGAAAACTACCAAAAGGGGGACTGCAAATAACCTTAGTCGTCTAACAACGATGCCTAGGAAACCCTTAACGAATGTAGGGGTGGGTAAGATGGACGGAGTGGACGTGGACGGAACGAAGGTACGAAAAGTCTCAACCCTATCCACCAATTTCTTACATCATTCGAGTACCGACGAGTATCACAATCCTCTGAGGACGTCATACAGGAGAGAAACAGAACGAATCTTTTATCTCCTGGGGGTCGGGGACGGGACTTTATTGTGAAGGTATAACACACATTCCCAAAGACATTTGGTCTTTCAGTTGTATAATTTCACGTTAAGTATCCCCTCAACGACCGACACAACTGACTCGAAATGTCAGTAAAATTGTGACCGTTTCACAATGGGATTGACGAAGTTTAGTTTGACGTTTCTACGAGCACACTTTATATCATAATCTATAGTTTAGTTTGTATACCCACAACTTGCTTTCCTATACACAACACCATCATATACCATAAGATCGTACACCTCAACATAAAATACCTTTAAGAAACCGAACCGAATACCGTCCCTGTATGTAAGTAATACTCTGTAGTTCGACATTTTATTTATTTTCGTTTCTTAAGTTGACACGACAACTTACCAAAAGTTATGTTTGAACAGACAAGATCATTGAATCCTAGACACACTACTCTTCGTAAACATTCAGCAACACCGGTTTACAAAACAGTAGTAACGATCTTCAAACTTTTATTAGATCTAGTCCAGTTTTCCACATACTTGAAATAATAACGTTAAAAAAGAAAAATGAAGTATCATGTACAATTTTTAATGACACGATTAACCAGAATCTCCGTTTCACAAATTACATAAGGAATGAGAAAAAGGGAGAGTAAGTTATAAGACATCAGTTAAACAAAAAATTCACATATAGACCTTGACTACTGAATTAAGAATCTTCATATATCCGAATACTCCAACTTCAAGAACCTAAAGAGTTTACTTGATATAACACCATAATTGTCACTGAAGTGATAAGAGCAGAGTCCTCACGAAAAACGGAAAAACTATGGAACAAAAAGAAAAGGAGAGGATAAGAAAGAGAGTCAATCCCTTTTTTTACACAGCTATCTAAAGACTAAACTATCTTGTAGTCTTTTATAGTAGTTACCACATAAATAACGTACTCCTTCTTGAAAAGAAACTTGTCAAAGTTATAAAAAATCTAAGTACATTGATCTTTACCTCTTCTTGGTAAAATCCAGTAAGACAGGTATAGAACCCATAAAGGTCGACTCACGAAGGGACCATCGAGTCTACCTTTTCTTAATAAGGTAGGAACCCATCCCTTCTAGGGGACCTCTTCCCTTAACGTTGGGTGAGGTCATAAGAACGGACCTTTTGAGGTACCTGTATCCTCGGACCTCCAGATATCAGGTACCCCAGTGTTTCTCAGCCTATGTTGACTCATTGATTGTGAAACTGTGAAATGTAGTAACTGACAAATAGTTGATCCTTTTATGATAAGAATATATCGATACTTATAGAAAGAGTATAACTATCAATGTAACAAACTATATGTATCATAGCAAAAGATTTATCAAAGTAAAATAACATTTCGTCACAACGAAGAAAAATCGTTTTTATCATTTACCTTAACGATTATATTGACCATAAACGATTTTACATTAACTCCGTAAGACTGGAAGCAACTTTGTTTACACATGGGTTTAGTGTTCGTAGGATGTTTTATAATCATTCCCTAGAACTTGACCTCAAGTAAAAGTAAACACATAACGTATTCTTACCTAATTATATTAGAAAGAGACTGAAAGAACCGTCTTCGTTAAAAAAACTACAGTCATAAGCCTCGAAAAATGGGGGAGACCTAAAAACACTTTAATAGTCATAAACTATAGACTATTTCATAAAAAATTTCGTCTCAATTTAATAGAAAAAAGAAGTAACTATCATACACTCCTCTTCCGTCATCCGACTAATTAGATTACCTCTCTTACAATTTTTAAACTTAAGTCAATGAATCGTTTCTTGGGTGAAGTGTAACGACTTAGCTTTGGTATAAACTAAAATAACTTAACGTACAAATCTGAAAGAGAGTGAACGGACAGAACTGAGAACTGTCTACGGTGGAGTCATGCCTGTCGTCCCACACTCACCAATGACGGTCGTCCCGGTCGTCGGAATGATGTTGGTCGTCGGCGTCGGAGGCGTGGAAGGGGGCGTCCGCGGTATAGACGGGAGGGTCAGGGTCGTCTCCATGGTCGGCGTCGTCCACTCGCGTAAGGAGCAGCGGTCCGGAGACAGGACACAGGTTTCCGGTGGGACCCAAGACTCTGTAGAAGGACAGGGTAAATCTCTTAAAGACAAGAGTCACCCCTTTTTACTTCAAAACTCTTTTACATCTTGATATAGGATTTGACAAACAAATACTTACCTACAACCTCTAACTTCCCACCCTTCTTATTCATTCGAATTATCGAAGAATGTAATGGCCAATCACTGTCGTCTTTTACAGTCAGTAATGTACAAGAAACAGTACACATAAGGTTTAGAATGTTCTTTCATGAGACAGTGAAACAACTCCGAATAACTCCTTTTACCAAAATAACTAGTAAATTAGAACGATCAACCGTGTATGTACCACAAAATAGAACTCGAAAGAAAACTAAACAAAATTACCATTCACGATGACATAGTTTTTGTAACAATGGAAACCGTCATAATAAGAAGGATTTGATCAAATATTTGTCTATTAGTGAAGTTAATGTTATATAATTTTATGATTTCCCTTAGTACATGAAACTCATACAATTTGTCAAAGATCAAATTTAATCGGAGTAATTTATGAGAAACTCCAATAACCCGACGTATAAAGTCGAATGTACTAAACAACTTTTTATCATGTGTACGAAACCCATGTCACTAAGTCACTAAGTCAAACTAGAACAAAATCTCTAACAGTGGTTTCTATAATTTTCCGTAGCACTTGAGTCCTGGACATGAGACTTAAGTTTATCTTGAAAGTATCGTGAAAGTCAGTATTCGTAGTTTAACATTGAAACGTAAAACACAAAAACAGAGAAGAAAGAAAAACCACCCACCCCCACTACTTCTACCCCTTCTGTCACCGTGACTGACAAGTCAGAAGTTTTACTAAGGATCGGTCGAACCCCACTAACGACTACGATCCGTTTTATATATTTATATACTTCGAATTAAAATTGTTTAAGTCGACTAAAGATTTCATAAAATAACCTAAGAAACATCCGAAAAAGGCACACTAAAAATAAATTCTTAAGGTTTTTCTGAAATATCGAAATTTGTTTTGTCACATTGTCGACTCTGACTTCTCCGATATCTTAGAACACAAAACGTATACATAAACGTTTTAAATTTCGTCAAATATCTACATCCTTACATGTAATAAAGTTTCAATAAATCAGACAAGAAAATAATTTTAGTCCTTTTAATTTATTGGAATATTATGGTAAAGAAAAAAAAAAAATATGGTAAAGAAAAATTCACTCGAGACCATAGACCCAAATATTATATATTTCAATTTCTAAAAAAGTACCCGAAAGTCTCGGACTAACTTGAGACATCCGTTTTACAAAACAGTTCAATAGTTTCAAATTCTTCCTGAGTTGTCTCTATAACGTAATCAGTAAAATGAAGTAACACGATTTTACTTAGACTAACATGTTGGTTTAACCAATTCCTAAGACTCACGGACAGTAAAGGAAGGTTTTGGTTCAAGTTTTAAATGAAGGAACTACTTCGTAAGTGACTACTGAAGAAGGTGTACCGTTAATCAATAAATTATAGACATTCCGGCCTGGGACCCCCGGTACTACCCGGCGGGGAGGAGAGGGAGGACGACCGCCCCCTACAGGGATTGTCTTCCTCGGAGGGTCTAGGACCCCTGGTTACTGTCGTGTGAAGTGGTCGATTTCGACGGGGTGGGTCGGTGCATCTTCCTGGACAGTCGGACGCTGCGGAACCGGATCGTTGGATAGGTTTGGGGACAGGTAGATCGGACTGGTAGGGACCGTTGCTTACATATTTTTCGTGGGGGTTGTGCCAGGGCCTCGCCTGAAGGAGCTGGACGGAAGGAGCCCAGGCTCTTGGGGCGGCCCTCGCGAAGCTGTAATTTTTCAGACAATCTGTGAGAAAACTACAGGACCAGAAAATGGATTGTTATAGGAAAGATAAATTTATAAATTTCGTATGATGTCCATTTCAGACTAAAAATACTCATGACAAGTCTACACGAATCAAATCCAGATAAAATACGAAACTCGCTATGATGGTAACAAAATAATTGAACTTATGTTATTTGATATACAGTCCTTCACTTCACTTTAGCGAGTCAGCACAGACTGAGAAACGCTGGGGTACCTGACATCGGATGGTCCGAGGAGACATGTAACCTAAGAGGTCCGTTCCTATGACCTTACCCAACGGTACAGGAAGAGGTATACAGTCCTTCATGACATATTTTTACTGAACTACATTTATGAAAAAAAAAAAAAAAACATATAAGACTCCTTTCAGTTAATAAAGGCTTTCATATAACCTTAAAAAAAGAAGAAAAGTGATATCTTATAGATTGATAAAAATTCAAAGATATTTGAGAAAACCCTGTTTCTTCATCTTTAGTCTCTATAAATCCCTGGGATTACTCTCCCAGACCAAAATGTCCTTGTCAAAACTAAAAATCCCTCAATCTATAAATATATATAACCCTTCAAATAGAGCCTTTACTGTAGATCGTAAAAGCTATATCGATCATGGAGTTTTGACCTTATTGTCGGAGGGGGCTTAGATAAGGTTTTGTTTCATTTTTATTGGTCATCTTATAGAAGTTTAGTTAGACTGAAAATTATTCTTAAAAATTATGACTCAAGTGTAAATTTTTTACTTCTTTGAGTTGACAAAACTAACTTCTTCGGTCACAAAGTACTGTCTGTCTTGTAAGGAAGGACATCTGAAAGGAAAAGAAAGATCTGTAACGTACGTAGTCAAGTCAAGTCAAGTCAGCGATTCAGCACAGGCTGAGAAACGCTGGGGTACTTAGCGTCGTGCGGTCCGGAGGGACAGGTAGTGGTTGAGGATCTCAAGTGAGTCTGAGTCACAGGTAGCTCAGTCACTACGGTAGGTCGGTAGAGTAGGAGACAGCAGGGGAAGAGGAGGACGGGGGTTAGAGAGGGTCGTAGTCTCAGAAAAGGTTACTCAGTTTAGAAACGTACTCCACCGGTTTCATGACCTCAAAGTCGAACTCGTAGTAAGGAAGGTTTCTTTAGGGTCCCGACTAGAGGAAGTCTTACCTACCAACCTAGAGGAACGTCAGGTTCCCTGGGAGTTCTCAGAAGAAGTTGTGGTGTCAAGTTTGTGTAGTTAAGAAGCCGCGAGTCGGAAGAAGTGTCAGGTTGAAAGTGTAGGTATGTACTGGTGACCTTTTTGGTATCGGAACTGATCTGCCTGGAAACAACCGTTTCATTACAGAGACGAAAACTTATATGATAGATCCAACCAGGATTAAAAAGAAGGTTCCTCATTCACAGAAAATTAAAGTACCGACGTCAGTGGTAGACGTCACTAAAACCTCGGGTTTTTTTATTTCAGACTGTGACAAAGATGACAAAGGGGTAGATAAAGGGTACTTCACTACCCTGGTCTACGGTACTAGAAGCAAAAGACTTACAACTCAAAATTCGGTTGAAAAAGTGAGAGGAGAGAGTGAAAGTAGTTCTCCGAAAAATCAAGGGAGAAGTGAAAGATTGTATTCCCACCACAATAGATGTATAGACTCCAATAAATATAAAGAGGGCGGTTAGAACTAAGGTCGAACACAAAGAAGGTCAGGTCGCAGAGAGTACTACATGAGACGTATCTTCAATTTATTCGTCCCACTGTTATATGTCGGAACTACACGAGGAAAGGGATAAACCTTGGTCAGACAACAAGGTACAGATCAAGATTGACACCTAAGTACTGGACGTATGTCTAAGGAGTTCTCCGTCCGATCCACCAGACCATAAGGGTAGAGAACTTCTTAACAGGTGTCAAATAACACTAGGTGTGTCAGTTTCCGAAACCGTATCAGTTCTTTCGTCTTTATCTACAAATAGACCTTGAGAGAACGAAGAAGGTACTAGGTCGCCTACAACCGTTAAACTAGAGACCAAGGAGACGGAAAAGATTTTGGTCGAACTTGTAGTCCCTCAAGTGCCAAGTGCATAACGACTTCGGAACGAACCTCTTAAAACTCGTAATGAAATGATCGTACACTCTACTCACGTTAACACGCCATCAAACTCGTAAGAAACCGTAACGGAAAGAAACCTTAACCTTACTTTTGCCTGGAAAAGGTCAGGACACCGGTGACGACTCAAAAGGTTTGAACGACCATATAACTCACGTCGTGAAACTGTCGTAGTAGAAAGTCCTAAACTTTGTCGAGTTGACCTTAAGGTACTGGGGGTGATCGAAACAAGCATCACTACGAAAGATTCCGGGTGAACTGTAGTAGTACTAATAGACCCAGCACTTCTAGAAAAAACATGTCAAGAAGACACATAAGAACGGTGGAGAAGAAGTATAGAAGACGAAGACAATCAAGGTATGGTAAAGACAGGAAATAACTCGGGTAGAAACGTACTTTACAAGGGAACCATAGAGATTAAAAGAACTTCTCTAGAGATCAGAAAGGGTAAGACAACAAAAGGAGATAAAGAAACGTAACTAGCGACTTCTTCCGAAAGAATAGAGAAGAACGATAAGAAACCTTGAGACGAAAAGTCCACGAATATAGAAAGGAAAAAAGGAAACGAAAAGCGGACAGAAGAAAAGTGTCGGTAAACATTCCGGAGGGGTCTGTCGGTAAAACGAAAAAACGTAAAGAAAAGGTGCCCCTACCAGAACTAAGGACAGAGGACATGTTACAGTGCTTGGAGTAAGGTATCAAGTAGTCCGTGAGATAGATAGTCTAGATCTGACAATTCAGATAAAGAGTGAAGGTGACATATTAGTATTCCCTAAACTAAATCCAGTATGGACTTACCAGATCGCCAAAAGAGATGAAAGAAGTTAAATTCAGACTTAAACCGTTATTCCTCAACCACTAGACTCGGTGTCAGTCGAGGACCAGAACAAAAACAACTGAGATACCTCGAAGAGGTAGAAACCGACGTTACGTATCAGACAACTAAGAACTTGATCCTCTAGTAGTCTTTCATAATGAAACACAGAAAACAATTACACTTTCTACATTTTCAATTAAAGTCTCAAGCTAATTCTATGGATAGAAACAAAAAAAATTGTAAAAAATTACACATTACAAGACTTATTAGTTATGTAAGGGTACACAGATTTTAATTTTTCATGTTCCTTTGCTATTTCTAGACTCAGAGGGTTGTGTCAAGGAGAACGGATCGAGTGGTCGTTCGAATGGGAAACGATCTATTGGTGAAATAATACAAAGAAATCAAAGGAATGTTTCTTCGTTTTATGGTATAAAATTAACAATCGAGATAAAAGTGTGTTTACAACCATGTGGTATTATATGATATTTGTAAGAAGACAAGAAATAGTGGGGGGAAGGGGTGGGTGAATTTATATAAAAGATACTAGAAATATTTCCTCGTCATTTCGGTAGGAGGTAAGGAAAAATATCGAAGTAAGGTAAAATACCTGTATAGTATTACATAAATTGGTCAAGAGAAAGTTACCCGTAAATCCAATAAAAATCAATGAACGTCAAATTTGTTGAGACGGTACTACGAAACATAAACACAATCAAGCATTTACAAGTACACATAGACAGTCTATTTAAGGACCGACACAATTACCCATGTACACCAACATTAAAACGATCTAACAAGGAGAGTTCCCAACATGGTCAAATATGAGGTTGGTGACTACATACTCTCATGGATGTGTACAAGGGCATCGCACTAAAATTCTTAAAAGACCTAAAAATGATCAGAGAAAAAATATTCAAATTAATTTAAGACACGAAATGAAACTGATACAGAATGAAAAACCCACTACTTCGGTTTATCTTCTGATTTTTTAAAGGAGAATTCATAAGGAAACCGATTCAGGGAGTTTAAAACAATACGTAATAAAAATAAGAGAAAATCAAGATTCTTAAAAGAATGAAGGGAAACAAGTAAAAAATTTCTAAAAATAACTCTGAACCCAAAGACAAAATAAGGGAGTCTTCCTAACCACATACGAAAACGGTCAACGAACACCTGTGATCAGTAATCCTTAGTATAAAGCATAAAATAAAAGATTTCAAAATAATATATTTCTCTAGAATCATCTGACTATTTGTCTTACTACCTTACTTGTGAGTGTACGGTCGTATTTAAGGAAGTACATGATCGGATCGGTATAAGTCTATAGGGGTTAACAGTAGTCTTACGGAAATTTCAAGTAAGCAAAGTTCGGTCTAAGTTTGTTGACAATTACGTAACTAAACTAGGAATGTAGCAAAATAGACCTAGTCAAGACAGAATGGGGTGAGGGTAAGTAGGGGAACTGTACAACTAATTTTGAACTCAGCCAAAAGGATACTTTACCGAAACATACCTACAAAAGGGAACTGCACCGAATTAAACAAGTAGGTCGGGGAGACAAAGGATATTTAACGTTCGATCTAGGCGTCCGAACTTCAATTTATAAAAATAAACACTAATAACATTTAGTGCAGGAGTCATAAATCCAGGACGAAGACAAATCACCTCCCCAGGTCCTGGGAGGAAAACTCTCTTTCTCGGAGGTCACCAAGATCGGGGTCCGTCAGACCACTGGTAGTCGACAGAAGGTAGACTCCACATCTCGGTAATACTACTTCTATCTGGAAGGGAAAACCTGAGACAGGTCTAATGAGTGGGTGTCTTAGACACTCTGATTATGTACGACGACAGAAATCCGGTGATTCAAACCCCACCGCACAATGTGTAGTAATGACTGGTTATAATAAACTTATGAAGTATCCACTACGGCACTCTCATAATGTAGTCCTCTATATGTGGGATTATAAGACAACAGGATGTTGTTTACCACAATTCTAACTAACCATCCAAGTCCACCATACCGGAGACCCTGGTAAAATTTACCTTAAGAGAAGAACTCCAAAATATCTAACGCGGTAATTCACAATTAAAACTGGTCTTTGAGACCAGTACCAATCGAACACCAACGATTAAGAGTTTCCTCAGTAAATTTTTAAGAAGGATGGAGAGTCATAGTTCAAGTTCTGTCCATAAAAAGAAAAGAGAAATCACTTACGAGAATGTACTACCTATATCGGGAAGAATCAGGGAACAAATAAACTCTCCATAGTACAGTATAAAACGAGGAAAAACCGCCGGGATCTAAGGAGGAAAGGAGACAACGGACATATCAGTAGTCTACCTTTCAATTTTAGACATTGTCTTAAGTCGAAGATAACGAGAGAATGAAAGGTACAAGAACCAAATGAAATACACAGGAACCAAAGTGAGTGTGAGTAAAGGCCAAACACTAGGTAACTTTTTCCTTACAAAGGGTAACAAAAGTTATAAAGTTAATATCTGTAAATATCATAGGTCAGACGGTGTGACGACCTTGACCATGAGAAAAACAAAAGATCAACAAATAAACTACAGAAAAGTCAAGTCAAGTCAAGTCAGCGAGTCAGCCCAGGTTGAGACGCTGACGTACTTAGCGTCGTACGGTCCGGAGGGACAGGTAGTGGTTGAGGGCCTCAAGTGAGTCCGAGTGCAGGTAGCTCAGGTACTACGGTAGGTCGGTAGAGTAGGAGACAGCAGGGGAAGAGGAGGACGGAGGTTAGATAGGGTCGTAGTCTCAGAAAAGGTTACTCAGTTGAGAAACGTACTCCACCGGTTTCATGACCTCAAACTCGAAGTCGCAGTAAGGAAGGTTTCTTTAGGGTCCCGACTAGAGGAAGTCTTACCTGATCAACCTAGAGGAACGTCAGGTTCCCTGGGAGTTCTCAGAATAAGTTGTGGTGTCAAGTTTTCGTAGTTAAGAAGCCGCGAGTCGGAGGAAGTGTCAGGTTGAGAGTGTAGGTATGTACTGGTGTCCTTTTTGGTATCGGAACTGATCTACCTGGAATCAGCCGTTTCATTACAGAGACGAAAACTTATACGATAGATCCAACCAGTATTGAAAAGAAGGTTCTTCATTCGCAGAATTAAAGTACCGACGTCAGTGGTAGACGTCACTAAAACCTTGGGGGGTTTTATTTTAGACTGTGACAAAGGTGACAAAGGGGTAGATAAAGGGTACTTCACTGCCCTGGTCTACGGTACTAGAAACAAAAGACTTACAACTCGAAATTCGGTTGAAAAAAGTGAGCTACAGAAAATATGTTAAATTTTGATATATTTATACGTTAAATTATTCATTAAATCTTGTATAATTAAACAACAACAACAAGTCAACGAGTCAACACAGGCTGAGAAACACTGTGGGACCTGACGTCGTGCGGTCCGAAGGGATAGGAAGTGGTTTTACTTTGAAAGGATGACGGAGGAAAAAGAAAGTTTTATATTTCTTATACAATATTTTTTTATTTCTTATACAATGGATGTGTTTTAAGTATCTTTGAGAACAATGATGTGTTTTAAAATTTGTTCAGTCTTTTTACGTGATTGACCATACCTTTTCACTTTCATCATACATTATTTTATAATATATAAATTGATCTACGAACATATACTGACGTGACTTCTGAACACTTTAATTACAAACGTACATACGCACAATAGTCACACCTGGACCGTCGGCATGACACTCCGACTATCTGCACACACCGTAGTCGGAGGACCTACAGTTCGATCCCAACAGTTACCGCTATGGCAGAAGATTCTACCTCTCGTCGAGAACCAGTTTCAGTTAGACTTTATTTTATATTAGAAGGGAGCTACATGTACTCCCATCAAAATAAGGACCTTTTAAGTCATATTTCAACAAAATTATTATGAAACAAGAATATACGTCTTACCTCAACCCAAGATCCGAATCTGTTTATCGAAAAACACAACAAAATATAGATTTACTTACGACCCTGAAACCTTTACTTTCACCCTACGCCACGTTATTAGGCAACCTAGTCAGAGAGAATATGTAGTACCCTGTTAGATCGTAAGAATGGAATGTGGGAATTTAAAGTAACGTAAAGGAATAGGAACACTGTTGATTGACGGGGGGAACTTTAGAATAGTAATGTCTATTGAACCCGAGGGAGTAAAAAAAGACTTTATTTTACATATGTACTATACTCAAAGGATATATGTCTTAAAGTCATCTGTAGTCATATTACGGTAAGTACGTTATCTTTTCTGTCTTTCAAATATTATTTTATAACAAAAAGGATTCATTTACGAGTCTACACAGATGTAATCTTCTGAACATTTTATCAGTCTCCGGACTTAGATATATTATTGGTACTTGAAGTGTCTATGTTCACTGTCACTATATCAATATAACGTGTTTGTTGAGTTTTAACACTTGTTTCAAAGTCAACTACCCTAAAAAATGATATGTCGGCACTAATACATTTTAATTTTATAACTTGTAAATTTTATTGTACGAGTCGTCTCAACAACTTGTCTTTTTTACACAATGGGGTTTCACACTTCCGGAGATTCAAACACTTATTTTATGTGTGGTGTCATTTTTAGTTATTCATTCTTATCATTCAACAACTTGTCTTTTTTACACAATGGGGTTTCACACCTCCGGAGATTCGAACATTTATGTGTGGTGTCATTTTTTAGTTATTCTTGTCCGAAGTAAGAAGGACACCAACTGGTTCTCTAATTGGTTATTTACGTGACAGGTAAACGGTACTTTGTAAAATAAATGAGTTGTAGTACCACAAAGGAAGAAAGTTTTCCACAATTAAAAACTCAGAAATTTTTTTCTTATCGATAAACTTCTTCAAAGTACGTAAACCTTCGTAAAAAAAAATTAGAATCGAACGAAGGAGTTTGACGAAATGGGTTCTAAATTATTAAACAATATCATCTCTTTTAATATCACGGTATTTAAAATTGAAAACAACAACAAAATTCAAAGGTAAAATAGTAAAACCCAAGTATTATTTTAGGATTTTGTCTCCTCGGTCTGTCCGATGTCAAGTACCCCAACGTTTTTCAACCTGTGTTCAACCTGATTTGTCGTTGAGGTTTCAACTACACATCCAAACAAAGGACCAAGAGGCAAGGGAGGACCGTTTGAAAGTAATGGAAGGACAGAGGAGGAACACGGATATCTGAGTACAAAAGGGAGGATGGAGATTGAGTTCAAGATGAAATCTAGAGGAGAACACTCTACGACTTCTTCTCCAGTACAAAAATAACACCGTGTTCAAAGAGGGTCTGGAACATGGGCGACGAGAATTACCTTCGCCGACGATCCACAGTTTCCGTCACAAGGTCCTAGACATTACACTTTCCTCAGCGGACCCTACCTTTGATCTGACAGACAGTTATGGCAAAGGAGGGTGTCACCAGAACACGGCTGAATCGAGTCGAAGGTCCTGCCACTGTCAACCGCAGGACGTCTTGTGACAAAGGTACCGAAATTTGATAAGACAACAAAGGTATCGGCCTTTTTCAGAAAGAAAGGAATCTCTTTCAAACATCCTCCATTGAGGTAAGTCTAATTCAAAGTCAAATGAATTTCTCCTACACAGTCCTAGAATTTTTTTTTTTCTGATCCAATTTCGTCACTCTCTTAAAGTTTGAAATGGAAAAATCCATATCAAAAAAGGTTGACTACCTTAATAGAGTCTAAGAACTCTCTTTATGACCCATATGATACTTACACATGAAGAGTTCCATGTCGAAAATAGAAAAATTATAAAAAAATTTGAAGTCCGAATGACCTTTTCAACGTCTTCTGTCTTTTTCCTTTTGTATTTGATATATAACTTAGGGAAAAACGAACCCTAAACTTCACTTCCTTACTTTAGGGTCAACTTACTTTCCAGTTGTGTCCGTCTACTATCGTGTCACCCTCTCCACACAAAAGTTCCATACCACACTATGATGCACAGAGTCTCCTCCAGACCTTCTTACTCATTCTCAAACGACCACTCTCTTCTTTACTAAAATCCCATCCTGATTAAGAAACAATCACTCTTGTCTCTATAACGGGTTAGGACTTCACTATGACTTGTTCTGAGACTCTAACCAAAGTCATAGTTCCAGTTAATCTTCCTTGTATAATTAATCGAACCCTAACCACGGAAAGTAACAAAAAAGAGTCACTAATTCTTACTTTATTTTTCAATGACAAATTATTGAAAAATTTTGTTTTATCAAGATCGAGTCGTTAAATGAACATTATCACCTAGTAAGTTATTTATCAATTCACCTTCAGACTTCAGACATACACGTATCCATCTTTGTTCACAAATATAAAAGATTTTATGACGAAACAAACCTGTAAAAACACCTGTCTTAAAAAGTTTTCGACTACGTCATTTGTTTCACAAACTGTTTACCCGTAACAAAACCTTTTTCCACTATCATAACCTGTACTCCCATCGTATGAAGTCTTAATTATTGAACGGTAACTTAAGACACTTCCTCGAGTCTACAATTAATTAATCGTATAACTGTAACTAGGTAACACCGTATTTGTAAAGAAATAATAATAACGAATAATGAATAGGATTAGAAACCAAGAATAATAAATATTTTGTTTAACAAGTAAATATTCGGTGAAGACAAGATGTCGAAAACCTCTCTTCGTATCTTCTGGACATAATTCAATGTCTTCACGAGTATAGTAAACGAAATATTCTAAAACAACAGTCTCGTTTCTATTCCTGTAAATCAAACGACGGTTATTAACGGATCGTAAATCTATAATTGTGTCCTCAGAAAATTAATTGAACTATTATTTTTGAAAGCCTTACAACTAACTACTTCTGTGAGGAACGAAATTTCCTCTAACGATCACTTCGGAGCTCAAAGGAAACGTACCCTGAAAGGGAGAACGACTAGAACGAATATCAATCAACAGTCCGAAACTTGGTCCCGACCCATAAAGGAAAATACAAACTTCTTGAACACTCGTAGACTCCTCTTTTGAAAATTCAATGAAAGTCCAGACTTGTTGCGGGTGAGGATCTGAACTAAAGATGAACAACCGAACCCATTGGTGGACACATTGACGAAGAGATGAGCCCAACCTCGGTGAGACTCCGAGTCCACCACGAGTCCGACGACCTTGGTCGTCGGACGAACCGAGAGAGAACCGAGTGTGGAACCGACCCCACCAGTCTCGAATCCTTCTACCCTTACTCTTGTACTGAAAAGGAGAGATAGAATGAAAAAAGAGGGAACCCTCTGTCCTGTCATATAATTTTTAAGTCGTGACTAAAACTTATATGACATCTATATTAAACGACGGTAGTTTCAGACCTAAGTACATCTTACCGGTCAAGGGACACATATAAACACAAACACAAAACTAAACCAAGAACAATAAGGACTTTCGAAGAATTTACTTGTTTATCTTTTTTGATGACCTCTTACTTCTTTTCGTAAAACTATTATGATCTTAAACTATACTTACAAAACGATATTTTTAGTCCCAATCGGATACGTCGACACGGATGGACCCAGAAACGAAAATAATCTTCACCTCTTTTCCTTCTCTTTTTAAGAACGTAAATTATGACTAACAAAGGTCATTATTTCATAAAAACCGAGAAACTACCTTTTGAAACTTATCAATAATAAAAAAATACGAAACCTAATATTGACACTGAGACACAATCTAATATTAAACTATTACGATTAATACCAGTACAAATTTTATAAATTCTTTTTTCAAAAAAAAAAAGGAAAGTTTATGGTCTTAATTTCCTTTTATTTCGGTTACTCCTCAATATACCATTATCGTTATAAAAGTTATGAATTAAATGAAAATCTTTCCACTAACCTCCGAAGGAGGACTTTTCTCGTTGGACTTTCGGTGTCCGTCTGGACCTCGGACACATGTCGGACCAACACCAAATCCGAGACGAGGTACGACAGGTCGTCGACGAGTAGTCTTATAGTCCGAACGGATCTTTACCCGTCTTCTAGTCTAGACGACAGACACTCACAGACGACACCACTATTTTCTCCTTTTAGAATGTAACAAATTCTATACAAAATAATTTTCGACTCCTTTTTATAGTTAGGGTTCTCGTCCTAAACCAGATTTTTAGTGACTTCGAGGTGTAGTAAGGGACAAAGATTACATCGACATTATCCCCCACTCGAAAGATGCAAGAAGGGAGTGAAAAAAGAGGGAGGGAGAAGGGGACGGAGACAGAGGTAGGGGTCATCTCTACCACGACACCCCAACCTGACCTACGGAATTGGAATCCACGTGGCCCCTGGATAACAGATTGAGAAATAGGACCAATGGGTCTGAACCGGTCGCGACCCTCCTCCTTCGGAGAGGATCCATCCACCCCTGAGACCCACCTCGGTTGTGAGTGTGGACTACACTCAGAGATCCACGGGGAAGTTGAAGAAGAGAGACTCCTGGGGTGGGGGTAGGGCGAAAGGGGAAGACCATGACTCCCTACGTCAACTCCTAATCAGGACGTCAATTTTCGTCGTAACTCCGAGTAATATAAATAGGTATGTCAAGAAAAGGGAACTATAAATTTAAGACTGTGATCTCTCTCCTTTCCTAAAAACAAAAAGGACCTAACGAAAAACGACGAGAGTCGACAGAAGTAAACAGAAAATTACGAATAAAGTTGAATGACTTCATGTATTTTATTTCATTTTGTATTGAATGTACATATCGTAATTTTAAGAAGGAAGTAATTAAAGAAACTAAAATTTTTAAGAACCTCATTGTTCGAGGTGCATAAACATAAGACCTTCTACTAATAGACATCTACAAACTTTGTAGTCTAATGAAAGTCTTAACATAACGATTACACCCGTCACTGGTGGAAAAAAAGACATTCCTATCGTCTTCGTCCAAGCTGAGTGACTGACTAAGAAGAGTTCTCACGACCTGAAATCCCCTCTCCTTACATAAGTACAGAGAGACGTAATCGGAACCCCTCCACTTCTTTCCTACCTCCAACTTCATTTCCCCTAGGCAACCTATTGATATGTCGACAACAAAAGATTTTTCACCCCTTTTTTTTTCTACCTCCCTAACAGACGCAGTCTTAGTGGACCTCACAGACGAGTTCATTCAAGAGGGTAGGTTCATGATTGACCCGGGCTGGGACGAATCAAAGGCTCTAGTCTGTGATAGTCCACGCAAGTCCCACCATACCGGGATCTGACTTCATTCAAGAGAATGTAGTTTTACCAAGACCCCACACCTCCCACTACTCCTCCCTTGGACCCTCAGACGTAAATTGAGACTGTCCGTTAAGACTACGTAAGGGTTGAAACTCTCGGTAACCTCTCGTCTTCGAGATTGGTCACGAAAGGTCACAGAAAATGAGATCGTACCACCTACCTATAATGGAGTATATAGTACAATTATTATTGGGAGTCCAGTATATCGTTCACTACGGACTTACACCACCCCGAACCAAAACTAGGACTTAGATAAAATTAGACTTCCCAAATGACGGTAGCTATAACGACAAATGTCATCTTTATGTAAAACAAGGTCTCTATCCGATCATAAGTTCGGAAATTTTAGTGACTATACCCGAAAACGTAAACAATTGAGTCCCAAAAAGTCTAAAATCACTCGTAATTTCAGAGGGTCTTCCGAACAATTTTGTGTCTAACAACTTGAGATATGAGTCTCAAAGACTGAGATATCAAACCTGGAACGCACTCAGTGAGTTGGAGACACGGAGTCAAAGAAGTAGACTCTTTTCATGAAGCACCTCAACTACAGTTCTGGCATTCGTGAGACTTGTCACGGACCACTTATCATTTGCAATGTATCAGTGATCGACGACGATAGTCGCCTGGTACCAGTGGTGGCCTATTTGAGGGTCACCCAAGTCACTTTTAAAACTAAGAATAAGAATTTACACCAAAATGTATTACATTTGTTGTTATCGACTGTAAATAACTTGTAAATTTACAGTGTTCGTGTTTCTCTACGAAGAGACGAGACGAGACGATTCAGCGAAGTCGGCACAGGTTGAGACACGCTGGGGTACCTACCGTCGGGTGGTCCGAAGGGGGCAGGGACCCTAAGAGGACCGTTCTTGTGACCTCACCTCTCTCTACGAATCAGAGAGGAAATTAGTAATCATACTGAAAACCTCTGTCAAGGATATAGAACCAAAATATCTATTCCCCTAAGAAGTTCACCATTCAATATTTCGACCCAAAAGAAAAACGACACACATAATAATAATAATAATGTATATGACAAAAGAGATATTTTTCGTGTGGGTTTATAAATGACACCGAGTAAACGAAACACTCAAATTCTTTCATTTAGTTAGATAATTTTTAGAATCAACGAAATCAGGAATCGACAACTCATAGAAGGATAAAGAGAAGTCATAAAATCTTCTTCACTTTAAATCCGTTGGTGCACCGAAGGGAAAAGGGAGAACTGGGGAACAATCAAATCCTTCTTCAAGAACGTTTTTTATCTTATGTTCTTTCCTAAAAGAATTCAGAACTTACGGTCTCATCACCGGAGGTCCCAGGTTTGAACTGATTGCATCCCCTACGTCGACGAGAGTGACCGGCCGGAGAGAGATTAGAGGTCAGGAAAGTCCCAGGAGAAGTGACGTCCACATCCCCGTCGACGACGTAGTCCTTGTGACCATCCAGGACACAACATCATTGCAAGAACAACTACCGTCCCGTGTTAATATTAGTCCTAGATAATAGATATTTAGTTTAGGGAATGTTAATATAGCACCTTCACTCTTTATCTAAGTCCCCTAATCTAGACTATCTGTTTTACGGACTTCTTGATACCTGCCTCTAAACACTGTAACATGTCCTCTGTCCCTAGTACTGGTAGGGGTTCTTTTTCTTTACGTTTTTTCGTTTTACCAACAGACTCATGTCTAGTCAACGAGTCAACACAGGTTGAGAAACGCTGGGGTACTCAGCGTCGTGCGGTCCGGAGGGACAGGTAGTGGTAGAGGATCTCAAGTGAGTCTGAGTTGCAGGTAGCTCAGACACTACGACAGGTCGGTAGAGTAGGAGACAACAGGGGAAGAGGAGGACGGGGGTTAGAGAGGGTCGTAGTCTCAGAAAAGGTTACCCAGTTGAGAAGGGTACTCCATCGGTTTCATGACCTCGAAGTCGAACTCGTAGTAAGGAAGGTTTCTTTAGGTTCCCAACTAGAGGAAGTCTTACCTGACCAACCTAGAGGAACGTCAGGTTCCCTGGGAGTTCTCATAAGAGGTTGTGGTGGCAAGTTTGCGTAGTTAAGAAGCCACGAGTCGGAAGAAGTGTCAGGTTGAGAGTGTAGGTATGTATTGGTGACCTTTTTGGTATCGGAACTGATCTACCTGGAATCAACCGTTTCATTACAGAGACGAAAACTTATATGATAGATCCAACCAGTATTGAAAAGAAGGTTCTTCATTCGCAGAAAATTAAAGTACCGACGTCAGTGGTAGACGTCACTAAAACCTCGGGCGGTTTTATTTCAGACTGTGACAAAAGTGACAACGGGGTAGATAAAGGGTACTTCACTACCCTGGTCTACGGTACTAGAAGCAAAAGACTTACAACTCAAAATTCGGTTGAAAAAGTGAGAGGAGAAAGTGAAAGTAGGTCTCCGAAAAATCGAGGAGAAGTGAAAGAAGGCATTCCCACCATAGTAGACGTATAGACTCCACTAACTATAAAGAGGGTCGTTAGAACTAAGGTCGAACACGAAGAAGGTCAGATCGTAGAGAGTACTACATAAGATGTCTATTCAATTTATTCGTCCCACTGTTATATGTCGGAACTACATGAGGAAAAGGATAAACCTTGGTCCTTATACGATGACCTCTAGTCACCTCTTTATTGAGGTCTTCTTACTTCCCTACCTCGGTTTCGTTTTTGTTATGTGTAAACACCTACACTGACCACTATCTTCGTTCTAGGCTACGACATTTCTCGTTATAACGTATCTTTGAACCTTACAGTCCAGGTACTTAGTTCCGTTTAACCTTCACCAGTTTGTTCTCTACCGTTCCCACTTGCAGCTGTAAGATCTTTAGTCGCTTGATTTTACCTGACCTTACCCACTTAAATTGAGTCTACTGGTAATGTAGATGATGACGCCCGTCCTTAGGGAGTCTTCTTTACCTCATCGATAGTACCAGTTGTTTTCTCAGACTTTACGTCATGAACCTACGTCAGAGTTTTTGCTGTCTTACTAGAGACAAATAGAGGTTCCGTTTGGTAAGTCATAGTGTCAATAGGTTCAGATACGGGGTTGGTCATTGCGACTTCTTTGACTTCTACTTGCCAAAATACTTCTGGATGTTCTACAAAATCTTGATTGTGGGTTTTTTCTACAGGAAAAGTAATATCCCCTGTCCTTACGTTTTCATCCTTCAGTGCTTTGTGGACCTCATTGTCCGTTTAAACCGGAACCTTACGTCTTACTTCGTCCCGTTTCTGATTATCTCAAAACGGTTCTTTCACGTGACCAGTATCGTTTGTGGGAGAAGGTTGTTGTGTTCTCCTCTTGGATGTGTACCTGTAGGGGTCTACCAGTTGTGACTTTAGTCTAACTAATATAAGAAACGTCGGTTTTTACCTCTTCGAGATATGTCAGTTGTTTTTGTTCTGGTCCTCGACTGA
The DNA here is from genome assembly GCA_006410555.1 of Capra ibex. NCBI lineage: Eukaryota > Metazoa > Chordata > Mammalia > Artiodactyla > Bovidae > Capra > Capra ibex. Next base: position 74,489,539 of record SJYO01026388.1, read on the forward strand.
CACCGAGTCTAGTACTTGAGGAATAACGGTTTAAGTCTGAATTTAACTTCTTTCATCCCTTTTGGCGATCTGGTAAGTCCATACTGGATTTAGTTTAGGGAATACTAATACGTCACCTTCACTCTTTATCTGAATTGTCAGATCTAGACTATCTATCTCACGGACTACTTGATACCTTACTCCAAGTACTGTAACATGTCCTCTGTCCCTAGTTCTGGTAGGGGTACCTTTTCTTTACGTTTTTTCGTTTTACCGACAGACCCCTCCGGAATGTTTACCGATACTTTTCTTCTCTCCACTTTTCGTTTCCTCTTTTCCTTTCTATATTCGTAGGCTTACGTCTCAAGGTTTCTTATCGTTCTTCTCTATTCTTTCGGAAGGAGTCACTAGTTACATTTCTTTATCTCCTTTTGTTGTCTTACCCTTTCTGATCTCTAGAGAAGTTCTTTTAATCTCTATGGTTCCCTTGTAAAGTACGTTTCTACCCGAGTTATTTCCTGCCTTTACCAGACCTTGATTGTCTTCGTCTTCTATACTTCTTCTCCACCGTTCTTATGTGCCTTCTTGACATGTTTTTTCTAGAAGTGCTGGGTCTATTAGTACTACTACACTAGTGAGTAGATCTCGGTCTGTAGAACCTTACACTTCAGTTCACCCGGAATCTTTCGTAGTGATGCTTGTTTCGATCACCCCCAGTACCTTAAGGTCAACTCGACAAAGTTTAGGACTTTCTACTACGACACTTTCACGACGTGAGTTATACGGTCGTTTAAACCTTTTGAGTCGTCACCGGTGTCCTGACCTTTTCCAGGCAAAAGTAAGGTTAAGGTTTCTTTCCGTTACGGTTTCTTACGAGTGTGACGGCGTGTCAACGTGAGTAGAGTGTACGATCATTTCATTACGAGTTTTAAGAGGTTCTGTCCAAAGTTGTAATACACTTGGCACTTGAGGGACTACAAATTCGACCAAAATCTTTTCCGTCTCCTTGGTCTCTAGTTTAACGGTTGTAGGCGACCTAGTAACTTTTACGTTCTCTCAAGGTCTTTTTGTAGATAAAGACGAAATAACTCATACGGTTTCGGAAACTACTACACCTAATGGTGTTTGACACCTTTTAAGAAGTTCTCTACCCTTATGGTCTGGTGGATTGGACGGAGAACTCCTTGGACATATGTCCAGTACTTAGTTGTCAATCTTGACCTCTACCTTGTTGCCGAACCAAGGTTTATCCCTTTCCTCGTGTAGTTCCGACACATAACAGTGGGACAAATAAATTGAAGAGACATCTTTGTAGTACTCTTTGTGACCCGACCTACTTCGTGTTCGACCTTAGTTCTAACGGTCTCCTTTATAGTTAGTGGAGTCTATACGTCTGCTGTGGTGGGAATACCTTCTTTCACTTCTCCTTGATTTTTCGGAGAACTACTTTCACTTTCTCCTCTCATTTTTTCAACCGAATTTCGAGTTGTAAGTCTTTTGCTTCTAGTACCGTAGACCAGGGTAGTGAAGTACCCTTTATCTCTTCGTCACCTTTGTCACCGACTGAAATAAAAGAATCCAAAGTTTTAGTGACGTCTACCACTGACGTCGGTACTTTAATTTTCTACGAATGAGGAACCTTCTTTTCAATACTGGTTGGTTCTGTCGTACAAACGGAATCATACTAAGGTCGTACAATTTTTCGTCTCTATAATGAAACGGTTGTTTCCAGACAGAGTAGTTCCAATACCGGAAAGGTAACCAGTACACACGTACACTGTCAACCTCACATTTCTTTCGACTCACCACTTTTTAACTACGAAAATTTGACATCACAACCTCCTCTGAGAACTCTCTGGGAACTTGACGTTCCTCTAGTTTGGTCAGTCAGGATTCCCTTTAGTCAGGACTTATAAGTGACCTTCCTGACTACGACTTCGACTTTGAGGTTATGAAACCGGTGGACTACGTTTCTTGACTAAATAAACTTTTCTAGAACTACGACCCTTTCTAACTTCCATCCTCCTCTTCGCCTGTTGTCTCCTACTCTACCAACCTATCGTAGTGATTGAGCTACCTGTAAAACTCATATGAGGCCCTTAACCACTGCCTGTCCCTCCGGACCACACGACGTCAGGTACCCTAGCGTTTCTCAGTCTGTACTGACTCGTTGACTTGACTTGACTTACTCTGAGTAGTCTTTCTTTTATAACATTTCGTCAAACCTGTTCGGACAAGGAAAACTTTTTCAAAAATTTTACTTTATTAATAAGTAAATTTAATTATCTTTTATTTACTATAAGACTTAGATCGGAAACCTGAGAAGTCATTTATATCATATAATGTCTATTATTCCAAAATTATATTCGAATCTCAGAATATTCGAGTACTTTAGTCATCGTCACTTTTTGGGAAACTTGAAAACTGGATACTAAAAAATTTAGATTATATTTTCTAAAAACCTCGTTCCTATTTCCTTCTACGTCCCTTTTTATGACTATACCTGAATCTGAATTTCAGTGAATGGTAATAGGATTTTGTATTGGAAAGTACCATACAATTTTTTTTTAGGTAAGTCAAACATAAGGACTTCATAACACACAGATTTGATATGTTCGACATGGGACACATGAGATGGGACTCGGGAGAGTCGAAGTCAGTCAGGTCAGGTCAAAGGTCTCATCCTTTGACTTGAGTCCTCAAAAAAGTCCAACGTGTCGATCACACCTCAGGTCTAACCTTAAACTCGAACCCACCCAAACTGAGTTCACGAGTACCAGAAACCGCTCTAAACACCGACCTTTTCCGTAGAACCTCAGTCACTTTGACCTTTGGGCCGGAAATTCTCCCACCCGGTCTCAATCACCTCTCGTAGTCTGAATCCGTTCCTCCCGTCGAACTAGTCATACACTCCAGGTCTTTCCCAGCGATTCAGTCTTCCTCCCCTTCTACTTTTACCGTTCCAATTAAACCAATTCTAATACCTCTCCAAAAAACAAAAAAAAAAAAAGGGTTTCTGTGAATTCACAATCCTAATTTGTGACGTCGTTCATATAATTTTTATTTTACCCAATTCTTTGACTTCCTATAGTCTCTTCCTCTTTATCGGTTACTGTAGTAAATATAACACATCAGATTTTTCTTTACTATGTTTACTTGAATTGAATGTCTTTGTCCGAGAGTTTGAAACTCTTGTTTGACACCAACAAGACCCCTTCCTACCTCCACACCTTCCCTATCAATCCCTCAAACCCTACCTATACATGTATCACGATATAAATTTTATCTGGTGGTCGTTCCTGGATGACATATCGTGTACCTTGAGACAAGTTATAATATACCGTCGAACCCTTCCTTCGAACCCTCCCTTCAAACCCTCTCTTACCTATACACATATACATACCGACTCGGGGAAGGGACAAGCGACTTTGACAATGTTATAACAAATTATTATTATTCAAAATTTTTTCTTTGACTGTCTAATTTACGAGTCACGTATTACCCGAGAAAAACTCTGACTCCCGACTTCCGTTCCATGGTTAAGTCTTCAATATCAGTCTTTCTGACATTCAGAAAGTCCACTTTGGGTCACAGTCGTGGTGTCAGAGTGGGGTTATGACCTGAGGACTTAAACAGAAAGCATGGTAATAGAGGTAAAAGGAAATTTACCTGTAAAAGTTTGTTACTCGTCTTCATCTACTTTCATATTACCCGGGGTACTTGGGCAGTGAGTCTACAGTTATTAATATACCGATCAAAACAACATACATTTGAAAAAGAAGGAATGGGAGGTTTGGAGACGGGAGTTATAATAAAGCTTCATTTAGGGTCTATAACATAGTCAATTAGACAGTTATAAAGTCGTATATCAAAATAGATTTTTTTTCTTTGTTTATATTATGTCAATAGTGTAAAATTTTTATAAAAAAGTATGGTCAATAGGTTATGAGTTTAAAGGTCATCAAAGTATTTATCAGTTTAGATACCAAAAAGGTCATCAGTGCATACCTACACTCTCAACCTGGTATTTCTTTCGACTCGCGACTTCTTAACTACCAAAACTTGACACCATAATCTCTTCTGAGAACCTCTCAGGGAACCTGATGTTCCTCCAGTTTGGTCAGGTAGGATTTCCTTTAGTCAGGACTTACAAGTAACCTTCCTGACTACGACATCGACTTCGAGGTCATGAAACCGTTGACCTAAGCTTCTTGACTGAGTAACTTTTTCTGGCCCTTTCTAACTTCTGTTCTCCTCTTCCCCTGCTTTCTCCTACTCTACTAACCTACCGTAGTGGCTGAGTTACCTGTACTCAAACTCGTTCGAGACCCTCAATCACTGCCTGTCCCTCCGTACCCCACGACGTCAGGTACTCCAGTGTTTCTCAGTCTGTACTCACTCACTGACTTGACTTGTATGTATCTAATTTACAAAAACAAAATAAATGTAATACCCCATCAAACTGAGTTCTAACTTTATTTTAGACATAAAATTATGGAAAAGTATAGACAAAAGGAGAGTTAGAGAGGAAAAGAGAAAGGGAGAGAAGAAAAATGACAATGTCAAATAAACAACTTCTTTGATCCAGAAAAAAGATCATCTTCAAGGATACCAAACTCTAAACGACTAACTAATCGATACTAAATTATATAGAAAACGAGGAAAAATTAAAGGAATTTAGCTATCTTTATGTTCCGAAATAGTTCGTAGACACACGTGTGAGTCTGTGAGTCACACGGGTTGAGAAACACTGGGGTACCTGACATTCTGATAGTCCGAGGAGACAGGCACCTTAAAAGTTTCGTTCTTATGATCTCGACCAACGGTAAAGGAAGAGATCCCCTAGAAGGGTTGGGTCCCTAGCTTGGGTACAGAGAACACGGAGGACGTAACCGTTCGTCAAAGAAATGGTGACACGGTGGACCTTTGGGGAATCACTCAAGTAATAGTCCTAAAAAATTTAAAGGACGTTTTTATAAAACAACGACAAAACAAGTAATCCTCCATTTCTTACAGAACTAAAAAGGGTAAAAACTACCGTGGTGACTATGAGTACTATCAGAAAAGGGAGGCAGGGAGAATTAAAGGTCATAAAAATGATGTAAAAAAACATCAGTAGAAAAACGGAATTCTGACGGTCATTGTTTATCGTTTTACACAAAATATATCGTGTAACGATGGTCCGTCACATCGACAATTGTACTATTTATAAGAACCTGTACTCGGGTTCAAAACAAGTCAAAATACAAACAGGAGTATGCGAATAAAAACATAACGACACAGATTAAGATTTACATTCGAGAATCTTCCGTAATTCAGTCATTAAGTGGTCCGAAAACTCACGGACAGTCACGACCTTTGGGTTCTCCTTCATTCTCAGGTCCAGTCCTCTATCTGTTTATCTATTGATTAAATATTACGACATAAAATTCTCATGTATTCTTCAACCACACTCCATCAACAAACCCCCTTACCTTCTTAATTCAAGACCGCCCTAGAACTTCTGTTACTACGAAACGTCTGTGTCGACCTTCTCGCAGGTGGACCTGGCTCTCACAACGTACACATCTGTTCACCGGGGTACCCTCGGAGACTCGTTCGGTCACCCACTTCGACTCCTGAACGAAACCCGGGGTTCCTTCCGCCTCTACTGTCACACCACCGTCGACCTCCGACTGCCCGAAAAGAGATGGTCTGATTCGTGACAGCCGGAGTAAGACATCCGTAGAATCTCCTCCGAAGAGGTACGTCGTCGTGTGGCACCAAACGTAAAAACGTTCGGTCGAGAACACCATATCGTTTGTTCTTCGACATCGCGTTTCCCCGACCGTCGACCTCCCTCCTACTTCCCCTACCCGGACTGTCACTAAAATCCTAACGAGCACACCGTGTCCACAAAGTCAGTGCTTCCGCCACTCCTTACACCCCACCGAGACTCTTCAGGGTACACCTACCCTTGTGGGAACTGGTCCACTATTGGACTTCCTTACCCCAGTCTCAACTCCTCCTGTCAATCCTCTTAGTAAGGATCTACACTCGTGTTCCTGAGGAAGTTTTATGTCATTTTTATGTCCCCTGAACTTCATCTCTAAGTTCTTAGTAGTGGTAGGTTCCCAGTTGTACCTCAGAAACCCATTTTCTCTCCTTGGTCGTCTTTTGGGAATTTGTATTGGACTCCTCCGTTTACCCAGAAAATGGAACGAAAGGTAGTCGGACACCTGGAATTTGTTGATGAACTACTATTACTCAGTATGCAACTCACCGAAACATAAGTCTAAACACCCCTCAAACTTTACAATTGTAAAGAAAAGTATTATATTAAACTATAAAACCTTCACAAGGTGTATACTTTACGAATTCTAATTATGAAAAACTTTTCCATTACATCCTCTTATTCATCTTCGGATCCTATTATAGAAATTTTTCAATTCTAATGTAGGTTAGGAATCCTATCATGAACTTCGAAGGTCAACAAACATCTCACGTTAATCCCCTCTTTCCTTCTAATCAGGTAGTGTAACTCTGTGATCGTCACACGAGTCTGTGATCGACACGTTTAACGAATTCCAAAACAAAGGAGTACCACTTTTGTTCTACTATCAACTATCCCGGAGAGAGGACCCAACAACATTTCCACCCAACCCGTATCGTGGACAGTACCTCGGGACGGACTTTACAGTAGAGAGGATCAATTATTATAAAGGTAGTCCCGCAAGGACTCCTCTGTTCCCCCACTGACTAACGTGGTAAGAACTTCACCTATGAAGTATCCAAATGTAACGAAAGAAAAACCTTTCCTATAAAATTTAAATACATGGACGTTCCCTCTTTCCCTTTCTATATAGGTTGACTTACGTTTTAAGGTCTCTTATCGTTCCTCTCTACTCTTCCGGAAGAATTTACTTGTTACGTCTCTTTATCTCCTTTTCTATCTTAACCTTTCTGATCTCTATAGACGTTCTTTTAACCTCTATGGTTCCCTTGTAAAACATGTTTTACCCGTACTATTTCCTGTCTTTGACATTCCTGGATTGTCTTCGTTTTCTTTAATTCTCTACCGTTCTTATGTGTCTTCCTGATATAATTTCTGGGTCTAATGGTAGTACTACACCAGTGAGTAGACCTCTGTCTGTAGGACCTCCTACTTCAGTTCACCCGGAAGCCTTCGTTGTGATGTTTGTTTCGATCACCTCCACTATCTCAAGGTCGACTCAATAAGTTTTAGGATTTTCTATTACGACACTTTCACGACGTGAGTTATACAGTCGTTTAAACCTTTTGAGTCGTCACCGATATCCTGATCTTTTCCAGTCAAGAGTAAGGTTAGGGTTTCTTCCCGTTACGGTTTCTTACAAGATTGATCGTACACTTACACGAGTAAAGTGTACGATCGTACCATTACGATTTTTACGAAGTTTGATTCGAAGTCGTCCTGTGCTTGGTTCTTGAAGGTCTACAAGTTCGACTTAAATCTTTTCCGTCTCCTTGGTCTCTAGTTTAATGGTTGTAAACAACCTAGTATCTCTTTCGTTCTCTTAAGTTCTTTTTATAGATGAATATGAAGTAACTGATGAGATTTCGGAAACTGACAAAAATAGTGTTGTTTGACATCTTTTAAGAATTTCTTGACCCTTATGGTCTAGTAGAATGGACAGAGGACTCTTTGGACTTACGTCCAGTCCTTCGTCGACAATCTTGACCGGTAGCTTGTCACCCACCAAGTTCTGACCCTTTCCTCCTGCAGTTCCGACATATAACAGTCGGACGAGTAAGTTGAAGACACGTCTCACATAGTACCCTTACGACCCGACCTAGTTAGCGTTCCACCCTAGTTCAACGGTCCTCTTTACAGTTGTTGGAGTCTAAATGTCTACTATGGTGAGACTACCGTCTTCCACTTCTCTTCGATTTCCCGGAGAACTACTGCCTCTTTCACTTCTCACTTTTTAGACCGAATTTTGAGTTGTAAGTCTTTTGAATTCTAGTACCGTAGTTCAGGGTATTGAACGACTGTTTATCTCCCTCTTTTTCACCTTCGTCATTATCCAAAATAGAAGGAGTCAAGATCTTAATGAGACCTGTCACTGACGCACGCACACACGGCTCAGTGAAGTCACCACAGACTGAGAAACACCGGGAGAATTGACAGTGGGTGGTTCCAGAAGACAGGTAACCTAAGAGGTCCGTTCTCATAACCTCACCCAACGGTACGGGGAGGAGGTCCCTTAGAAGATATGGACCTCTAGTTTGGGTACAGAGTACAGAGGACGTAACTGTCCGTCCAAGGAATTTGTGATGACGGTGGACCTTTCGGGTACTACTGACGTCGGTACTTAAATATTCTGTGAACGAAGAACGTTCTTTTCGATACTGTTTGGATCTGTCGTATAATTTTTCGTCTGTGTAGTGAAACGTTTACTATCAGACATATCAGTTTCGATATCAAAAACACCATCAGTACATGCCTACACTCTCAACCTGGTATTTCTTCCGACTCCCGACTTCTTGACTACAAAGCTTGATACCACAACCTCTTCTGAGAAATCTCAGGGAACCTAACGTTCCTTTAGTGTGGTCAGTAAGGATTTCTTTTAGCTGGGACTTATAAGTAAGTAACCTTCCTGACTATAACTTTGACTTCGAGGTCATGAAAACCGTTGGACTGCGTTACTCGACTGAGTGATCTTTTCTGGGACTACGACCCTTTCTAAGTCTCGTCCTCCTTTTCCCCTACGGTCTCCTACTCTACCAACCTACCGTAGTGGCTGAGTTACCCGTACCAAACTCGTTCGAGACCCTCTACCAATTCCTGTCTTTTCGGACCTCACAATGGTAAGTAACCAAGTGTTTCTTACCCTGTGTTGGTTCGTTTACTTACGACTACTGGTCAGGAGGGTGGAGAGAGGACCACACTCAAACGACGAAAGATATGACTCTAATCCGTATAACACTACGATTCCATTTACACATATCATTTTACTGTGTGACACTGAGAGTAAACTGTGAAGAAAACGACTTTCGTGAAACGATCGGAGGTAATTTTAAAATTTACACGGTTGGAAAACTGTCCATAAGGGGAACACCTCTGAATACAACAACAAATCACCGATTCAGCACAGGTAGAGAGAACACTGGGGTGTCTGACATCAGACGGTCCGAGGAAACAGGTACCCCAAAGGGTCCGTCTTTATGACCTCACCGAACAGTATAGGCGGACGTCCCTTAGAAGAACTGGGTCCCTAATTTAGTCGTAGAAGACTCAAAAGACGTAACCGTCCACCTAAGAAATGGTGACTCCGAGGTCCCTTTGACTACCTCTAAATACGACGTCTTGATAAAGTGGACTTCAACATACGTGTTCCTACAAATAATATTACGACATTATTCATCTCTTTCTGATCCCTTTACAGGCAGTCATCCCCTGACCAATTTATTTAGTGTCTTAATTATGTCATGACACATTGTTTTCTTTTTCGTATCTATAAATCCACGTCTATATCTTCTTCTACAGATAACAATGTCCTGGTGTCACATCTGACATGTCTTGTTTAGGCGAGTCAACAAAACTTTCAATTTCACAAAATTTAAGTGAAGTATGAACCAACACGGAACTTGTCAAACCTTGTTATTTATTGTCGGACAATTGTCCTTAAAAAAGCTCCCTGAGGACCTTTCATCCTCCTGTTGAAAGAAAAGAAACATAGAAACATAGAAAACTCCAGTATGTACGGTACCCTTATAAAAAGACAAAACTCAAAAAAATTCACAGGAACTGTAAAATAAGGTGTAAGAGAAGTATCAGAACATAACGGTAACCATGAATTAAGTAAAGTAGTATCTTCCTTTGTCTTCATGAGGACGAGAACCGGCAATATGGTCTCGATCCACTGTCAAAACCAGAGTAGGGAGGAGTGTTATTGTGTCATATTGACGACAAAGGAAGGACCAGTGCGAAGTGTGACACTCTACCATCCGTGGGTCGTTCCCCTCATCAGGGATGTTCTACAAATCATTTACAAAACAACAGCAGCAAGTCAGCGAGTCAGTAAAAGACTGAAAAACGGTGTGGTCCTTCGTACACGAAGGGACAGGAAGTGGTAGAAGGTCTCGGACGAGTTCGATTACAGGTAACTCAGCCACTACGGTAGGTTGGTAGAGTAGGAGACAGTAGGGGAAGAGGAGGGCGGAAGTCAGAAAGGGTCGTAGTCCCAGAAAAGGTCACTCAGTCGAGAAGGATAGTCCACCGGTTTCATAACCTCGAAGTCGAAGTCGTAGTCAGGAAAGTCACTTATAAGTCCTAACTAAAGGAAATCCTAACTAACCAAACGTGAGGAACGTCAGGTTCCCTGGTAGGTTCTCAGAAGAGGTTGTGGTGTCAAGTTTTCGTAATCAAGAAACAACGAGTCGAAAAAAATGACAGGTTGAGAGTGTAATTATGTACTGATGACCTTTTTAGTACCGAAACTGATCTACCTGGAAACAGTCGTCTCATTACAGAGACGAAAAATTATACGACAGATCCAACCAGTATCGAAAAGAAGGTTCCTCGTACGTAGAGAATGAAAGTACCAACGTCAGTGGTAGACGTCAGTAAAACCTCGTAACAAAGAGGTAGACAAACGACATTTCACTACCCTGGCCTACGGTACTAGAATCAAAAGACTTACAACTCAAAATTGGGTTGAAAAAGTGAGAGAAGAAAGTGAAGGTAGTTCTCCGAGGGATCAAGGAGAAACGAAAGACGACATTCTCACCACAGTAGACGTATAGACTCCAATAACCATAAAGAGGACCGTCAGAACTAAGGTCGAACAATAAGTAGGTCGTGACGTAAAACGTACTACATGAGACTATATTCAATTTATTCGTGCCACTGTTATGTGTCGGAAACTGTGTGGGGAATGGGTTATACCTTGGACAGACAACAAGGTACAGGTGAAGATTGACAACGAGGAACTGGATGTATATCCAAAGTGTCCTCCGTCTGGTTCACGAAACCATAGGGGTAGAGAAAATTCTTAAAAGGTGGTAAACAACTCTGTGTTCTATTAATTACAAATCTGTACCCTCGGGTGAGGTCATAAGAACAGACCTCTTAGGGTACCTACCTCCTCGGACCACCCGATGTACGTCAGGTACCCCAGCGTTTCTCAGTCTCTGCTGACTCGTGAAAGTGAAAGTACACCATTTTCATTGTGGATTGTACTTTTGAAATCTTTGTGTACACATGTACGGGACAAGGTTCGAGGAAAGTGTGAAAACAACCAAACACTCAGAGACAAAATGGAAACTAGACATTGTACTTCTTCCAATTTCGGTCTTAGACAGTCATCACTTTTCGAACACCCACTCTACTTCTTTTTATTATGACTATTTCCTGAGACCTTCCCGTCGGGTGTGGAGGAACACACCAAGGAGACACGTGATCATAATGGTATTACGCCATAAGAGAATCAACACGCAACAGTGTCAGTGTCAGATACACACTTGAATACACATTCGAACACACGTCACCAAATTTACACACTTATTGGCTCTAACGTCACTATACAATTCGTACTTCCGACAAGAAACAACAATAATCAAATATTTTATATCACGACCTACATAAAGAATAAAAGACTATGACTGTAACGAAACAACAAACAATTTAATGAATAAGGATGAATGAGAAGGACTCTACTTTTATTCATGGATGGTCTTTTATTTATATCGAGACTTCTCCTTTTTCGAGTCCAAACAATTCTCTACATTGAAAACACAAAAATAATTTCGACGGTTTACATCTGAAATATCAGGGTCACATTCAAAATATATCTACTAACAAAATCCCATTTTGAACCATGGAAAACACCTACAAGAGAGTTAATTTAATTAGGAATACAAGTTTGTATATAACTTCGTCTTGTACAAGGTAAAGTCACTAAGAGTGATTTAAAACAAAAACAACATAAAGGTAGACATAAATTATTAACTCTCGGAGAACACCAATCCTTATCACAAACTCTAAAACACTTTAGATTAATAAAATTTGAAAATTCGGAATTTTTCACTTTACATTTCAGTATCACTTTAAAAGACTACCGAAAGTATCAGATAAGTCGCAACGAATAAAATTTCCCCTATCATGGGTTAAGTTTTACTCACAAATGACATCAACGTCATTAGAAAAGGTTCAACAAATCTTTAGTCAAGTAAATCGATGTTTCTCTTTTGTTTTTCTTTAAATTTTCTGAATAATCTCAGCCCGTACACTCGGACGGGTAAGGAGTAATAATTGTCAAATGATTTTACTCACAGATTGGTGGTGGGTATTTAGCACACGTGCACACACATAAACTCCGTGTCCACCCCTAGGGGTAAACAAACGGGTAACACTCCGACAGAACACGGCGGAACCCCAAAAACATTTCCCACTTCCAGAGACTTACCTCCGGAACACGGGACGGACCAAAACTTTAGAAACGAGAATTAGATTTCCTTTGACGTCCTGTACGTCAACCTTCAGATACATTGTAGTGTTCAGACCCCAGGTCTTCGTTCACCTCACACACACACATACTCACCATTAGTAGAAAGTCGGAACCGAAAACAGGGGGTGTCGGGTCAACAATGGGAGATGGTCGTCGGACTAACTTCTCGATGACAAAATTTATAGGAGGCTAACGCACACGAGCTCTAGAGTGGATTTACAATAGTCTATTTTCGGACCTGTTGACCCACATTAAGAGAAGGTTTTCACATCCCGTAAGACGTGATGATAATCTCCAACCTACACAACTGGACAACACACATATCCCTTTTCCTCAATGAACCCTTTACGATATAACAACCGTACGAGAAATGGAGTCTCGGAGAAATTTCCGTCCGACGCGGTTTTGAAACGATCGATTCAGATCAAACATGTCGAACACATAAAAATCATGGTCGACAACCAGGTCTCAAAGAACCGAAGTCTTCGACACATTCAAGTTCACATATGACATACTCTTTCCCCACCCCGTTGTCTTCGAAAAATATCCCAAAGTTGAGTAATGGTAATTAAAGATTTCATCATAAAACTCTTAAATTGTCCCCTTCATTTTGAACATATATTACAAAGAAATTAAGATTGTGCATAAATTTGACTGTCCCTTTTTTTCTTAAAATAAAAGTTCACTATGAAAGGCAAGAAAAAAAAAAGAAGGGATAGTCTTTGACCAAGAAGTCGAAAGTCACGGTTAATTCTTTACGATATTATTCGTAAAATGTAAGACAGGACGATAAACTGAAATCCACATTTACCCGGATCTTACAAATCATTGATTCACATGTATCAATTTGTTGATCTCTCGACTGTAGGCCATTCAAACCACACTATAAACCAAACATATTATGATAAAGTCGTATGATAATTTGGTACGTCCTAAGGAGGATCTTTTCATAAGTTCTCCTACGGTCTCTCCGGTACAATTATTATTCAAAGAGATGAAGTCATCTAAAACCCACACAAAGGAAGGAGTGATGACAAAATACGAAATAATATCAAGAAACTATTGATACGATACACTTGTATACCTTAAGATATATACTCATAATTGACCGAAACATCTTTGGAGTCCTATGACAGTCGAATTATTGACAACAAAATACCTAATAACTCTCCTGTAGAATTTTCAACTATTATTTCAAAAGTAATTAATGAAATTGTCAAAGTTCCATTATAATTTCCGTTAAGTTGGTTTTATTTTTAATTTGTTATTATATATGAAAACCAAACGAGACAAAATTGTCAAATCAATAACGATCGAAAGAAAGGGTAGAAAATGACTGATAGTGGAAGGACGTTTTGAGTTTATGTCAGAAATCAAACATACCAGTGTATTATATAAATTAACAATTAATATGTACAAAAACGAGAACTACTATGCGACGGAAGAATATAAAATAAAAACGAAGACTCTTTCACAATATCTTCACTATTAATATAAATATACAGACGAATTTCATTGTATTCAACTATGAAACACTATTCGGAAACGAAGTAGAATTAATGGTTTCTTCGAATATTAAGTAACTCTATAAAGAAATATAAACACAAACAAATCCTATACAGAGTCCTTCCGATACCTTGATCCAGAGTTGGAGGAGACCGAAGACCTTTTGGATTGGTACTTCTGAACTTGAATTATGTTGTTCTTTCTGGTAGTTCAAATGGTCATTCTGTCAATTAACTAAACCTTTACGTTACTCAATGCCTAAAGATTTTGCTCGTAAAAGAAAACAAATAACATGAAATATAATTCTGAACCCCCTGTTCAAAGATCTAAAGTCTACATAAACACTAAATAATTAAAAACTCGTAAGGGAAGAATTTCCTCGACACATCAAGACTTTTTCAGAAAGTAATCATCCAGAGAGGTGCAGATTGCAACATCCTTAGAGACTTAGGTCCACCTTCGGAAATAAACCGACTATCCAAAACACCGTCTTTCTACAATGACAACATGTCAACACGAAACGTATCGTACAACGAAAGACCATCACTAAGTCTTGTCTCCATAGATATATTCTCAATTTACCTTTCCTTTAAGGGTAAACCGTTTATTAGATTTACTACTCTATTTCACAGGTCACCATCAAACTTAAAGAAATCTCTGAAATACAGTACTCTTTACTGAATTAGAAAAAAATGGGTTTTTTTCATAAAATTAAATTTTAACCTTTTATGTCGAAGATTCACAAATGTAATCGTTTAGTGACATAACTCAGACAACTGATACCATCATCGACTCAATGTCCAATGTACAATTAAAGGAAATTATCAAGTAGACACGAATTAAAAGGAAAAAGGAGGGTATCCGTTGGAGTAAATTTAATTTTACTTAAGGAATATTTGATTTTCTTATATACACACGTTTGTTTAAAAATATAAATAAAAGAACAATTTTATAAAACTAAGTTTCTTAATAACAATAACGAATTAGAGATAATGCTCTCTCACAAATTCCATACTCAAGTTTGATTGGTACTAACATTAAACTTAAAGTTTATACAAATGTAATTTATTCTAAATAGTATAACAACGATTTGTAAACTCTTGGTCGTAAACACTTCTTACAATATACACTGTATGGGTAAAGATTCAATGTACATCGGAATCTCACTTCCATTCATCTCCGATGTACTATACATCATAGAAACGTAGACTACGTGTACATGAACTTTGAGATTAAAAATGTCTAAAATAAAGATACCACCCTCTACGCATTTTAAATGACACCAGTAAAAAAATCAATGTAACTTTATAAACAACAGATCAATAAACCAAAAATTTTCTTACTTTTTCCATTACCTGAGACAAAATACGACATTTGAAAAAAGAAGTCGTCTATTAGGCGTCAAACCACTTCACACACACACAGACACACGCACGTACGTTTACGTGCACTTACGACTGCTATTTACGTTGTAAACGACTTATAAACCTTTAACCGAACACCAAAATCCTTTAAAATTAACTGAGTACCTTTCCACCTGTCACTTAAGATGAAAAAAGGTGAGTCTAAAAATCACAAAATCCATTCGGGTAGGAATATCCAAACAATAACCGACCTCTACACATGACAAAATGACCAACCTTTCAAACAATATTTAACTACGACGAAAAGACGTATCCAGATTCTCATCAAACGTCACATGACGAAAGAATTATAGGTAAACTTGAAAACCCAGTGAATGATCCGACACGAAGAAAAGTAACGAGATGAAACCTTACTTACCAACTACAAGTCGATTGAGATATCGTATTAATCCCCTCACGACCCCACCGTTCTTCACACCATCAGGGTCTTTTGACTTCTCAAGACGAAACCCTACGACGAAAAATTCAGTCAATAATCTTTTCTCTGAACTCCATAAAATGCTTCACTTGGTCATATAAGAAGTTGTTCAATTCAGAAAACCTAATAAGATAAACATATACATATTACCGAATGGAAGAAGGAATTACGAATAGAACGGAGGAGGGTATCTCCTAAATTCCAACGAACATTATGTTTAGAATACTTCGATAACTTTTTTCTTTACGGTACTAACCATAAAAGAAAAACAAAAAACATTGATTGTCTATTTATCCTACGACTAACTGAGTTATTGTAAAATCATTAGAAAAAAATCTCTACTTTCAAAGGTCCAAAATACCACTCATGTATTTTCGTAGTCAATTACTTATTTCCTTTTTAGCATCTCGTCAACCAACATGGATGGATTTGGGGGACGGGAGTCAGACAATTCTATTTTTAACCGAAGTAAATTTACTTAAAATCACGAGATGAAAAGAAAGTTGTCCGAAACAAACACATCTTTTCAAAAGATACATCCCAAATGTTTACATAAAAATAAAAATACATTTAGGACGTAGTTATACAATATATTTTGATTCCATTAATGTCAAACTCCCTCTCTAAACAACAATAAGACATACCGAGATTATAGTACATAAAAATGAGAATGATTTATAAAATCAAGGGATTGAACCCATTTACCTAACTTATTCATGGTACTTTGATATATATAAACAATAGAATAGACTTAACTAATCTAGAAAACACCTAAATCCGACACAGAAAAGTTCACAGTCACTATTTTAAAAAAGAAAAATGACTTCTCATTTCCGTTAGGTAGTATAAAAATCAGAGATCAAAACATTACAACTCAGTTTAAGTCCTAGAATGGACAAGTAAATTCTTATGCACCATTTTTAATAAGATTACATATTAGTTTAGATGTTGGTAACATATTCACTGATATTCTTCTTTCGAAGACTTCATTAACAAAGAATTAAAAAACGAATTTAACTCAATCTAACTATCTCAAACATCACAAAAGGCTATCGAGACGTACAAACCATAAAAGAAATCACATAAAAACAATATGTCAATTGAGAGGTAATACGAACTAGATCTTAAACTAAGAGAGTCGTTCGACAGGAGAGTGGTAACAAATTTAACTATAAACAGATATAAACGTACAGTAATTTAAGAACCACTAGAAATCATCGACTACGTCAAAACAAAAGACCGACTGTTTCGAGAAATCTAGTAGGTGTATTTCGATCACTGTCTATTTAATTATAAACAACAGAACGACAGAACCCCGGTACTGGTCATTACAAACGAAAAGTGAATTACGTGAGTCTGGATTCGAGTCTTGTTTAGAAGACATTATTCTAAAGATATGACTAAAGAAATAGACAATTAGTATATTGGAAAAGGGTCAACTTCAAGTAATCGAATGTATAGGAACTACAATGGTAATAATTCTTTAGAATCATATATTGTATATTATATTTTTAATCGAACTTCTTAAGATAGAGGAACCCTATAATGGTGAATTTTAAAATCGTGTAAGATATCAACAAAAGATGGAGACTATAACTATACTTTACTTCGGTAGTAATTTGTTTTATACGTCACCTTACGATTTTTTTTGACAATTGTCGAATAGTTGTGAAAATAAAACATTTGCAACTCATATAGAATTGAACGTGAGAATTCTATTGTGGGGTTTACGTTAAAATTATGTAAAGACAACTCAGAAAAATTGAAAAAGTAGTGAATACCGTAAATGATCATTAGGAGAATAACGAAAGTATCAACAGAACGGTCTGGGAGAATAGGGATTCTCTGCTCCTAGATAAAAATATCATAAACAATACAAAAATCAAGTCAAGTTAGTGAGTCAGTACAGACTAAGAAACACTGGGACACCTGACGTCGTGTGGTCCGAAGGAACAGGTAGTGGTTGAGGGTTTCGAACGAGTTTGAGTACAGGTAGTTCAACCACTATGGTAGGTTGGTAGTTTAGGAGACAGTAGGGAGAGACGAGGACGGAAGTCAGAAAGGGTCCTAGTCTCAGAAAAGGTCACTTAGTCAAGTAACGTAGTCCACCGGTTTCATAACCCCGAAGTCGTAGTAAGGATTTTCTTTAGTAAGTCCTGACTAAAGAAAATCCTAACTGACCAACCTAACATAACGTCAGGTCCCCTGAGATGTTCTCAGAAGAGGTTGTGGTGTCAAGTTTTCGCAGTTAAGAAACTACAGTCGAAGGAAATATCAGGTTGAGAGTGTAGATCGCACTGATGACCTTCCTGACTACAACTTCGACTTTGAGGTTATAAAACCGGTGGACTACGCTTCTTGACTAAGTAAACTCTTCTGGGACTACGACCCTTTCTAGTTTCCACCCTCCTCTTCTCCTACTCTACTAACCTACCGTAGTGAATGAGTCACCTGTACGACGACGACGATTCAGCGAAGTCAACACCGGTTGAGACACACTGGGGTATCTACTGTTGGGTGGTCCGAGGGGTGCAGGGACCTTAAGAGGTCCGTTCTTGTGACCTCACCCAACGATAAAGGAAGAGGTTACTTACTTTTACTATTTACTTTCACTTCAGTGAGTCAGTACATGTTGAGAAGCGCTGGAGTACCTGACATCGGATGGTCCGAGGAGGCAGGTTCCCTAAAAGGTCCGTTCCCATGACCTCACCCAACGGTAAAGGAAGAGGTGTTACCTGTACTCAAACTCATTTGAGGTCCTCAACCACTACCTGTCCCTCCGGACCACACGACGTCAGGTACCCCAGTGTCTCAGTCTGTGTCGACTCGTTGACTTGACTTGACCTTTTTGGTACCGAAACTGATCGACCCGGCAACAGTCGTTTCATTACAGAGACGAAAAATTATACGACAGATCCAACCAGTATCGAAAGGAAGTTTCCTCGTTCGCAGAAAATCAAAGTACCGACGTCAAGTGGTAGACGTCAGTAAAACCTCGGGGGTTTTATTTCCGAGACTGACAACGGTGACAAAGGGGTAGATAAACGGTATTTCACCACCCTGACCTACGGTACTAGAATCAAAAGACTTACAACTCAAAATTGGGTTGAAAAAGTGAGAAGAGAAAGTAAAAGTAGTTCTCCGATAATCAAGGAGAAGTGGAAGACGGCATTCTCACCATAGTAGACGTATAGACTCTAATAACTATAAAGAGGGCCGTTAGAACTAAGGTCGAACACAAAGTAGGTCGGGACGTAAAACGTACTACATGAGTCGTATATTCAATTTATTCGTTCCACTGTCATATGTCGGAACTGTGTGAGGAAAGGGTTAAACCTTGGTCCGGTAACAAGGTACAGGTCAAGATTGACAACGAAGAACTGGACGTATGTCCAAAGAGTCCTCCGTCTAGTCCACCAGACCAGTAAGGGAAGAGAACTTCTTAAAAGGTGTCAAACAATACTAAGTGTGTTTCCGGAGTATCAGTTACTTCGTCTTTATCTACAAAAAGATGTTAAGAGAACGTAAAAGATACTAGGTTGTCTACCAACCATTGAAATAGAGACCAAGAAGACGGAAAAGATTTAGGTCGAACTTGTAGACCTTAAACAGTCAAGTACATGACCACTCCGGACCGAACTTCTTAACACTCGTAATGAAACGATCACACACTTTACTCACGTTAACATACCATCAAACTCGTAAGAAACCGTAACGGAAAGAAACCTTAACCTTACTTTTGACTGGAAAAGACCAGAACACCGGTGACACCTCAAAAGGTTTAAATGACCGTATAATTCACGTTGTGAAAATGTCGTAGTAGAAAATCCTAAACTTTATCGACCTTAAGGTAGTGAAGGTTATCGAAACAAGTATCACTACGAAGGATTCCGGGTGAACTGAAGTGTAAGGTCCTACAGACCGAGATCCACTCACTAGTGTGGTAGCACCAATAGACCCAGTACTTCTATAAAAAACATATCAACAAGACACATAAGAACGGAGGAGAAAACTCATAGAAGACGAGACAATCCAAGTATGGATTAATAATACAAAATGAGTCATTCACAAAGATTATCTTAAATACATTCTTAACAATTTATGTAAGAAGGGGTCGAAGTCTTAAAAGGAAAATTAACGAGTATCTTAGAAAAGGTTCCATAGTTTGACTGTAGGTTTCTCACATATAAGAGGTATACAATGAATAAGATTTTCTAATATACTTACACTATAGACATAACCGTCCTACCAAAATAAGAATTTTGATAAAAGAAAACAACGTTTTACTGTAGACTCAAATGAAGCTATTGGAATTCGAGGTTCTTTTTCACCCGTGAAATCATCATAATTAGATTTTTAACACACTTTTGTAATAAAAGAATCATTATATATAAAAATCGACACTTTTATTTGTTTGTCATTAGTATTAAAGTCATTATGTCATGTTTTTATACAACGATTACTTAATAAATATTTATACATATTTTTTACATTTTTTGTCCAAAACTTAAAAATAGAAGGAACAAAATTCGTTTATCACGAGAGAGGAGATCCCTAAACTTCTCAACGACTATGAGGAGTCAAATCTTTATTGAACAAAAAAGAAACCTCACTGGACGGTGACCAAACATAAAGACTATCGTCCATGTAATAAGACAAACGGATTCTATGTCTGATTACAGTTAGTATAAGTCTTCCGGAAACTTCCGGGTAGTCCAGTAATTTTTGGAGCAAGACTGGAAAAGAAGGAATTTATCCTTTGTAAATTTCTCCAACTGTACCTTTCCCAAACTCGAAAGGTTCAAATCATTTTTGAGATTTACAGAAAACCTTATCCCGAATACTGTGAAGATAACTCAAACGTTAATCTTCCTTCATAACTCCTAATGTACTTTGTAAAGAAAGGTGAAACACTTTCCTTCCTCCATCATTTACGACCAACAAGAAACTTTATCACAATTTGTCCTACAACCTTCGGACTTTCTCTCACCAACCTTTCGACAATAATGGTCCTTATAAGAAACCCCAATCCGTAATCGTTGTCTCGTACATTAGAAAACGGAAATGGCTTTTTCTCATGAGATACACACACAAACGAAATAATTAGAAATTACTGTATACACCCCAATCCCCACCTAACAGTACATGAAACCTTCGTACATTCTTTTCATCATACGATTATCCTTGTAAACTTCACACACCTAAACTATTATATCAAGGATACTTACTAATCTTTGATAACCTTTTTCGAGATCATTTACCTCGTAAAAAAATTTTGAACCAAAACGTAAAATGGTTCAAGAGTTGGGTAGATTCTTGTGTCTAATAATTCTACTAGAATTGGACAATCAACCGTCCAAAAACATTTTGAATTTTAGACAGTTCATTCTTAATTTACATACCGATGACTTACTTGAAAATTTTTGTCAAAAAAAATAAATATGGAACTCGAACTAAATTTCCAATAGTAATTTTCCAATTCACGTATTAACAGCAAACAACTAACTAACAAGAGTTTAGTAGAACTTGTAATTTTTTTAAGGTTCAATTATTTTCTCTTCAAATTAGATAACGAGGGAATAGGGTAACAAGTCGTAACTAATAGGGGCACACGTCGACTTCTGCAGTCCACAACCAATAGTGACAAAGGATCCACAGTAATCTGACATGACTCAGAACCACAGTACCTTCTCAACATCTTTCACCCACAGACCACTTCCCTCGTCCTCCAAGAGAATCCTACTCAGAACAGGTGTGTTCACAGACATCTGTACCAACTGGTAAACCGTGTCAAAACTTTGACTTCCATGTCTGTGTAAAATTATGGAACCTCTTCACAATTCGCCTCGTGTCGTGTGAGACAAAGAATTGATCCTAAATGGTATAAATGTTTACATTGAAATCGGAGACTAGATACGATATACCTCTACAGTAAAAAAAAAAGTCTAATTTAAACTCTCTTTATACCATTCTGGAACGAACTTTCAGGATTAAATCTTTTTTACTATCACTGAAACTGTCTACAAATAAAAGATTGTACTAATAAAGAAATTCTACACTATTAGACATTCAAATAGGGGGTCTCATAAAAACACTATGAAACTTTTATCTCCTTTGTCAACTTGAACTCGTTCCATTCTTCAGCATCCTTCACCTTTCCATACAAAGAGGGAGAAAGTTTTGTTAGAAGGTGAATTTACAAACAAGATATTTACTTACAAATTATTTTGGAGTGGTCAAACCTAAAGAAGGTCCAATATCGTCCGATTTATATACCTTTCAGACTTATTTATTTATAAAATTTTCTTGATATCAAACAAAAATTTATTGAGTTTACCAACACACGTTTCACAAAGATTTAACTCTAGAAAATCAGGAAAACTTTACCTGACCTATTAAGATTTAAGGAATATCGACTCTATAAACGAATCACCGTTTCACAATTAAGTTTTTTAAGTAGATTAAAAATTTTCGTGAAAAATTGATTCGTATAGGGGGACGTCTGGAAAAGTGTATTATAAGATTCCGAAAGGTAAATTTTAAACCCCCTTTCCTTAAAATTGGGTAAAATACCTTAACAGTTAAGTTTTCTTTTTTACTTAAGGGTATTTTTTATGTGTCATCTATTTTAACCTCTACTTCTCTCCGACTTTGTATTGACTAAAAGTCCTATAACCAAAACTATTATCTTCCTATTGATACCAGATATCAACTATTTACTCCGAGTAATTCATTCCCTACTATTTACGTCTATAAAGACCGATTATCTTTTCAGCCGTATGCATAAAACGACATTGTTTCCCCTCTGACCCTCCAAGACTGGTCGAAAACCGAGAAGTCCCCCGGACACACTCTGGAACCTCGGAAGAGACACCGGAGTGTCCGACCTTACGTACATTGAGAGTTCAGACAGACGTCTGTCGGTGTCTTAGTATGGACCTGTATTCGGACAGAATGGTCTCCCTGTCAGAGACCTGTCTTCACCCGTCCGTCGTCACAACCTGAAAACATGTTTGGTGCTTTTCGTAACACACACTCCCTAAGAGTATACACCCGTGTCCCGGAGTTTTATGCTAAATTAGGTAAAAACAACTCAGAAAACTGAACACCGTAAATGATCAGTAGGAGAACAATAAAATATCAACAGAACGGAGAGAGAGAATGGGGTTGTCTGATCTTAGAAAAGTATCATAAATAATACAAAAGTCATTTATAAAGCATTATCTTAAATATATTCTTCAAAATTTATTCATCCAACAACAGTCACATCGAAGAAACTCAAAATTAAAACTAAAAAATACACTCTTGTTTTTTCACTCACTACAAGTCTTCATGGGAAAGAATAAAATTGGATGGTAAAGACAAAGATGTTTACCATCAAGAACCGTACAACTCGATCTTTCGGAGGGGAAAAAGGAGGATCACGAAGAGGACAAGATGGGGAGATCTCCCCATGGTCCGAAGGAGGTCTAATATGTCTGAATCGGTAACAATTCTAAAACTTACGTAACTTGAAATATAATCGGTTCAATCGACCCTTCATTTAAAATTAAACGGCTCTAGATGAAACATTGACCTCCGTGTCCAGACAAAATACATTGTTCTCTATATATTGGTCGTCCTTGAGTATCATCGTAAACATCTGTACAATTAATGAGAATAAAAAGAAAACTTCACCTCCATTGATAAAAATTATTATTGACAACCAAATCCTTTCCTTTATTTATATATATCTCTTCCAAGAATGGACTCTCGTTTTTAAAGATAAGAAGAAAGTGTTACATTCTAAAATCTCAACAGAGAGAGAGTAGAAAAAAGAGACGGAAGTGTTTTAACAACATTTTATTGACTTATCAGAACAAAAGGAAACAAACCCAGTTCTTTAAAATCGACTTTTAACAATGACACACTTTCTTCTAATAACTGAGTTGTTCGGAAGTTAAAAGGCACTTATTGTGAGGGTGGGGGATCGAAGTCCTTGTACGGCACGTATGTAAGATAAAATTTTATATCTGACATTAAATTTTGTCCGTCAAACTACGGGGTGACTTGAAACAAATTCGGAACTTATTTTCTCCCCTTTTTTTTCGAAATTCGGTGTTTTTTCACTGATTCGAAAGTGTTGGTGAAAAGAAGTATCATGTAAAATACCCCCTTTTTTTTTGAAGGTCCATGACTACAAAAGAGAAAAGAATACTGGACATAAAAGAGGTCACAATCTGACACCACAAACGGAAAAAAAGAAAAATAAAGCAATAGCCCGACAGTAAGTGACAACTTTCACAAGTCTCATCACAAGTAAACGTGACCTTACACACACGACACACGTAGACACGTACAACAGGTGTATGTCACACACACTCTTCTGACTAAGATTTTGACTTGTGTATCAGAAATCATAAGTGAATAACTATCGATTAAAAGATCTCAAGAGAAACAAAATTCATCATGGACTAATAAACTGATTTTCACTTTCACAATCAACGAGTCAGTACAGACTGAAAAACGTCGGGACACCTGACGCAGGAACATTAAGAGGTCCGTCCTTATAACCTCACCCAACGGTAAGGGAAGAGGTCTCATCATCTGATCTGACTATATTTACAAATTGACATTAATAAAAAATGAGAGTCTAGTAATATTTTTACTAAGTGACCTTTCTTCGTCAACTATAAT
This sequence comes from Capra ibex, assembly GCA_006410555.1. Lineage (NCBI taxonomy): Eukaryota > Metazoa > Chordata > Mammalia > Artiodactyla > Bovidae > Capra > Capra ibex. The sequence goes on from SJYO01026388.1 coordinate 74,514,015, forward strand.
GAACGGAGGGAAGAGTGTCTTTACTTTCACTTGTCGAATATTATTGAACATACCTTCCTTACTACTGAAACAAAATTATTTTATCATAGAAAACTTGACCTTTGGACAACATTACTATTACGACTTACCCTTTGTCTCGACTCAGAGTCGGTTCCAAGACTAGAACTCATCAAGCACAGTGACGAGTCCTACACACACAGACTTTTCACTTACAATCTCGCACAAGGTTGAAGATCTAAAATGTAATTTCCGAAAGAAACAATCATATATTCTTTTCGTGACTATTTTTACTTGAGAGACGAAAGTCCTTCTTTAACTTACTCTCTTCCCGTCGGTAGATCATTACCAGATACATGCGGGAATCACCAAAGAGAGGGTAAGAATCCTCGGTAAACGAAAACTTGTATAAATCCCTAAACTTTCACTTTTAGTGAATCAGTACAGGTTGAGAAACACTGGAGTACCTGACATATGAGGTACCTTAAGAGGTCCGGTCTTATGACCTCACCCATCGGTAAGAGAAGAGGTCCCCTAGAAATTTGGGTCCAGAGGGCGTAACGTCCGTCTAAGAAATAGTTGACTCGGTGGTCCCTTCGGGTTCTTATGAGTTCACCCATCGGATAGGGAAGAGATTGCCTAAAAGGACTGGGTCCTTAACTTGGTCCCAGAGACGTAACGTCCACCTAAGAAATGGTCGACTCGACGATCCCTTTGGGAATCCCTAAATCCCGAAACCCAAACGGATTAACTCTCGGATCGGAAAGAGAAATCCAGTAACCCCTCGGCACCCGGAAAAACACCTGAGACAGAGATTGAAGAGTCCTTAACGTCTCCATGGGGAAAGAGGGGTACACTAGTCAGACTCTCCGACTCTATAAACTCAGCCCCTGTAGATCCCTCCTCTTTTCAAGTGTCTCTTTAACTCCTCATGTATAAGGTCTAAGAAATACTTGAGGACGACTTCACCCCAACCCCCCGCACCCCCCGCCATTTTTACTGTTTCTTCGACGTCCTGTTACTTGAGAACAGTGACACATTACGTCTCAGATTACGGAAAAAGAGGACCTGGTCACCCTTGCGTCATCTCTCAAAAGACTTGATTCTACTATTCCGTACTTACCTAAAACTAACGTACGACCACTTTCTTTCCGGGACGATCAGATATAGACTCCTGAGATAAATGAAGACCGTGAGGTCCAAATGTAAATATATAGTATTTCATCAAATTATTTTTAAGACGAAAGAGTTGACTCTAAATGGTAGTCACCTTTATAATCACTGGGTCCTTATATTTTCGGTGGTAAAGAAAAGTCATTTGGGTTTGGTCAAAATTACTGGGGGACGTAAAGATGTAATACAAAGACACACGAAAAATTGCGAAACCTCGAACGACCGAACTAGACCCATCTTACGATACGATAATTATGTTCAGAATGAAAATGAACAATGAAATGAAGACAAAGATAGTTTCTTGTATTACCACATGGAACTCCACCAATCGTATCTGCGGTGGACTAGGTGTCCATTTACGGAAGAGAGTTTCATCCGATCTGACTGACTCACTGTCCTGACATGTCGTCATAGAAGGACGAGGGTAGACTTTGGACGGGACTATGACTATGAGAAGAGGAAAAAGTCTTAAAAGAATACATTCATCCCTAAAAGTGACCAGAGAGACAAAAGGTACCTAAACCCACCAACTCACGTCACTTGGTGAATTATGGAAGACAGTGATTTTTATACACCAACCAGAAAACATTCATAGACATAGATCTCTTTTAAACCGAAGTTTTATTATTATGTACTTAATATACATTATTAAATAAACAATAGTAAAATTTTATAGAACAAAATATATTCATTTTAAAAGTTAATTCACTGGACCTTTGACGATCATTGTCTATTTATTTATGCGGGTCTCATCTAAAAATCACTTATAGGATCCATTTCATGTATTTGAAATTTCCTGAGGGACTGTAGACAAAACGGAGGAGCTTCGGTGTAGGGTGGGGTAAGAAGATAAAAACTTACAGACCCTGAAAGTCCAATGGTTCTGTTCACTTAATATGTTCCGAAAAATCAATACTTTTCGGAAGTAAAAGTTTCACGCGAATAATGAAGGTCTCTGTCTGTTGAAATCTCGAGAACATAACAGAGTTATTACTCCACTCAGTTTAATAATATAATGGTATCCATTTCATCTACTGGCCACGTTCAAGCTATGTACGTCGTCCCGTGAGTTTCGACCACGAGACCCTGTTGGGTCTCCCTACTCCACTCCTCCCCCCACAAGTCCTACCCCTCTGTGTACATGTGGGCACCGACTAAGTACAGCTACATACCGTTTTAGGTGGTGTTATAACATTTCATTAATCGGAGGTTAATTTTATTTATTTAAAAATTTTTCACTATCGTCACTCTTACGTTTCCCTCTGACAACATCTTTATCTTCCTCCCACTTACCACCTACGAAATTTCCAAAAACTCGAATCACTGGTCCTCCATACTATCGTAACCACTGTTTGTGTCTTTACTACCACCCCTCAACCAAAACCCTCTTTACTTATGGATCTCTAAAAACTCTAATTTTTCGCATTATTGACTTATTGACACGACCTTAAGATTTCGAGGATATTCTTTCATTCAGTCGAAACGAGGGTGTCGGAATAAAAAATATATCAAGAAATATACTCAAATTTTACCAACGTGTCCGAAATTGAAATGTAAAGTAAATTTAAGAACCTCTACTAAACTTCTGATAGTACAGTCTCAAACATATTTATTGAGTCGTCTAGTAAGGTCTTTCAAAGATTGAGATTAATCTTATTCTGTTTTCTCATGTTAGAGTTCTTTATCTACTTTGAAATCATAAAAAAAAAGAGGTCAACTATAAGTACCGACCAGAGTAAAAGAAACGAAAATCCTATCACATCATTCAACATAGGATTATACATTGAAAGGAATCTATCCAGGTCCAACAAAATATAACGACACAAACCAAATGAAAACTTACTACATCTGAAAAAAGGAACGACATGGTCAAGTCAAACCTCCTTGTAAGTAATCAATAGAGTAATATTAAAGAAGAAAGGTATCGAACAAAACTCATACACACAAACACTCGGATCATATGTTTAAACACAGAACACAACCGTCCACCCCCCGTCACACACAAAAGGAGAAATTACCACTGACACGTCCCCCCGTCCCTTGGATCAAAATTGTACGACAAAAACTTTCTACAAGAGAAAATGAAATTTTAGCAACTGGGAAACTGGTGGCTCTCAAAGACACTATGTAACCTTAGGGTCGACTCCTTCACCCTAGAGTCCCCACAATGGAACTTGAGATTCCCCTATGAGAGAACCAAAAACAGTTCGGAGGAGGGGGGGATGTAAAAGAAATGAAAAACTTCACGACAGTAAAAGTGAAGGATTTATGTCTCGTTTCCAAATTATATTTCTCAAGAATCTTACACACATAAAGATGTATGAATTAAACTAAGTCCAAAAATTTTAAGACAAAGGATTTACACTTTTATCTCTGAGTTTTTACCGTCCTTTGAACGGAGTGTCAAGCTGTCGTCGTCTCAATGTAACTCTGACATCGAAAAAGGTAATATCGTCGACGCATATACGGGTGAGGAGCACAGGAATACTTGAAACTAACAATTTGGATTTTCAGGAAAAAACATTTTTTTATTTTACCAAAATAGTTAAATTAATTTAAGTACTCGTAGGAACTTACTTATACTTAGCCAAGTTTAAAGGGGTTCAAAAATGAAAAGTATCAATGACGCAAATACGAAGAAGACTTAATAGTACGGATTTACAACTGTGGGAGTTAATTCCGTGTTCTACAGTGAAATGTACCTTTTTAAGTTGATGTAAATTGTTAGTAAATAACTAACGGAGGAAACAAAATTTAAAATATAATCCACATTATTTTATTTTTATTTTAACATTAATAAAGTGGTTGAATAATCACAAACAAGAAAGGACATTTTTAAATCCCCGAAGAGTCCACCGTGTTAACATTCCTTAGGCGGACGATTACGTCCTTTGCATCCAAACTAAGGACCCAGTCCTTCTAGGGGACCTCTTCCTTAACCGTTGGTTGAGATCATAAAAACGGATCTCTTAGGATACCTGTCTCCTCGGACCACCCGATATTCAGATGCCCTAGAGTTTCTCAACCTGTACTGAATCGCTTACTCGTACGGTACGTGTGTACACTTTATTGTTCTATAGGAAAATTCAGTTTATGTATTGTATGATATAGACAGACACAGAGACAGATAGATCCCTGTACGGATTAACTACATCTTTTATTATGGAAAACTTGAGACGAAAAAATTAGAGCTGACTAAAGTCACTCCAATTTATTTATACAATACTTAGTCCAATATAAAACGTGTCCTCTTTGTGGACCAAAAAGTCATAACGAAAAAGTCACTCAACATAAATAACTACAAATTTCATACGTAGGAATAATTTATTCCGTGAAAACGTTTACCAATTAAGTATTCAGTTGAAACAAATCGGTCGTCACCTTCGATCACTATCCTGTTTGCTCTCTCCCTTACTTCTACTGAAATGTTTATATTTATCTAAATCTATGACATAAAAAAAAGTTGTAATGATAGAACAATACACACGTACGATTCAACGAATTCAACACAGGTTGAGAAACACTGGGATACCTAGTATCGGACGGTCAGAGGAGACAGGCACCCTAAGAGGTCCGTTCTCATGACCTCACCCAACGGTACGGGAGGAGGACCCCTAGAAGGGTTGAGTCCATAGTTTGGGCACAGAGAATACAGAGGACGTAACCGTTCGTCTAAGAAATGGAGATCGTAGTGAACCCTTCGAGGACGAAAAAGTAATTTGACTGATCAAAATGAAGACTTAAATGGATATTGATAATATTTGGATCAAAGAATAATTTATATATTTCAAATTACATTAATTATGTAAAAAACCGGAGACTGACTTAAAAAAATATAACACCGTAAGATTATATTTCACACTGAGTCTATAACATATTGAACCACTGGTGTAAATTCTTATATCTAAAAAAAGTACATGTTTTCACAAATTTTTTGTCGGACCTACAGAAAGTCGTACACAAGGATACTTAATATTTATTTAAACACATAAAAATTTATATGGCTACCGAGGAAAATTGAGTTTTCTCAGGACAACACTCTCTCCAAAAGTAAAGGATCGTACAAAAATATATCTTAAATGTTGCACCCACGAAGATTTTTTCCAAACTCAACTGGATGTCATTTCATAAACAAATTTGATGACTTTCACCTTATGTTTAAAAATTTTTTACAAAATTTTTCCATCTGTGTTTGTTTGGTACTATTACGTCATGGTCTTTATTGAATTTGAATTCTGACGTAAGGAATGATGGTTCTATCTTCCCCCTTTACTCCAATATATTAAATGTTTGTTAAATTTTTTTTTTGTAAAAATTTCCTTCCTGATAGTGAAAAGGGGATAATAAAAATTTTCCTTATACGATATTTCCTTGTATATTTTAAGAGGACAATTTTATTACTTATTACGGTTTTATACCCAAAAGACCCAAAAATATTATTATAATTTCTTCACAAAAGAAGAAATGAACCCTACTAATAGGTCCCGGACATAATCCGTAGGACGGTGTGCTTACTTACTAACCGAGAAAAAAAGATATTGAACGAGTTCACAGTTTTAATATTTAAGTCGTCAAAACAGGTTTAATCATCGAAGAACTTGGTAAAAGTAAAGTGTAAAAATTTTTATTAATAAAACATTCGTATAATATATAATATCTTACTTTCAGCAAATCACTATTTTATCAAGTCAACATTTCTCTTATATAAATTAGTTAAAAAACTTCCTATTTATCACAAAACAAAACATGAAACCGTAAAAGGACAACAAACAAAATACCCTCTTCTAACTATTAGAAACACAATATTCTCTATGAACCTGAATTCGCATTAACTACTCCGACCACTACAGGATTTAAAATGTTATGTTGTAATGTAATTTACCAAATTAATAGTAATGAGGGTAAATATAGAGTACCGTTTTAAATACGTCAAATAAAAAGAACTGGGAGAACCGAACTCAAGTGATACTTCAACCTCTACACAAAAAGTCCTCTTTTTCTTATTTAGGTATTACACAGATCAAGGAAGTCTCAATGTCACCCCTCCTTACAATTTTGTCCACACTACATAGATATAGATGTGTGGGTGAAGGGGGGCGGTGGGTCGAGAGTCCTAACCGATACTCTCTTGTCGAGATAAAACCACCAACACAGAACACAAAATATCTCTCACGCATACCCATCGTCCGGTCACTGGGTCATCTTCTTTTCCTAGAACTGTCGTCGGACCAAAAATCAGGTGTTGAATAGAAAGGAAAAGCCGGTAAGTCGTGGGAATCGTCCCGACCCTTGTCTCACCCGGGAAATCTAGACAACTTTTCCCTGTCGACATAATACGAGGAGAACGACATTTCTTTACCCTGAAAATCATTTACCGATGGGTGTGGTCATAAGAACGGACCTTTTAAGGTACCTCTCTCCTGGGACCTCTCGATGTCGGGAACCCCAACGTTTCTCAGTCTATGTTGACTCGTGTGTGTATGTTTGGTTATTTGACTTAAACTCTTCTTCTTTTGAATTGTCGTCACCCTAATATTATGTTGTTGGAGACAAGTAAACGACCGGACAGCTCAGTAAATATTGGAGGAAGTTTATTTTTGTTCAGCATCATAAAACAATCAAGTAGACATGTCTCTTACTTAGAAGTTTTTCTGAAATTCAAAACATAACGTAAACAACAACAACAAGTCAGCGATTCAGTACAGGATGAGACGTTGGAGCACCTGACGTCGTCCGGTCCGAAGGAACAGAAAGTGACAGAGGGTCTCAAACGAGCTTGAATGGAGGTAACTCAACCACTACGGTAGGTTGGTAGAGTAGGAGACAACGGACGAAGAGGAGGACGGGAGTTAGAAAAGGTCGTAGTCCGAGAAAAGATGACCCAGTCGAGAAGTGTAGTCCACCGGTCTCATAACCTCGAAGTCGAAATCGTAACCAGAAGGGTTACTTATAAGTCCCAACTACAGGACATTCTCACTGACCATCCTAGAGAATGTCAGGTTCCCTGAGAGTTCTCAGAAGAGTGTCAAGTTTTGTAGATAAGAAAATCGTGAATCGGAAAAAATATCAGACTGACAGTGTAGACATGTAGTGATGACCTTTTTGGTATCGAAACTGATCTACCTGGAAACAACCGTTTCACTACAGAGACAAAAAACTATTCGGCAGACCCAAACAGTATCGAAACAGTCCTAAAGTAACGGACATCCTTTTAATGAACGAGTCCTAAAACACAGAAAGAGTCGAATATTTCCAAACACGAAAATTTGTAACAAGTCGACCTTTTAGTACTTTATTGTGACACAGTCGAAATAAATACAAAAAAAGAGGAAAAATCTGTGTTTTTAGATATTTAACCGTTTTTAAAAAGATTCCTAAAAAGGGAAGTTTCCCGAATCTTTTTATAGAACTCATACAACCCTTATCTAACCCACCAACCTTTTGTCGAGGTCCTCAACCCATCGACAAGAGGTCATCGACTTCACGTGTTTCGCTAAAACGAGGGAATCGACCGACGAACTCGAATTTTGTTACAAACTGTTTACGACCTCAAGTGTTTGCATCCTCATCGTCAATGCCTCCACCAAAACGTTCAGAAAACCTTGTAGGTACGTGTAGAAGTCAGTGAGAATTAAACTTACTCTTTGTCCTACCACCTTCGATAAAAATAAAAGAGGACCCTCGTTCTCTTTTCCTTCCGTCTTCAGACATGGTACATTAAAATTTTTTTCTTTTTTTTTTTTTTCTTAAGGTAACTCTAAGAGAGAACAAATGAAAAATAAAATGAGAGTGACAGAGGATCACACAAACTGATTACATTCAGAAGGGGGTCCTTATACTCTTATATACCATGTCAGGTAGAGTATTGGAAGGACCTATAAAAATATTAAATAGTAGTCGACTGTGGCGGACCCATCTTATAAGAATGGTGAGGGAGACCGACGACCTTCAGACTTTAATGTAGAAACAGAAACTTCAGTCCGTATGACAATCGCAACGATACCGCTGTCCCACCCATTACCGCAGGTGTCTGTCCTCTAACCATAAATCGCAAATTTACGACGACATGTGTTCCGGAACTAAAAATTTCACCAATGACTTGATAGGGGAAAATCATTTACAAATTTTTAATGTAAAAATGTACCAGAATGATCTAATTATCAGTACCAAATAAAGTAAAATTGACGTTCCTATTTTCGTAATAAGGTAATTTACCCATCCAAAAAAAAAAGGGAGAAAACCAAATACGTAATAATTGTGTCCGAAAGGACAAAACGAACATTGTAAAATATCCGAAAAAGTTTGTACGTCAGTCTAAACGAGACAACGAGGAAATAAAAACCTGAATTGAGTAACACCCGGACTAGAACCTTATAAAGTCTCCTCTGTTTCAAGACCCCTCCTTGATTCGAAAATTTTATAATTTTTACTTACAACATATAAAAAATTTCGAGACTTATTTTGTTACTATTCACTAGTCAGAAAAGACACTTAACGTTGTCATTGAAATAAAAAGTTACAAAGAAAACAAAGTCCAAAGACTAATTAGGAAGAGAATATGATATGGGAGTGTATCCTATAACTTCCTCTCTGATATCAACACCCCTTGATACCCTGTAGAATATTTCCAAAATCACGTATTGAAAAGTTCAAAATTACTCAATATAAGAGAGCGAATAATTTAGACTAGACTTCTGTCGACGAATATAAATGTACACTAAACAACTAAGAACTAACAAAACAGTAATGTTAGTACCACTTAGAATTTTCAAGTATTTTATATATGTACAGGGAGGGATGGACTATACATTTAACGAAGATTTTATATTAAAACTTACGGAAAACGTCACCTTTAACGATGAAGTATTTCATAAAATAAAGACTATTAAATTTAACAGTCCCTTAAGAAGGAGTTTCATTCAACTTTACAAGGGAACCTAAACATAAGATGAAGACACAGACATTTGGTGTGTTTTATTTAGATATAGACAGAAGATATAGTACCAATAAGTATATAAACTTCTATCAAAAATTGGCTCAAAAGTGATCCGATTGATTGAACAAGGATGGTTAATACCCCCAAGTTCAGGGATATGATGGTACAAGCATTGAGAAACTACTTGAAGTAAAAACACATTTGTGGAACTTTATACTTAGGTTTTGATTTGATTTATGCGGTTTCATTACCGATCATATCGGTATATATATATACCGATATATGTAGTATATATATACTACACATTGTCGACGTAGGGTGTGACCGTGAGATCACCCTTGATAAGTATGAAGATTCCGTACCCAGAGTAGGTAGGACGTGGACTTGGGTTCACATCAAAAGTGTAAATGTCAAAGACTTACACCAGAACAGACTCCGGTATCAAATTCGGACGAGTACACATCAACCTAGGACATAGTAGGTAACAGTCAAGTCAGTGAGTCAGTACAGGTTGAGAAATACTGGGGTACCTGACGTCGTACGGTCCGAAGGGACAGGTAGTGGTTGAGGAGCTCGACCGAGTTTGAGTACAGGTAACTCAACCACTACGGTAGGTTGGTAGAGTAGGAGTCAATAGGGGAAGAGGACGGAAGTTAGAAAGGGACGTAGTCCCAGAAAAGGTCACTTAGTCAAGAAACGTAGGTCACTGATTTCATAACCTCAAAGTCGAAGTCGTAGTCAGGAAGGTCACTTATAAGTCCTGACTAAAGGAAACCCTAACTGACCAAACTAGAGGAACGTCAGGTTCCCTGAGAGTTCTCAGAAGAGGTCGTGGTGTCAAGTTTTCGTAGTTAAGAAACCACAAGTCGAGAGAAATATCAGGTTGAGAGTGTAAGTATGTACTGATGACCTTTTTGGTATCGAACCTGGAAACAGTCGTTTCATCACAGAGACGAAAAATTATACGACAGATCTAACCAGTATCGAAAAGAAGGTTCCTCATTTACAGAAAATTAAAGTACCGACGTCAGTGGAAGACGTCACTAAACCCTCGGTTTCTTTTATTTCAGAGAGTGACAAAGGTGACAAAGGGGTAGATAAAGGGTACTTTACTACCCTAGTCTATGGTACTAGAAGCAAAAGACTTACAACTCGAAATTCAGTTGAAAAAGTGAGAGGAGAAAGTGAAAGTAGTTCTCCGAAAAATCAAGGAGAAGTGAAAAGACGGTATTCCCACCATAGTAGACGTATAGACTCCAATAACTATAAAGAGGGCCGTTAGAACTAAGGTCGAACACGAAGAAGGTCGGGTCGTAAAGAGGACTACATGAGACGCATCTTCAATTTATTCGTCCCACTGTTATACGTCGATAAATCATATTAAGGATGAAAACACAGTATACAGTTAAAATAGAGTAGTATCGAGAACTATATTTTTTAATTTACCTGGTTTACGTCTTGAAAAATTGTAAGAGCAAAACGGTAAGTAGGTTCATATTATTTATATAAGATCTAGTATGGTTGCACAATTGGTGTTGTGATAGGATTCTGTGAACCAGTCACCGATCTCACCCATAGGTCTTGTTCATCTTGGTATAAGGATAGCACATACGATATCATGATGAAAAGTCTTAATAAGTAACACCCAATATGTCCTAAAAACGTTACTTTATTATGTATATTTTGAAATATTATAACTTTCAACATGTATTAAACGATACCTCTATTAAAATCAAAATAATTTGGATTGAAAAGGGACACTCTCTTCTCTTAGATGAAACATTTGGTCAATTGTAACGACGTAGGCTAATACACGTAACCGAAAAAGAGATATAAGTGTTCCTTATAAGTTCTATTTGTACTTCTTTTCAATCTTGTTGGACACAAGTAAGGGTCTTCCCGGCATCGTTGTCTTGGGACTGACAGTATCCAGGTTCCGTCTTCTCTCAGGGGGACCAACAACCCTCAGAATCGTTACTTCGATAGGGTAAACTCGTCGGATTCTAAAGTCCATTACTCTGGGTCTTCGGTACCGCATAAGACAGTCCTACCAGTGACCTCTGTCGTCCATCACCTACGTGCACGGAGGAGATGATGAACGTGTAAAGAAACATAAATAGACACATAGACTCTGTACGGAGTCCGAAGTGAAAAGTAGTCGTCGATAGGCCTTGACACCTCCAAGATCCATAACCCCTTCAATTTTACCTACATCACAGAAGACTCGTAGGTTTAGAACCTCTTCTACACGCGGTCCCCCGGACCATGACCCTGTCTCTGGTCTCATGGACGAAGAATCCTATCCCCCGAAACGGAGGAACGAGTCGTGACGGACACGGTCCCTTCCCCTTCCCACTCGGATCACCCAGTAATTGTTTTTTCTGTAAGAAAACACTTACCCAGGGTCCGGGAAAGTACATAAGCACCCCCTATCCATGTGTTAAAGACGAATCTGAACAAAATTTATTATTCGGTAGAGGAGGGAGGGGTGTGTGTATACGTGTGGAAGATAGAGACGGTATCGGTCCCAAGATGAAGATCTCTCTCCATGGACCCTCCGTCTTGTGAGTCTTTACTTTTTAGACTATGATTCAACACATGTGACCTTTTGTCTTTAACGAAGTCTGGTAACGACGAAGTGTCTTCAATCCACCTTTCATCAGGAGATTTCCACCAGAAATCCCTGTAACAAGGGAGGAGGAAGGAAATCATCCGTGACACACAGACCACTGGGAACTCAAGACAAGTCAAGTCAGTGAGTCAGCACAGGCTGATAAACGCTGGGGTACTTAACGTCGTGCGGTCCGGAGGGACAGGTAGTGGTCGAGGGCCTCAAGTGGTTTTGAGTACAGGTAACTCAGTCACTACGGTAGCTCGGTAGAGTAGGAGACAGCAGGGGAAGAGGAGGACAGGGGTTAGGGAGGGTCGTAGTTCCAGAAAAGGTTACTCAGTCGAGAAACGTACTCCACCGGCTTCATGACCTCAAAGTCGAAATCGTAGTCAGGAAGGTTTCTTGTGGGTCCTGACTAGAGGAAATCTTACCTGACCAACCTAGAGGAACGTCAGGTTCCCTGAGAGTTCTCAGAAGAGGTTGTGGTGTCAAGTTTTCGTAGTTAAGAAACAGCGAGTCGAAAGAAGTGTCAGGTTGAAAGTGTAGGTATGTACTGGTGACCTTTTTGGTATCGGAACTGATCTACCTGGAAACAACGGTGTCATTACAGGGACGAAAACTTATACGATAGATCCACTGGGAATTCGAAGAGATTGACTGGTCGTCGAAACCGAACTTAAACTCCACTGCCTTCCCGTCTAAGATTGAGATGACTTTCAGATTTACTCTCAAAGTAATTTACTTAGAGGGGGTTTCCCTTTCATACCTACTCAAAACCAAGACTTATAAAGGGACAAATATCGTAAACATCGTTTTTAAATACAATATCCTTGAAAACCTAGAAGATCTAGTCGTGACAGGTTATCTTGTAAGACGTCACAACCTTTATGAGGTATAGACACAAGAGGTTGTCGGTACACAACGATATATCGAGAACTTATGTCGATCACACTCGTGAACTTAAAATTTAAAATTAATTTAAATTTATTGGTGTACACCGATTATCGGTGGTAATAATCCGTCACGTCAAGATCTAATACCTAGGACACATCAGTACAAAAATGAGGTTTCACCTAAACCACTTTTATTATTACACGAATAAAGGTAATCCCGTAAGTTCAAGAACCGTATATTTAGTAACTAAACGTCACGTAAGATTTGGTCGTAAATTTACATTGAGTAAGTATGTGCACATGTCCTTTCGTATCCATGGTTCTATAAAATCTACATCTTAAAAAGACAACATGTCGAAACCGTATGTTCAACTTTCAGTTCTAACGTCGTCATTCCTATTGACGTGGGTCACTTACTTACGACACGTAAACTCACGACAAAATCTTCAATCTTTAGACTGTACGGATACACAGAAAGATGAACGGACAAAGAGACCTGAAAGTCAATAGTTATAAATGACCTTTATTGACAATGTCTCCACCTATGTCATTCCCATAGGTGGGCATGTCCTTCCAAAAGACGGGGGTGGAGGGAGGGTACATGTGTCACACAGTTCCAATCAAATCTGATTCTCCTCACACCCGGGGACCCGTGTCTCTGAGCTCCAGTCCGTCACCACATTGGGCGCCCCTCGTCTCGTACAGTACACCCCAGGGTCCTAAGACCAACGGGTGTCCGAGGTGTCACGTCCAAATTCGACCCCACACCTTACTTTTCACAGAATTCGGATAGTGAACCGTAGAAAGAGTATTGAGCCCACAGTACAAATCTTTATCCAATCCCAACTCGGACACCACGACAGTCATTAACAGGAACTTACACCTGTCTCAAATGACTATGAATCTTAGCAAAAGGAAGATAAATTAACATTTCACGTTATTCCTCAAAACAAGGTACTCAGAGTCTATCAAAATATACATCTCGTACTCTCATCTACTGTCAAAGTTCCGTTCTATCCTTTAAAAACCTGAGAACTGAAAAAGTTTGACTAAAGGAGTAAACGGTCCACCACTATTTCTCCTATTACGCTCACTTTGGACTACAAAGTGAGTCAGGTACAGTGTCGGTGAAGGGCCAGTGGGTCTGTTGACCTTATAACATGGGTAATCTCTTAAACATACATTTATCACGGAATCTAAATTTTCGTCGACGAAGTAAGTGAAAAATTCACGAGATGTACAAGTCTTAAAAATATTCTTGACATAAAATGTAAGTCTTATTACATCAATAACTTATTATACAAGGTACTAAAGGTTAAGTGAGTAGTGACGGAAGTCTTAAGTTGAAAACGAATAACAGATGTAAGTAAAGTGATTTATGACATAAGATTGTCCGTACCGTGTCAGTCACACTACATAGACAAAAGACTATGCTTTCCCAATTTATAACTGACCCAAAAAAAAAAGGGGCGGAATCAACAATAGGGCGTGGACCCTTGTAGAAAAATAAAAATTTGACAAATGGAGAGGGGTGGAAGGTGGTTCTCCTTTTGTGGTCCTTATTCATTATTATTAAAGAATTATAAACAGACTAAACCATCGTATGACATGTGAAGTCGTAGTTTTCATCTACTTACCCAATAATAACGATCAACAAGAATGAATAAGTCAGATATTTGGATTAAACGAAATAAATACTACCCTCTTACCCTTAAATACTTAAGTAAAATGATTCGTTAAGAACTCAGAAACATCATACGGTAATACTACCTATGTAAGGACAAAACTTCTTTTTACTTCTTTAGGTCTCAGGGGTTCTAATACTTCGCGAAAAGCCGTTCGCACAAGACAACACTATACATACGCAAATGGGTAGTACAACACTCCAAAAATTCACAAGAGGTTTACAGAAGTCATAAAGAAAACTTATCAGTAATAAAATTAATATCAAGTCTAAAGAGAAAGGAGAAAACTCTTTATCATCAAGAGAGAGGGGAGTGGGGAACGGAAAACCTTTTCAGTCATTAGACCCATTAAAGATAATTCTTTGGAAATAATTTTGGTTCCTCACTAACATCAGGTCGATTACTTCGTTTCGTGTTTTCTTCTACTCCTGTCCTCGTTATCCCTCAATCAAGTGATTACTTCGTTTCATGAAACTTTACATTCCCTTTTATTTCTTCGGGGGAAGAGAAAGAAGGTCGGACCAGCAATAGACCTTAAAAATCAATGTATCTTAGCAATTGATGAATATATACGGAGTATGATTTGTGTTTTGGAGTTTCTGTCAAATTAATAGTATGAAAACAATTATTCTAATCCCCTTCCAATAATTTACTCAACCACTCTGAACGCGTCCTTTCTACTAGACGTTTTTATCTTAAGCAAATCATTCTTATGAACCGAACACAAGAAAAAATTACCAACTCATATTATAAGACGATGAAACAAATCAGACACTTCCTCCTTTTTCGTTCTTTTACTGGTAAAAAAGTGAAACAACCTGTGTCCAGAACGGATTAAATCAACAAGCAATGGGACACATCCCAAAGTAAGAATTTTGGAGAAGTTTCCCACCTATATAACAGAATAAATAATAAAATTTATTTTAAAATCATTAAATGACTATAAAATATTCTTCAGAAAGTTTTCTCACATTGTCATCAACAACTGATGCAATAGAAGTCAGTCGGGAAAATTTATATTACAGTCAAAAATTTTATACTAGGAAAGAGTGTAAGGGAGTTATTTCTTTATTATAAATTTTAAAATCTAAAGAGGGTGACATCAAAAGAAACAAACATCAACTCAACCTACTTTAGACATTGTTGTGACAAGTCTCACTCTTCACTAAGTCGTCTATGTCTACTCCGTAAACCGATAATTTTGAAACAAAGACGACTCTTTCGTGGTTCCATACTTGAATTTTACCCCCACCTCCCTCACATTTATTACTAAAGAAGAACACCAGCGAGAAACAACTAGATTTCCCGTAAATTTCTCGCGAGTCAGTCAGACCAACAATCTTCTCGTAAAGCAAAAGAGTTTAGTCCCTGTCAGATGAAAAACTTACTCAACTCAAAATAACTGAAAGAACGAGGGTGGGACCCGGGAAGAAATTAACAATGACCACGTACTCTTCAGACGTGTGGTGCGGAGAAAGAGACCAACCGAGACACCGACGGGTACAAAGGACCAATTGAAAAGTAAGTCTTAACAGAAACTTCTAGTACGTGAAGAACTGATGAGTTCTTGTAATACAAGTGGGATTTGATGACAACACTAAAAAACTTTTCGACATAAAGTGCATTGAAATGTCAAGGATTTAAAGAAATTCTTATTTTGTCATTAAAAACAAAAGAGTACTCCTTAATCCGGAAGATGTACACACTACACCGTAGACAAACGTACTGTCTACAGGAAATAACTGAGTAACATTTATTCAGGGGAACACGTAACTATATTATCTTAATAACAAAAATTTTATTAAATAGGTTTAAATATCATTCGTTTTCAACATAAAAATAAACCATTAATATAAGTTAGTCGTTCTTTATTATACGTATCTGAAACAAAATAACTGTTTTACAACGCGAATTTTCGTGACAAAAATAAATACTCGTCAACATAAATCAAACACACCCAAACCGCATGTAAGGAAACTCAGCCAAAGGTATCCTGTCGATAACCGATCACGGAATTTTTAATTTCGTTGTTAAAGTGAAGATCAAAAACGTAAATAAAAAGACATGACGATCCGGTCGACAATTTACCCTCTCTTGGGGTTTAATGAGAGCCCTATCACCCCCTTTCTCGGACCATTTGATCCTCTTCCATTGCACCTAAATCAATGTCCTAAAATCTTAATATCCGTATGGTGTGAAAGGAGACAAAAAATTCAGAACTTGAATCCACTAAAAAAAGTCACTTTTTCGTCCTAATAAAGGACTCGTAGAATACTTTTTTTCGTGACCCCTCAGATCTCCCGAAAGACACAAAAGAACAATATGTCAAACCCCACGGTGAGACGTTTTAGTAACGTTTTACCCGGTGGAAAAATGAACAACTTCTTATTGTTTATCAACATTTTACCTTGTAACTAAAGATTTAAACTTCAAAGACTCAAGAGTGTCCTTTCCATTCTTTAGTCGGAGGATCTTTATTCTCTTTCTTCGGGGTACCGGGAGACGAAAACACCTCTTCACAACGAGTGAATCTCGTAGCGGGTCGTACCCTCCGGACCCCAGCCACGAGGGAGGTCCCGACTCGAGGGGCCGGAACCCCTCGAAGTAGTTTTGGATCTTGATTCGATGAAATATCGGAATAAGTTGAAAGAAAGTGACAGTCTAAAGTTCGGTTTGGTGTCAAATTTTTACACTAAGACAAGGTATGTTGACTCCACACATAAAACCTCTCACTTTACTTTCTTCATTGGTCATTCCTGGAAACCCTCCGCCACTTACGACTGAATCTTTTAACACTGAAACCGAGAAGGTGCACTTCGGCTCCAGTGAAGGAAACGTGTCGTAGTCCAGGTCGGGAAGTCGACGAACGACCGACAACGGGAAACCGTTCATAGTGGGGAGGCTCGGACACAGGAGTAGACCCCACTGTCTGAACCTCGAGGAGGTCCTCGTGCACACGGTCCGGGAAACGGCCGAGGGCGAGGGAGAGAGTCCCAGTGGGGAACTCAGTGGAGGACTATTTTTGAACTTTAATCCGCACTTCCCGTTCCAGTGAAATACGTATCGAAAATAGAGGACAACTTACTCTTTAGGTATGAGTCGATCATAAACGATCAACAAAGAACTTCATCTTTATTTACCGGTGTGGTCCGATTTCCTATCGAGAGTCAGACTAGAACATACCAACTCCAAAACATATGACTCCTTATGTCAAAAATTTTTCTCTTAAATAAAGACACATAAGGTTTTATTTCATTCTTTATAGTACACCCCCACCCCTCTTCATCGGACGGTCATAAAAAAGAATGTTTTTATTTAGTTGATAAAAATGATCTTTCTTACTTATATGACTAAATAAAGGAAGGATCTCATTAAGATACATATATATAAGTAAATATAAGAAAATTTTTATGATGTTTTCCCATTTACCGTTAAGTCGTCATTTAAGTTTAAAGGAAAAGGGGAGGAATTAATAGAAATTTGTCAAGAAAGATTTTAAAGTTTTATTTTGGTCCCATTTTACGACGAGTCACAAAGAATTAAAACAAAGATCAAAATCTTCCATCACAAAGTCTTTAAACACGGACACAGTTAAATAAATCGAATATCAACTGTATTGAATTAAACTATCCAAGTCAAATAAAATCATATAAATTTTTAGTGACAAACAAAATGAATATGAAATTAACACAATGTAACAACGTAGTTTATTCCTTACACCTCAATCTAGTCCTTTATTCGGATGTCAAGTCACTACCTTCAAAAGAAACAAATTTTTGTCGAAATGACCAATAAAATTACTACAATCATTATTATATAAATAATATTTCAACTCTAATGGTAAAAAACATAGAATCTAAAAAATTAGACACATGTAAGTACCTATTAATTAAAGAAAATCTTTTTGTCCCAAGGATAGTAGACACATAATAGAATATTGGACGAATTTTTTGACTTGTATTAAAGAATAGTCTATATCAACAAACGGTAGTAAAATTTACTAGCGTATCATAGGCATACCTTACTACTTACTCGTGTAAATTCTTTTATACTTTGGATTTTATGACATATTAATTCGTAAAGTCAAAACTCGATAGAAGAGAAAATTTAACTAGAAATCACGAGTTTTACTATAAATCTACAAAAAAAATTATTTTTAAGACTTACCATAAATAATTCTTACTAGTCTATGATGAAATTTGGTTCTGGTACCTTCTCAAACAATATATTTGTTAAGGACTTTTGTTTGAAAAAGAGACCTACACAAATAAACTCTAAGGAGAACAAATGTCTTTGACATAGTACAAATAAAACTTTTCTTTTTTAAAATTACACGAATATTCCCATTGTTAGACTCTCCCTACTGTCTATTTGACATCGTACTTCATCCGTACCGCATTCAGACCCAAGACTCTGTCAAAAGAGAAAAGAGACAGAAGTCTTATTTGTGCACGAACAGTTCACACCCTTCTGTAAGAGTACCTATCGTGAACTTACTCTTGAAGGACGTATGGTACGAAAACAAAGATAAAGTCTTAGAAAAGACACAACCTCTCTTAGTATCTCTTGAAGGACGTATGGTACGAAAACAAAGATAAAGTCTTAGAAAAGACACAACCTCTCTTAGTTCGAAAGACCGAACGACACAGGACAAGAGAGGAGAGGTCCGGACCGGAACAGAACCTGAGTCGACGTACGGAATAATTGAGTAGAACGTTGGAGACCGAGGAGTCCTCATCCTCGACAGTTCTGAGGGACACCGTAGTCATCATACTCTGAACATGTCTACATGACATATGCGACTTAGTCGAAAAAACCCAGGGAAGGGTTACTCTTTTCGTCCGTGATTGAGAGTAAAACTTTTACATAACGATAAACAACCCCTGTGAAGTCTCTGGTGAGACGAACAAACTGATTACCGGTTTACCTTCGATTATCAGACAAACCCGGTCACTTCGGATTCTAGGATGATTAAAGAAGGGGACTGTTTTTTTTTTTAGAGAAGTACAAATATACGGTTCTGGTAACTGACTGAATAAACTATGAAACACATCCCTTTTAATCCTATCCTAATAAACACTCGAAATACCAAAATTTAAGAAAAAGTTATCGTATTAGTATACACACATGAGTCCAGTATCTTCCAACACACATACACAAATACACGAAGACACGAACATTTCTAACATTTAAACCTCAATTGACCAAAACGTTCTTTCTCCTATACAAAAATTTGGTAGAGAAAACTTGTCGAATTGGAGTCAACTTCACATCTAAGAGAATAAACTTTTCCGAATAAAAAGTATAAAATCCTTTTGAGTAATTTCTCATACACCAGATATTTCCAAAACAAAGTCTATAAACCCCTCTAAGTAAGAATCCAAGAAAAAATAAAATCGAACATCCTTACCTTTTTATATACCTGTTAGTTTTATAATTGCACCTACTCCACGATTTATTTCACATTATTCGTGGTCTCCTGTATTCCTACACAATTAGAGTTTCGACGTACTACTAAAAACACAACACTTTCTAAACGAAAATTTAACGACATGATTAATGAAAGGTTTACTTATAAAGTATTATCAATAAAAAAGTAACCTATATGTAGATGTATACATAAGACAAGGGGTACACAATCTGTGACCAATCGTCGTCAACCTTTAAGTCAATAGGTGGCGGCGGGGGTGGAAAAAAAAAAAAAAAAACGTATCTCGTCGATACTAACTCAAAGAATAAAATTTTTTTATACTAAGTTTCATTATTTTAAATCGTCACGAAAGTATCCAAATTACACTGCCGTCTCAAATAAAAGATTTAAAATAGATCCGAACAGGGACAATTCTTATACTGTGACCACAAAAGGTGGAAGTGTGTTTGTGAAGACAAGTAGACCTACTCCGGACAAAGAGACTTCATCGATAGAAAGAATCGGTCGGAGGAAAGACGAAATAGAAGTCAAGTCAGCTAGTCAGCACAGGTTGAGAAACACTGGGGTACTTAACGTCGTGCGGTCCGGAGGGAAGGTAGTGGTTGAGGACCTCAAGTGAGTCTTAGTGTAAGTAGCTCAGCCACTACGGTAGGTCGGTAGAGTAGGAGACAGAAGGGCAAGAAGAGGACGGGGGTCAGAGAGGGTCGTAGTCTCAAAAAAGGTTACTCAGTTGAGAAGCGTACTCCACAGGTCTCATGACCTCAAAGTCGAAATCGTAGTCAGGAAGGTCACTTGTGGGTCCTGACTTGAGGAAATCTTACCTGACCAACCTAGAGGAACGTCAGGTTCCCTGAGAGTCCTCAGAAGAGGTTGTGGTGTCAAGTTTTCGTAGTTAAGAAGTCGCGAGTCGGAAGAAGTGTCAGGTTGAGAGTGTAGGTATGTACTGGTGACCTTTTAGTATCGGACCTGATCTGCCTGGAAACAACCCTTTCATTACAGAGACGAAAACTTATACGATAGATCCAATCAGTATTGAAAGGAAGGTTCCTCATTCGCAGAAAATTAAAGTACCGACGTTAGTGGTAGACGGTACTAAACCCTCGGGGGTTTTTATTTCAGACTGTGACAAAAGTGACAAAGGGGTAGATAAAGGGTACTTCACTGTCCCGGTCTACGGTATTAGAAGCAAAAGACTTACAACTCGAAATTCGGTTGGAAAAGTGAGAGGAGAAAGTGAAAGTAGTTCTCCGAAAAATCGAGGAGAAGTGAAAGACGGTATTCCCACCACCACAGAGGACATATAGACTCCACTAACTATAAAGAGGGCCGTTAGAACTAAGGTCGAACACAAAGAAGGTCGGGTCGTAAAGAGTACTACATGAGACGTATCTTCAATTTATTCGTCCCACTGTTATATGTCGGAACTGCATGAGGAAAAGGATAAACCCTGGTCAGACAACAAGGTACAGGTCAAGATTGACAACGAAGGACCGGACGTATGTCTAAAGAGTTCTCCGTCCAGTCCACTAGACCATAAGGGTAGAGAAATTCTTAAAAGGTTGTCAAATAACACGAGAAATAGAATAGTCGTACGTTTCACAAAAAGTAAATTCTTTTCATTGACAACTAATAAGGGACTGACAAAAAGATCCTTATTTGTTTTAAACGTGAAGACAAGTACTCATATATAAATATCAACATCTTTCGAATCTTATGGATATAATTCAAATTTTCGAATCATTAAAGTCATATCCCCTTTTCGAAATAATATGTTTATCTTTATTGAAATATCGAACGATTAATAGAAACCCCCCTTAAACACTTGTTATTTTGAAAAAAACAACAATCGAACTAATAGGTCTTCAGTATAAATTTACATGAAACCTCAAATAACGACTAATACACTTTTAAATTATTACAAAAGATGCTAGACTCTTAAAAGTCTAATTTGAATTAATTAAAACAGAAATTCTACATCCATCATATATGAAAAACACATGATTAATGACTCGATATAAGAGACATATAAATGTACGAAACGAAAATAAATGACGAATGACTATGACATGATCGTCTTGATCTACCATAGAGACCGGAATCGTCTCTCTGATATCGAAGAGTATCATAGACTCTATAAATCCTATACGATGGGTAAAAGAAAGGCCACTTACCCTACTCAGAGGTAAACATATATGAAAGTTGTATGGTAAGTTGGTCCATCTGGATGTCGGTTTGTTTAACATCAATTACTAAAGAACGAATTGACCTTTAAGTATAATTCTGAAATCTCACCCGTTTATAGAATAATAAATAACCATACGTAAAATAACCCGAAGGGTCCACCGAGTCACCAATTCTTAGGTGGACGGTTACGTCCTTTACCGTCTTCTGCGACCAAGATATGGACCAAAGCTTTCTAGGGGACCTCCTCCGCTGGGAGAGGTCGTAAAAACGGATCTTTCAGGGTACCTGTCTCCTCGGACCACCCGATATCAGTGTCTCAGCCGGTGTTGAATCACTGACTCGTGTTGCTCGCTCCACATAAAATAATGTATGACCATATGACGACAGGTGTTGTGGTTCTGAAATTTTAGAACAGTCAGAAGAATAAAACTCTCACGCTTACGAAACTTCCTCGCCAAAGTTAAACACCTTATTCAATAATATCATGCTTGTGTCCATTGAAAATTATCGGAGAAAAAGAGAGAGAAAACTATTGAATCAGGTAAAGGAAAAAGTGACATAAACGAGAAACAATTACTATTATTACAACAAGATGAAAATTTAATGGAATTAATTTCTAAAATAGAGTTGGTAGTAATGTCTATGTATTCGGACAAGAAAAAACCTGAAATTTTCTCAGTTTTATAAGAACGACAAGAAGCTTTATATGGAAAGTAAACTTGTAAACTTCTATTCGTAATGACCCATGTTTGATCAAATATACGTATACATGTACATATGTGTGTGTGTGAAAAATCTATTCTTATCAGTATCATAATTCTGTTCTTAGTGGTATCCTTTATAGTAATTTATCAATACTTTTTCAGTACTTCTAAATAGTCGACAGTAGTTACTGTAATTACTAATTAAAGCTTTACCTTAAAAAAGGGAGGGATTACGGAGGGAAAAAACTGACTAAAAGTGACGAGATACTTACTACTTATTCTCTCTCTCTCCCTTTCTTACCCACATACAAACATGTTAACCACGTATTTCAAATGGAGTCACAAAATTTTATATCATTATAATTAAATGGAATACATAAAGTAAACTTTATTTTTAAAGATTAGACGACAATATCCAATTTCGTATACAACATAAAAACAACAATAAAAGTATCACTTTTAAATTCGAAATCTGAAAAGACTTACATAAATTATAACAAACTTAACTCGTCACTCAACTTTAATAGAATCTTCTAGTTGAATTTCAACATAAACTTTGTAGTCATAACACACTTGGAGGAAACCCCTTGAACGTCAATAAAACTGTCACCACCTTTATTCTAAGTGTTTGTTGAAACTAAGTAAGTCATCCTTTGAGTCTATGTTTGAAATAAAAAAGAAAGTCAATCCATTTAGAAACATCACGACACGACACGACACGTTATAGCCTGAGAAACCCTGAAGTACTTACATCGGGTGACCCGAGGAGACAAGTACCTCTAAGAGGCCCGTTCTTATGACCTCACCCTACGACACGACGGGTGAGTCTGCTAGAAGGGTTGCGTCCCTGACCTGGGTCCAGAGGGTTTAACGTCCACCTAAGTTCTTAGGACCTCACCCATCGGATAGGGAAGAGATCCCCTAGAAGGGTTGGGTCTTTAACTTGACCCCAGAAGACGTAACGTCCGCCTAAGAAATGGACGACTCGATAGTCCCTTCGGGTTTAGAAACATCATCTATATGCATTTTAAATCTACACACATCCAAAAACCCGTAACTTAAACAAAGGACAAGTAATACAGGATCCTCGTTCCTAACAGGAAAGAAAATGCAATCCAACGATCACTGGAAAGGGTCGGGGACACAAGGAAGGACACGGACGACCCAACCGTACGTCGAGACGGTCACACGTGTCTCGGGGAGAGAGGACGCAATCGATCTGTGGGGACTTGTGGTGTGGACCCACAACAGGTAGTGGACCTTTACTGAGACAATTTGGTAACAATGACCATTACGACGAACCATAGGTCATAAAATTAAAATCAATGACTCATAACACTTGACTTTGTTTATAAACTTACAAAAACGAGTAAAACGGGAATGTAATGTTTACAAAATGTTTTTACTCCCATTTTACCCTTCAACTCTTACTATTACAATCACTACTCTTTAGACTCTTTATATTATGGTTCTGCACTTTGTAAACGTCTTCTAAGTAACGGGGAATCGTTCTTTCAATGAGAAGGAACCTCTATTACAAAATCTTCCTTTTCACATTTAAATTCGTAAAGAAGAGAAGAAGGACGTAGTAAAAGTACGAGTAGAAGAAGTAGCAGTGGTAGTGAAACAGACCACATCTTCGGGGTAACCCTAATGGAAACGAGAACCCAAAACATACACAAAAATCTTTAAAGGTCACACTCACATCCTACTGCAGATTAGAGTTTTCACCAATATTCTTACCTCAACGACTCACCAATATTCTTATTGGGCACCAATATTCTTACCTCAGACGAATCCAATCAACCTAGACGTAAACTTGGAGTCATGGTGGTCAAGATCGGGACCCTAGACTCGTTAAATAAACTGAAAAGTAGACAAACAAAACGACTTTTACCCTTATTTTAAGAAAAAAGTGTTCTCATAACAGACCTAATGAATTCTAGTACATACATATCGTGGAGTCAATTACCATCGATTAAAAACAACAATTGCCAATAAGACCGAATTTCAAGACACGACCGACGAAACACACTTCTTTATCCTTGTCTAGAGAGTGTTGAATACTTACCTTCTTGGGTCTGAGTTCTTCCGACCCGGGAGTCGGACGTCAACCTACTGAAAACGAGGTCTCCCTTCGTGACAACACTTCCTACCAATCGAAGACCACTGTAACCATGACAAATACTCAATTTTAACAAGAACTCGACTCTTTAAATTGAAGTCAAATCACATAAAGATCTTTTACGTAAGATGTAAGGTTTCTTGAACTGAATCTCTACTTGAACTTTTCACATTGAAAAAACATTTAATAAGTTCTTGTCTGTGGTTCATTTTTGTACGGGACGATAATTATAGAGGCAACTAAAATAAACACGAACACACCCTGTTTTAAAAGGTCTTCTATAAGTTATACTTACGTCTAGAGATAAGTCTTATTCAAAGAACCTGATCCGATCTTAATGTAGGGTAAGATCGGGTTCCCACCTATCACCAATCTCAACATGACAACCTGACCAACCTTAACACGACATACAACTGAGACTCACGACCATATACAAAATTCTGATGGTCGATCTCTTTCCTCATATCAAACTTAATTAAAACAAATTCGGTGACTTGAAGTACCATCGGTAACTCGGTCTTAAAAGAGGTAAATAACGTTTCCTCATAATCCTTTTTTTAAATTTCTGGGAATTATCATGTTGTTAATAAAATACATATTATCAATTGGGTTTTCGGTTCAATTGATTGAAACACAGGACGGCATGATTCAGCGAAGTCAGTACAGACTGAGAAACACTGGGATACTTGATATCGAACGGTCAGAGGAGATACCCTAAGAGGTCAACTCCCTTGACTTAATAAGTTGGAATAAGGTCACCATGATCAAAATATCGACAATTAGAGAATTCATATCTTTATACTTAATTATATACACTCGAAATACACCGATCTCGTTGAACTTGTGATCTTGTAAATAACTTTATCGATTTTCGTATGTAGTAATAATATAGGACTAAAAGATTCCTTCTTTTGTTACAGATAATGAATCTTCCGAGTTATCGAAGTTAAATCAAAAAAAGACAGGATGAATGAAAAATAAGATATTATGAAAAAACTCAACCGACCATGTTCTGTTTGGTTAAGATCCAATTTCGTTAAGTCTAAAACATTCCTTTTAATTACAAATGGAAAAGTCACAGTTAATCACTTGATATCTTACATCTGCAATACATCTTAAAACATAAATTAATGATACTTATTTCCGGGACTTAAAAACCTTGTAATGAAAACCAAAATATAAAATTTTTTGTACACTGTAAAGTAAGAAATTGTGAGTTTTACATGAAATGTTAAAATTAATTCTAACGAATAATTCAGACGATACTACAAAATTTAAAATTTTATAATCGTTAAACAAGATTTAATAAATTTAGGGTAAAGTAATTATGACGGTTTCAAAACACTAATCATTTGTTGTGACTTTGCTCTCTAGGAATCAATATCTTGTTGACGAACATCCATCACCACTTTGGAGTACATTACAGGACATCAGGAGGACATAACGACATGAAGAGAGAGTAAAAGAGAGACAAGAGTGATTGTACTATCTTGTTAAACCCATGGAAAACGGAAGTCGACGGAGTCTAAAACGAAACCAAGGGACTCACAGTACTTCACACAAACACAGAACGAGTTATGACGGACGGATAGTCAACGACCCGGATCAACAGAGAGTCGGAACATAACTGGTGAGAGATCACCTTTTTGTATTAAAACGGGACCAAACACAGAACACAACTTCACACCTACCGATTAAAAGAGACCCACGACTAAAAGGAGAGAAAGATGACCAAAGGAATCGGTCCCTTCGAAACGACGATCCGTATGTATATTTGCTGTCTGATGACACAAGAGTAAGTAGGAGTACACAGGATTTTAAGTGACATCTACTGTAAGGACCTTTAAATAAAGATTAATAATTATTCTTATTAATAGTATCTCATTTTTGTTTAAACCCCGCCGGAACCCGAATCCTAAGTTTATCTAACTTAAGTCTGTAATAACTAACGAAAATGAACGAACACTAGAACTTTTTTAATATTGAAGAAACTTTGACGGTACAGAAGTCATTCTACTTAGAGCATATGAATGACTATCTAATATACTCGATGGATTACGTTTCTCAATTGTCTTAGGAAGAATGAAATCCTGAAATAAGGGTACAGCAAATCGGAGTTCGAGGAATAGAAATTTTACCCCTAACATTGTACATCGTAGTACATTGTCTCAATGACTCGTTTCACACACACACATAGGTCTCTTTTGGAGACGTAGGAGACGAGTCCCGTAGGTAGTCAATCCCGGCCCCATAGTAGATTCCGAAACCCAAGAGGAAATTCGAGGACACGAACAACCGTCTTAACTAGAAGGAATGTCGACATTTTGAATGCCGTCAATCGAAAAAGTTCCGGTCGACCTTCTTCAGATAGACTGGGACAATTTTCCCGAGGGGACTAATCTAGTCCGGGTGGATTCTATTGGAGGGAAAATTAATTGAGTTTCAGTTAACTTATCATTGGAGTTAAAGTAGGCGTTTCAGACTGGAACGACATATTACACTGAATTAGTACCCAAATTATAGGGTTGTATAAGTGTCCGGAGAAGACACGAGAACCCCTCTCCTAATAACTTCCATGCATGTAGTCGCCGACCCGTAGAACCCCCTGGATGGTATCGTTCCCTCACCTAATCCTTACTAAGTGTTAGGAATCAAACATCTCAGGACTTTAAAATTGTCAAAAACTTCTCATTGTCAAGTTTTCGGGTTCTATTAAAAAAAATTTTTAAATGAACTGTCCACTCACTCTTGAGGATTCATTTTTAACATTCTAACCTTTAAGATCTTCCTTAAAATCGAACATAGATGCATCAGTTGTTATCGTCAAGTTTAAAAGGACTCGCGAATAGTGGAGACTCCCTGACTGTTGGTTTTCATTCTTCATTTACCGGATCCGACCATTGAAATAAAGCATCTACCCCCAGTGTCCCACCCCCGTTGACTTCCGGGGACCCTCGGACCACCAAACGAGTCACAGTCGGGTCACTCACTCCCCACCGTCACTCGACAGGTAAAGTGGATGACGGGAGTGGAAACAGAGAGACTCATATCTAGATGTAATAATTCTTAAAAAGGAATCATTAGAATGATTGAATCAAAGGATTCATTGTCACTTCCTATTTGTAAATCATTCGTCCATTCTGATTTGAACTCATGGTATCAAACTTTAGTCGAGGGATCCGACTCTTTGAATCGGTACTTTGAACAATTGTATCCTCCGACAGACAGTGTAGAAAAGTCCCTCTAGGAACGAGAGAGGAATCGTTAGTAAATCCTGAGTCCACTCGTCAAGTTAATGTCGTCGGAGAAATACAAGTATTACCCTGACTTAGACAGGTTTCCTTGGACACCTTGAGTCTGTACCTTAACCGACGCCAAGTCTCTATGAATTCTCTTCCGTTACCGTGGGGTGAGGTCATGAGAACGGACCTTTTAGGGTACCTACCTCCTCGGACCACCCGACGTCAGGTACCCCAGCGACTCCCAACCTGTACTGACTCACTGAAATGAAAGTGAAAAGTGAAAGTACGTAACCCCTTCCTTTACCGTTGGGTGAGGTCACAAGAATGGACCTCTTGGGGTCCCTGTCCCCTCGGACCACCCGACGACAGATACCCCAACGTGTCTCAGCCTGTGCTGACTTCACTGAATCGTCGTCGTCGTCTCTATGAAGAGAAACTTCATTTGTCAGAAGATTGTCTTGGTAGTTTTTTCCAATAGGATCCTTAAGACCAAATTTTTTTAAGACAATTCTCCTGTGAAATTTAAGTTCTTAATAAAACATAAAACTAAGAAAACTTCCTTTATTTACCTTTTTAGAATTTTTATTCAGTATCAAATAACCCACCATGGATAAGTTCGGCACAATAACAAGGGTGTAATATATGACATACTCACTCCTCACAATCAGAGTCCACACGACACGACGTCCATCGGAAACCCGTACTCACCGACAACTCGTCAACTTCACACTGATCTTGTTGACTCCTTGACTTAAACTTTGAAATAAATTACTTAAATTTCAATTCATTCATGTACACCAATCACCGACAGTATAACCTGTCGTGTCTCATATCTTTCAAAGAGAACAGTGTCGTTCAAGAAAACTCGTCACGACCACTTTATTTCTCGGTTGATTTACTCAAAATTATAGGCAAGACCAAGAGTTTAAGACACGAAATTAACAAAGGATATTTAATGAAATTTACATAAAATTATCCTATACATCGGAATAAAATAATCACTCACAGAATTCAACGAATAGAAGGACTTATATATAAAAATGAAAATACGTGACTTTGGTCAAAAATAACAACTAAAATTTCCTTGAATTCAAAAAAATTCGTAGTGTCTTAAGGGTAATAATTTTATTTTTTCAATCTCCGTGTACTTTAATTATTTTCTTATAAGGTAAATATAAAAATTAAGAGGTTTTGGTAAGGAACTTACTTACACGGACGACAGGGGTACTTGTATGAATAAAAACCAAACCGAACTAAATGATTAAATAGAGTTATCAATTTATCGTAGGTTAAATAAATTTTTAAGAAGGTACTGGTAAATCACTGTTAAGAAATGACACTAATACTTATCTTTTCTTTTATAACTCTATAAACAAACACCAATACTACTTTTGCACGACACCAGGCACACGAAAACAAAATAAAGGTTGAGGGTTTGAAGAACCGATAAGACCAATCAAAGATATACCGAATTTGTCTAAAAACAAAATAGAGTTTTCAAAATAAATACCTTGTAGAAAGATGTTGTAGAACAAACTGATTCAATCTATACTAAAGGGTTTCCCGTGGACAGAACTTTTTTAATAAAATAGTAAGTCCCTGACTGTTACAGGTCTAAAATCCTCTTGGTTTTTTGGGGTCTCTCCTACCTCTCCTCACTTCATTTTTGACATTACATCAAAACTTAAAAATCAAAAGTGACACCCATCTAAAGTTTCCATAGACACATGCAAAATAAAAATTATAAGACTTAATTCCACACGTCAGCTTTGTTCAAGTATAACTGATGTAAAGTCCCCAAATTTCGTACATTTTGAAGATCCTCGAAATCGAAACATTTGGAACATTATTGCTTCGGATTCTCACGATGGTCAGTAATCAGTATGAAAGAATAAAGGAGTGTTGCTTTCGAAATAACTGAGAAAAAAAAAAAACGTCGTATGGAATAAAATTTAGAACAACTTAATACCAATAGTTTATCACAATATCGTTTATTAGAACAAACCAATTACACGTACCTTCCGATTAATACACCGTCATCTCACGTTTCACAACGTTAAAACAGATTCTAACCTCTCCCGCTTCCAATTTAACAAGGAACTTTTGTATTTCTCTGTCTTATCTTTTACTGGAGGTTATGATAAGAGACGGTAGAAGTGTATTCTGTATAATACAGTCACTTTAAGTCTATTGATTTTTCGGTTTACTTTCTTTCGTACATATTTTTAGAGGAGAAAATCAAATGGAAAACAATCTATAACCGTCCAAACAATATTGAGTCACCCATCGAAGTGGACCTTGTATCTTAAATAACCGACACTAAACAACACAACAAAATCAACGTCGGAGTCCCAAAGTCTATTTGTAAAAATGAATAGTGTCGGATAGAAGTCGAAAATAATGTGGTGGAGTGTCCCTCACATTCCTGGAATCTCATCATCTGACAAAAGAGCGGAACCCGAAAAAACGATAATAACAGCATCCAAATTAATGGATGAATTTGTAAAATAAATGGGAGGTAAACTACCTATAAACCAGAAGGGACCACCGAGTCTACCATTTCTTAAGTGGACGTCACAACCTCTGGACCCAAGTCAGGGACCCAACCCTTCTAGGGGACCTCCCTCCCGTACCGTCGGGTGAGGTCATAAGAACGGACCTCTTAGGAGTACCTGTCCCCTCGTGAAAAACCAATAATACTTATGAAGACGTTCCTTGTCAGTACACACTCAGAAAGACATCTATATTACAAAAGCAAAGAGAACCCATCAATGGATGATCACCTTAAAACGATCCTGCACACCATTTAAAGACAAAATTGTTAAATTCTTTCACGATTCGACCAAAGGTTTCATCGATATATGGTAAAATGTAAAGACGGTCGTCGTAAGAAGAAGTGTAGGAGTGGTTGTTCATAAACGAAAGAGAAGAAACATCGACAAGAACACTGACCCCAAAATTAAACATAAAGGGATTAACGATTACTATAACCTGGAGAAAAATACACCGTAATTGGTAAACATATGGAAGAAATCCCCTTTACAGATAAGTTCAGAAAACAGTAAAAATTTAACTTAAATAAAACATAATAACTCAAAAACTTAAGAAATATATAGGACCGATAGTCTATATAGTAGAGATAGTCTATATTGACCGTCTATAAAAGACTGTCAGACACCAAATAGAAAAGTGAAAGAATTTCCATAGAAAACTTCTAAGGGAGGGGGTTCCGGAAATTAAAATGACTTCAAGTCAAATAGTAAAAATTTTAGTGAACATCAAATACACACTTCACATACTAACTAAGTAAAAACTATCTACAAAAGTGACTTATATCTTAAGACCAAACTGTCATAAAAACAAAGTCATGAGACTTCTATGAGGAGACAACAGAAGACCGAAGGAAAGACAGAACAAGAAATGTATTGTACACCTACAGTCACCGCCGCCCCCCTCCCCCCCGCCACACAGGGGACAACAAGGGGTGGGGGGTTGGGGGAATTCTAATAGATGACCCAAATTCGTTAAACTAGGACCATATTGACATCAGTATACATATTGACACACCGACATCAAAACACACAGAAAACGAACCTCAAGTAACTGACAAAACTTAGACACACAAATGTCAAGTAGTTTAAACCTTTGAAAAGTCGGTAAAAAAGGGAGTTTTGATTATGACTCTCTTATAATAAAGAAGGTATTTAAAACGATAACAGACTCAAAAGACTCATTTGAACACGATCTGTAGTAAAATCACAACAACAATTTCTTTGTGGTTGCAGGGTCATATATCATATCTTGGGTCAAGAAGTGGTACTTTTTAGAAGTAAGAAGATGTTATGTTTATAATTTCTGACAACACACAGTAATACATTTTTCAATAAAAGTGACACGATGAAATAATCTACCTAGAAATGAATTTTAGGATAAATCAAGGAACCATCCTCATAGAAGTAATTATATTAATTTTTTTCTTAAACTCTCAAAACAATTAAATCTTTTCTTGGTAAAGGAAACCTCTTAGTATTCAAGATGGGAGGTCATCCTATATAAATTTACGCTATATAATAAAAAAGATCGATATGTAAAAAAAGTCTGAAAGAATATTATCGTCTTAGTTTGACAATAAGATAAAAGAGGTTTAGAGAGAGGTAAAAAGTACGTCTACCGTCGACTGAGTTTACATGTACTATCATGTAAATTTAAAAATTCAATTTTCATTTGGAAAAAAAAACGACAACTTAACGAATTACTTACTTTCTAAATTTACGGAAGTCACGAATACAGAGTCAAACATTTTACTTATTAGGACTTTAGATCATCATAACTACTATAATGGACTAACACTAAAATTTTAAAATGAAAACATCAAGACAGTTATGACAAAGGTATAAATAGACGAATCTCATAGTAAACTTTTAAGAACTAATTCTCTAGGGTTGAAAAGTCTCTATTAATATATAGTATAGTACAATACTATTTTACGTGTAGATTTCATTGACGACTTTACGGATAATCACTTTCAGCGAGTCAACACAGACTGAGAAACACTGGGGTACCTGATACGTCGGGTACTTTATCAGGTCCGGTCTTATGACCTAACCTATCGGAAAGAGAAGAGGTCCCCTAGAAGGGTTGGGTCCCTAGTTTGGGTGCAGAGGGTGTAACGTCCGTATAAGAAATGGGTCGACTCGGTGTTCCCTTCGGGAGACTTTACGGATCACCTTTTGAAAGTAGGAAAGATCCAGTTCAAGGGTACTTAGGACAAAGGGAATATGTCTTATATGACAACCTGTTTGACTGAGTCGACATATGAGAGGTACAGGACGGTGCCCCTCTTTAATGGGTCCGGTGACTGTCCACACCCTCTGGTCCTCCGGTCCTGCGACGATGAGCAAACGAAACGACGACTCCCATAATCTTTAACGAGGAACAAGATGGACTTAAACTCAAACCATTACCAGGTCCTTGAAATCTCTAAACGTACTTTATGTGTGTACCTAATAAAAATCAGTCAACCAAGAAGGAAAATTTACGACTTACGTTACATCGAAGAGAAAAGAGAAGAAAAAAATATTGGTGGGTTCAATTTCCTGAGATTTCGTTGATAGACATTTTCAAATCATAAAGAGCAATTTGTAAATAGTTTTACAGAATATTACGAATCTAGGTGTTAATATCACAACATTAAACTGATCATATAGACCCTTTCTTAACTCGAGGAAAAATACACGGTCCGTGTCATGACTAATAACCCCACTTTAAGTACCACGGAAGGGAACTCCCCCACAGGTCAACTGACCGTCTCTGTGAGGGACGTCACCACGACACCTTACTTGGGACACGACAACAGACTCCGAGACCTCCGCAGGGGCGCTCCCAGTGGCACGTCGACGCCCTTCCGGAAGGTCTGCAACCTCTCCCGGACGCGTCGTCACACCTTGGACGTGTACCGTCTCCCCCGTCATCAAAAGGTGTACGTCCATCGACTCTAAAATCGGACTTCGTGACTTCTCCGAAGTTGAACATTTCATCACGCATCTAGAACCAACTACAAAAACCTCTTTTAAGGAAAGTAAAAAATTCCGTCCTAGAGTCTTAAATTTAGTATAAGTAAGTGACCTTCTTTGTTAAAGTACCATTTACATGACTCATAAATAGAACTATAAACGTAAAATCATATCTAGACACAGTAGGACCGTCAACTCACTTCGGTGACACGAACAAAAATTAAGTACTGAGTCGTCTTTTTAGTTTTCCACAGACTATAGAACTCTGAAGATCGTTTGTTGGAGAGGATACATTGGGACACATACTACGGAGACGACAGGACTGACACTCTTCCTGGGTATGCCGAGAAAGAAATTCTAGTGGGAGTGTGGGTGAAATGGATACCTACACGTCCCGCCCGCCTAAAACAGAACCAACTCAAACCAAAATAACTCCCCACCATTTTCGTCCCTGAGGTACCTGCACTTGAATTCGTTTGAAGCCCTCTACCACTCCCTGTCCCTCCGGAACGTACAACGTCAGGCACCCTATCGTCTCAGTCTGTGCTGATCCCCTGACTTGTTTTTGTCTTAACCCCTTCCCCTCCATCAATTACCGGGTCAGTTGACTTTAACCCTTTACCTGTCACAGACGGAAAGAAGTACAGATCACATATCTTATTTTGTACTCTTTTGACTCAATTTCCGTGTATAGACAGGGAAAAAGTCAAAAGTTTTCATCTGTTTTAAATCTTTTCATATTGAGTACCCACTGTAATTTTTCAGTTTGTTTTGTTAGAAAAATATCTTTTAAATATATACAGACATATAGGAATTTAAGTATGAGTACGTTAGTAATTATATACAATAAAAAGTTTAAGAAGTTAAACCATAGAAAATTACTGGAAACTCATCTACTGTTAATGTCGAACGAAATGTGGGAGAGAAAGGGCGAGAAGTAGTAGGAGGGTCACATTAATATAGAACTGAAAACCAATTCGATTACAATGACAAAAGTAATAACACAGAAAATTTCATGACGGGTATAATTTTATTCATCATAAGACATGATAGTAATATGAAAGAACCTATTGAAAATCAAAACGGACCTCAATTTTAAACGGAGTAAAAAAGGTACCAAACAAAAGAAACTTGTAACTTGATCTAGAAAGGAGTATGAGGTTGTCGAGTCGGGATTCTGTCAAAAGGTATGACAGCATGGACAGTCTATGAAAAATTTTTTGTATAAATAAAAAAACAAATAAAAATTTAAAGACTAACGTGACCCAGAATCAACGAAAACGTGTCCGAAAGAGATCAACGTCACTCGTCCCCGATGACAACCCACCATGCACCCAAAGAGTGACACCACCGAGGAGAACGAGACCTCGTGTCCGAGAGCCCACTCGTCCGAAGTTATCAACACCGGGTGTTCGAATCAACGAGACTCCGTACACCTTAGAAGGACCTGACCCCTAACTTGGGCACAGGGGACGTAGCCGTTCGTCCACGAGTAGGTGACACAGTGGTTCTATCAGGGTTTATGAAAAAAACGTTACGGTAAACAAAAGGAGGGTTCTCTGAATCTTAAAAGTCAGAGGATAGGGTTAACCCTCACCAACAATGAAAATCTACATGTGTCAACAGAGGACCCTAAAGGGAAGAAATAAAAATACTGAGAAGAGAATCGGAGAATGTATACCTAGAAGACAAAGTACTTAGTGACTGAACTAACAAGTGTCAGAAGTCATCGAAGTACTTTTTCACACGAACCCTCCATCTTGAAAATCTGAAACAAAAAAATTCAATGGAAACCATATGGGAGTGTAAATTTAACAAACCGATCCGATCTGTTTTTAATAGATCCTTACTATGCATTAAAAGAGATTCTTAATTTTTTTTTATTTTGGATTGACAACTATAATAACGGAAGTGCATAAAAAACAACGATAACTCTTTAATCTACGACAAAACTACTCACCAGGAAAGAATAACACAAGGATGAGGGGGAATAGAAGATTCGCGATAATCCTAAAAGTGAGTACAAGATTTTATTGTTTCATACAAAGAAACCTAAAAATAACAAGAAATGACACGACCTGTGACTCAAAGATAATCAGAAGTAAAGACCCGTTAATACTCTAAATAAACTACTAAAGAAAGAGAGGGAAATCGACGAAGACCTTGCGGACAAACAACCTAAACCTTTGATCTAACTAGAAAAGAAAAAAGATGACTAAAAAGGTAAAGAAATAACAAAAGATTCACTATTGTAACTGAAATGAATGTTGGACTAGTAATAAAAAATTACAAAAAATAAAAATAAAAAATAAAAATTATAAAAATTTATAATTTATAAAAATTTATAAATAATTTTATCATAGAACTTTATAAAAATAAAGTTCTAAAGAAGACTTAATAAGAAAAAAAAAATTATATTACAGAGAATGTGGTCTCCGAAGCGAGTTATCACAAGTATAAACTTGACGATTACCCTTCGAGAGTACACTCCACCTGAACACCTGAATGTCCACAACGAAACCCGGTGGAACAATAGTCGGCCGAAAGAGGGATCCCTGAAGAGTCCAAGTACACACTTTTCAGAAGGGACCTCAAGTACCAACTAAAAAAGACCCCTCCATGGATATCAGAAGTCGAACCTCTCTACCACTCACTACAAATGTGAACCTACGACTGCAAGACCTCGACCTAATCCCTTCCCCCAAGTCCAGAGTCGTAAGTCATGAATAAAGTAAGGTCGTACAACGGCAGAGGATCCGACAGAGGAAGGACCCTCGGAACTTATAAAGACCAAGGTACAGACGTCTGTAAGAGGGAATAGATTACCCCTACGATACATTACCAAACTACGAAACCAAAATACCTGAAAGTCAATTAATGGAACCAAAATCGGACCACTAGGGTCAAGAACTGAAAAGGTCCAACAAGTCCGATAGGACCGAACAAGAAATAATTATCGGATGAAGAACACGGGGAGTCTACGAATCCTAACCGGAAGGAAGAGAGATTTAACAAAGAGTAAGTAGGAGAACGAAAATATGGTCGTACATAACAACCATTATATTATAAGAAAGTTCATTGTCTAGTGGGGTTTTGGAGTAAAATAATTTCGTCGGCAAAATAATAGAGAGTGACAAAGAAACCCAGTCCTTAAGTCCTTCCCACTCCAAAACCGGTCCGTAGAGAGTATACCAACGTCTGTTCCATGACCAACCTAAACCCTCCTCCCGTCTCTCATCGACCGCCAACTGACCGACAGAGAAACACTACACAGTCTCGTTTTCGAATCTCTGTTCTTTTGCACATCGCACATCGGACCGTCACGATGCCCTCATCATACCGGAGCGAGGTCTTGTTCCTCCTTCGGTACCCTCTACCCGGGTCATCAAATTGGTAGGGTTTTGAGTCCGAGCAGAGTTGGAAGAAAACACAGAAAAGTTTAAAGGTGAACTTAGAAGAGAGTTTTATGTTAAAAGTCTAAGAAGAAAAACAGGGTGTCCCGACACTGAGACGTGAAAGTTTCCATGGACTTGTCCTGACACCTTCTTTCCCTCAAGACCTATTTATTCTTTACGAGTTTTGTCAATAAAAGGCTTAACCTTAAACCTAGAGAAACCTGGACAACCCACAGACGACCGTAAAATCCTTAAGAGATCCCACACAGTATTACAAAACTACAACGACCTTTCATTTCACTCCTTTTCGTCGAGAAGGACTTAAGAAACCTCTTTCAAGGTCCCCCACTTCGTCGTCCACCACGTCCACGAGTCATCTTCGAGAACACGCACTTCGAAGTTGTGTCTAGACCTTTCTTCAGTCTTTTAAAGCGAATATTTCTTTGTCACATAAAGTCTCTGACTGAGAAAAACGTTCCTTTCTGAAAGTAAAGGTTTACTTGTGTCATCTAATAATAATTTGTGACGAAATAAAGAATTTTTTCAAGAATACCTTTCTTTCGTAGTCACATAAAATTTGTAAAACGCTCAGTCCGACAACGACAATTCTCGTGGGGTATTGTATAAAATAACTATCGTCAGAAACTTCCTTTCTTCTGGTTTCTCCTCACTCTTATAACACCACACCAAGACATTTTTAACGATTTTAATAATTTTTAACTATCATCAAAAACCTAACAGGGAAAGATTTTATTTACATTATAGAGGACGGAAACTACTTCGAATTGACCGTTTTAGAATAAATCACAAACATATATCTCACATTTCTTTCCAAAAATTAAGTCTCACTCACAAGGACAAGTTTTCTGTTATGTACTTAGACTTTCTTCATTTAGAAATTTAGACTTAACGTTCCGACAGACGAGTATAAATTAACTGTGTACAAATTTGTACCAAACATTACCTAGTAAACGGTAAATTGACCGTAATTGCTGGAGTCAATTGAGGACAAAAATATAATGTAACGTACAAATAAAACACGATTAAATGAAATCATAAGTCGAAGGATATCTGTATTTTCAAAAATATCTATATTTGTTGATGACACAGAACTTAGAACGAGAAAAATAATAGTTTTGAAAACGTATACGAAAAATATATCAGACTCTTGTACTTGGTATAACTATTATTTTGAATTTGTAGACGTGTGACAACGTCTTGAATTAAGACATTCTCTTGAGGGTGGTTTCACAGGACTATGACAAGGTCAGTAGACTCTTTAAACACAGGACGGAAAGTGGAACTTAGTCGGGAGTCTTTGACTAAACGAGTGATTTCTCTTCGGTTTTGTCTTGGCAACGTCGAAAGTAAAACTCTCCTCTATAGGGTAACATGCTCCATTAAAGTCATGATCACAAGAATGGAGGACGATAAAAAGAAAGTTAAAAATAGTCAAAGATGGTTTAAAGGAAACGAACGCTCCGAAAACAGAAACTACACAGTTCTAAGTGTGACCACCCCCTCCTCTCGTGACTTCCGACAGGTCGGGAGGGAAAGTCTCAATCGAACTCAAGGAGTAGATGGGAGTCCACAGTGCCAAAGTCCGACCTAAAACAATCGGTGGGAGCGGAAAGAGAGTAGAATTTGATCAGTTCACTCGTTGTGGACACACCCTACCGTAACGTAAAGATGAGTAATCCTCTGTGAGGGAAATAGAGAGTTTGTTCAAGTACTGACTTAAAATAATTTGTGTTTGAAAAGAAAGTCAAGATTAAACACAAATTACTTTTCTATAAAAACAAAGGTTCAAACGAACTGATAAAGATTCGTAATAAGGTTCACATTTGGAAGACGATTGATTGTAATAGATGTCTGTTTACTCGGTCCTGACCTACAAATCTGAGAATCCAAACTTAAACTGAGACGATGAGTGAACACGTTTAACAGACTAAAGAAACACGAAGTCAAAGGAACGGACAATTCACCCTGTTATTATGGAAATACAATCGAATTCTAATTGTACATTCCGTAACGAGTTGTGTCGTCAATGAGTCATTAATTGATCGACAACGACAATGATGATGATAATAATTTCTGTATAGAAAAATGTGACTGACGTCAGTTGAAACAAAAAAATTTCGATCTCGATGGTAAAAACTTCCCAAAGACAATCGTATTGTCATCATTTTTACTAAATTTTTCTAATTTCGCGTTTGACGACCCTTAAGGGCACATTAAGAGATCAATTCTGATGTGAAAGTGGCGACTCCTAGGTCCAAGCTAGGGACCAACCCCTTTGAATTCTAAGGTGTTCGGAGTTTTGGGGTCTTTTGTTTTGGTTTGTAGGGATGGGAGGGCGGTATGTTTGACAAATGAGTGACCTTCATTAAGATTTTTGTGATCTTTTATATTTTTCCCACCACCTATGAACCGAAAGAAGGTAAGGTCTCTCTATCAACTTATGTCGATTCTTTAAATAGATAAAGGACTTTATCTCCTTTTGTTGTCTTACCCTTTCTGATCTCTAGAGAAGTTCTTTTAATCTCTATGGTTACCTTGTAAAGTACCTTTCTACCCGAGTTATTTCCTGTTTTTACTATACCTGGATTGTCTTCGTCTTCTATAATTCTTCTCCACCGTTCTTATGTGTCTTCTTGACATGTCTTTTCTAGAAGTACTGGTTCTATTAGTGCTACCATACTAGTGAGTGGATCTTGGTCTGTAGGACCTTACACTTCAGTTTACCCGGAATCTTTCGTAGTGATGCTTGTTTCGATCACCTCCACTACTTAAGGTCAACTCGATAAAGCTTAGGACTTTCTACTACGACACTTTCACGACATGAGTCACACGGTCGTTTAAACCTTTTGAATCGTCACCGGTGTCTTGACCTTTTCCAGTCAAAAGTAAGGTTAGGGTTTCTTTCCGTTACGGTGTCTTACGAGTTTGATGGCGTGTTAACGTGAGTAGAGTGTACGATCAGTTCATTACGAGTTTAAGAGATTCGGTCCGAAGTCGTTATGTAGTTGTCACTTGAAGGTCTACAAGTTCGACCAAAATCTTTTCCGTCTCCTTGGTCTCTAGTTTAACGGTTGTAGGTGACCTAGTACCTTTTTCGTTCTCTCGCGGTCTTTTTGTAGATAAAGACGAAAGAACTGATACGGTTTTGGAAACTGATACACCTAGTGTTATTTGACACCTTTTAAGACTTTCTCTACCCTTACGGTCTGGTGGACTGGACGGAGAACTCTTTGGATATACGTCCAGTCCTCCGTTGTCAATCTTGACCTGTACCCTGTTGTCTGACCAAGGTTTATCCTCTTCCTCATGTAGTTCCGACATATAATAGTGGGACGAATAAATTGAAGATAAGTCTCATGTAGTACTCTTTACGACCTGACCTTCTTCGTGTTCGACTTTAGTTCTAACGTCCCTCTTTATAGCTAGTGGAGTCTATACGTCCACTGTGGTGGGAGTACCGTCTTTCACTTCTCCTTGATTTTTCGGAGAACTACTTTCACTTTCTCCTCTCACTTTTTCAACCGAATTTTGAGTTGTAAGTCTTTTACTTCTAGTACCGTAGACCAGGGTAGTGAAGTACCCTTTATCTACCCCTTTGTCACCTTTCTCACAGTCTGAAATAAAAACCCCCGAGGGTTTAGTGTCGTCCACCACTAACGTCGGTACTTTAATTTTCTACGAATGAGGAACCTTCTTTTCAATACTGGTTGGATCAATCATATAAGTTTTCGTCTCTGTAATGAAACGGTTGTTTCCAGGCAGATCAGTTCCGATACCTAAAAGGTCACCAGTACATACCTACACTCTCAACCTGACACTTCTTTCGACTCGCGACTTCTTAACTACGAAAACTGGACAACATAACCTCTTCTGAGAACTCTCAGGGAACCTGATGTTCCTCTAGGTTGGTCAGGTAAGATTTCCTCTAGTCAGGACCCACAAGAAACCTTCCTGATTACGATTTCGACTTCGAGGTCATGAAACCGGTGGAGTACGCTTCTCAACTGAGTAACCTTTTCTGAGACTACGACCCTCCCTGACCCCCGTCCTCCTCTTGCCCTTCTGTCTCCTACTCTACCGACCTACCTAAGTGGCTGAGCTACCTGTACTCCAACACACTTGAGGCCCTCAACCACTACTTGTCCCTCCGGACCGCACAACGTTAAGTACCCCAGAGTTTCTCAACTTGTGCTGACTCACTGACTTGACTTGATTTGACTTGACTTAGAACTCCCTGATGTTCAACAACCTTCAAAAGTATCGACATGATGTGTCTCGGTCACGTATTTTACTTCTTTAAGATTTCAAAATGAGGACTACCTAACAGTAAATCGTTCCTGAGAACTCAGTGTGTGTAAACCCAAAATTAGGGTCCAACGGGTAAACCGTCGACACACTGATACCGGTTATATGA
Organism: Capra ibex; assembly: GCA_006410555.1. NCBI lineage: Eukaryota > Metazoa > Chordata > Mammalia > Artiodactyla > Bovidae > Capra > Capra ibex. The sequence continues at coordinate 74,555,339 of SJYO01026388.1, forward strand.
ATCATAGAGATTTGTAGAGATTTGGATGTAAAGGAGTAAAGGAGTCGACATTTTACGTCTACTATCGGGTACAGTATCGACGAGACTCCTCCGTCACTCTGTCACAGACGGTAAGAGAATGATCATCCGTGTGTCTTTTCTACGAGACAGTTCTCTCAACCACCAGTGTCGACATCTACATTAACATAAAGAACAGTAAAGTGTAATACAGTTCTTGGAATAGATGACGACGGTACACCCCATATCATGATTCTTTGTCACTAGATTATACATTAGTCTCTGTAGATTCGAACATAAAATACGGTAACCATACTAAGAACGGTCAATTAAAAAAAAAATTGAAATGTCACTCATCACATTGTAAGGAGTGTCTTTTTTCATAAAGAAATTGAAACTTAGGTACTCGTGAATTCCTCGTACACGACAGAACGGTCCGTGGCCCGAATGACAAGACCTCACGTTTGTGTTTGTCCTACACCGAAACCAGGAAGCTCTTGAATCAGATCACTTGACATCTTAGTCACTTGACCTATCTCTCGGTTCCGTCTAAAAGAATTGAAAAATTAAATAAAATACAAAAACGAAAAAACGGGAATAACTGGTATTAATCCATAGTACCGATTAGTATAAAATGTCGGTTCTACTAATTATTAATGTGGTTATCACCATTGTTGTCGATTGTCACTAACTTCCAAAGGAATACTCGGTCCGTGAAAACGTTCGTAAAATGTACATAACTGAGTAAGATCAAAAGTGCTGTAAGGACACTCCTGACAATAGTCACGATGAAATAAAAGTCCGAGACTCCTCGCCATACCTCTTCGTCCCTATCCGATTGGGTGAGGTCAAAAGAACCCGGAGACACCGTCGAATCTACCATTCTTAGGTGGACGTTACGCCCTCTGGACCCAAGCTAGGGACCCGACCGTCCTAGGGGACCTCTTTCCTTGTCGATGGGTGAGGTAACAAGAACGGACCTCTTAAGACACCTGTCTCTTCGAACCGTCCGACGTCAGACACTCCAGTGCTTCTCAGCCTGTACTGACTCTCTGAAAGTGAAAGTGTAGTGTAGTTCCATATTTACAGTCCCAGTCGTAAACTTGGGACCGTGACATCGGGGTGTCTTGGATGACACGACCGGACATCACTATAAGTACTCCTTTACTCCCAGGCGGATATATAATTAGATCCTAACAACTGTTATAACGTCGTTAAATCTTAATCTCTTTAGATATAAAGAATATAGATAGAACTCAAAGTTTTTAAATTTCCTATGAAAGTACTTATGTCATAGTCTTATAACCGAGAGTTAGTTCTTATTAACTTTGAATTACAAAAGTATTTGTATTTGTCATTACTAAGATTTACAGGACTAAGGGGGAGGGTGTTTGTAAAAACTATGAAGTTTTGAAGACAACTTTAACCCACGTCATTAACTCTTGACGACAAATAAAAATGGAATTAAACGAGGAATACCTATACAAATTCATATCTATCTACAAATTTAAGAATTATGACTTTTAACAGGTTTTTACACATTGTTTCAACAATAGGATTAAAGCATTGTTTCGTTATAAAATTCTTAGTAGTTGTTTCAATGTTTCTATGGAAACCAATACTTGTTGTTGACTTTATATCAAAGAATTAAAAAGACGTTTTATCTTTATAAAGTATACAATCCATCATATCATACATTATAAAATTGTACATTATTGATATGTCTATTATATATTTACAATCAACGAGATTCGAATGGAAAAACGAAACCCAAATACTAAAAAGTCGACATTTGTCAATCAATGTGTACATCTGTGTTCACATGAACACAAACACATCGGTAAGTAAATCCTTTCGGTAAACCAGGGCACCGTCAAAGACAAAGAGGAAAAATTCAAACGTCCAAGTTCCCCCTTTTTACAATATATAATTATAGTACAAAATTTACAAGGAAGGATGAACAAGTTTTAGTAAATTTTTAATACTAGTATTAAATTTTTACTTTTCGGTTAATGAAAACAAAATAAAAGTGTCGGTATCTTACATCTCATACCAATCAAATAAAAATCGTTAAGAGGTCGAAACAAGATTTATGCAAAAGGTGAAACCACACGGAGACACGTAGGAGACAAACAAAAGGAATAGTCTTTTACTCGGCTCACTTGTCTTCCTGTCTTCCGGTCGTGGTCCCGGAACGGAAGACCTCGTCCTCCAAAAGTCGTACCCGAGGGTAGACAACCCGAACAAGTGACTATTTTTGAACCTCATCGACAGAACCGAGGGGTCTGTACCGGACAAAGACGACTCTCCGGTGACCTGAAACCTCTCAACCGAATCGACATCTGTTCAGGGTAATCCGAAGATCCGTGGTGTCACTACGCCACCATGTTTCCAATTCTGGTCCATATGCAGAACTTACTCGGTGGTTGATGTTTTTTCTACCACCCCTTGTCGTCGAGTCACAATAAGAAGACCATCAGTTCAAATGCACAATCTAATCCTTTTTCTTTTTGATTGGCGCTAACTCTTTTGTCCTGAGTCACTTGATTTTCTGTGTGGAATAATTATCCAGATTTTAAGTTTACGGAGGACATCTCTTAACTCTAGATGAGTTGCCACCCACAAGACTTGCGTACATTCTTAATTGCTAAAATTTTAAATTTTTTTTTTATTTTTTAAATTTTTTTTTTTTCCATTCCCTCTAAAGAAAGATAGGAGTCTGAAAATAGTCTTCATAAGAAAATCTGTGTGTCACACCACTAGACCTTGTGTTTGTAAAGGACAAAATACTTTGTAAACACAATGAAGTAAAATTCTGTCTATACAATGAACCTATATTTTTATAAAATCTGGAAATTCCAGAATGATAAAAAAATTAAAGAGTTTTTATAACTAAAGAAGACCCACCGACATTACTTCAATATATATGGATTACTGTCATGACTCCGACGAAAATATAGTCATATTGAGAAGCTTGTAAGTTTTTAAAAGACTCACGTTATCTTTATTATAAATAAGACTGTTCGAAACTAACCCTGGTAACGACAAAGTATTTCTCATCTTTGTTTTTTACACCCAAAAAAAAAAAAAAATTCTTGTCAGATAACTGAACACTACTAATCGAAAACTTAAAGACAACTATTTGTACACCTGTTATGTAAGATTTTAAACATTTTTAGTCTAAGCTTAAAGTTTTCAATAGAGAAATATTATATAAAGAACATGGTTAATAAATGACTTATCGATTATAACAGTAACTTACTGTGAATAAGTTTAATATTTTAGTTATAAATAATTTACAGGATCCAACTGTTTTCCGATGACTAATGTTTCCTTACTTCAAACCACACATCTTTATCTCAAGACATAAAGGTGACAACCCTTTGAAAGCAAGTACCTAAAGACACAAACGAAAAAGATTTTCATAATAAACTCTTATAAGCTGTGTTACTGTCACCTTCATCTCTGAATAAAATTAATAAAAAAAAGGGAAATACTGAGTAAACTGAATTCCTTAACTTACTGAGTGACGAAATGAAAACAAGTTTCATAACATTTCTGTCCTTGAGACGAGTAATACATACAACCAGGTGAAAGGGAAAATTATTGTCCAACTGAATGTACATTCACTATCCACCAGAATTACGTCTTACGTGGTCACCCGAAATTTGTATATTATTATCGTCAAACTGAGGTTTCTTACGGACACCAACGAATGTATACACGGCTTCTCAAATACCCCATGTAAATAACTAAATGAGGGATGTTTCCTCCCTTGTTATAAATTTGTATGTTTGTTTTTATATAAGTATTTTACGAAAAGGGATCATTTTCGAGTGAAGAATTTGAACCTAGCAGTCTTCGTCGAAAACAACAAAAACAGGAAACTTTGAAAAATCAGTGATTCTTCCTACTTATACACACACGCGCGAGTCAGTTAACACAGGTTGAGAAACAATGGGGTACCTGACGTCCGAGGAGACAGGTACCTTATAAAGTCCGTTCTCATGACCTCACCCAACAGTAAAGGAACTCCTAGAAGGGTTGGGTCCCTAGCTTGGACGCAGAGGACGTGACCGTCCACCTGGGAGATGGTAACGGGGGGGCTGGGGGGGCCTTCGGGACAATAAAGGTTCTTGATAATAGTAAAGATCGATAAAGCACAGTGGAATGCACGAGAGAGAGATCAGGGGTGTGATGAAGTCACTTCAATCACTGGATGGGTTCTGGGTAGTGTATCGACAACTGTATGTCTTCTGTCGAAGGTCCTAAAGAGGAGATGGTGAAGGAGAACAACCTTCTGTGACGACGGGAGAGGAGAAATACGAGACCCAAAGAGAGAGGGATAGAGACAGAGAGAAACCTCTCCAAGAAATGGGACTCAAGGTTCGGGGGTGGACGGGTCGGTACGTACCCACTTTGTTCCCCGTCTCTTCAGTCCCGTGCGTCTGAGAAGTCACTCAAGAGGGACCCCGAGGGGAGAAGACACGTTCGAACACTTGTCCTCCAACGACTTGAAGAGTCAACTCAGGGAAACGTCTCTCTTCGACTCGTCACGGTTCCTACGCCGACACGGGACACGAGGACCCGAAGGTCCACGGGGTCAACAGACGACTCCCGTATCTTTCGGTCACAGAGGGTCCTATCCGACTCTACAAAACGTGTGTTCAAGGACTTTTTAATTAAAGTAAGAGAAAAGAGGGAACTAAAAAAAGAATGGTGTTTCTTGAGAATAGTGTAGTTTCCATGTTTTTCCCGGTTCTCCTCTCACAACCATCGAGTAGACTTGGGACAGAATGTCGACCTACTCCACGAAATACCTGGTCTCTTCCAGAAGTCACTCATCGTCTCCAAACCTTTGAGAAGTGTTACTACCGTAATGTTTCAACTTCATAAACAACCGTTCAGTACATACCATGACATGACACGGCACAGACGAGACACGACTCGGCCGCTACGACCCGTGACAAGATTTTATCTGTCGAACTTTGATCCAGGAGTTTGGACGCGAGACATTGCAAAACCTCGGAGTCAAAAGTGTATACACCGATCACGTATCAAGAACACTTCTACACAAGTCACTGTCACACGACCTCCTAATTTAACATCAATTACGACATGATCGACGATAATTCGACAGTGGTCCAATCGACCTGATGGACGAACGTCGGATCATTACACAATAACACAGCAACGGTACCTTCACCTCAAAGGTCTGCTTTGTATCCTGTTTCAACTAAAGTCTGTTCACTACTTACTTATTAAACAACTCACATTCATCCAGGGTATATAACGTCCCCTGTACAACGCGTCTTATATGACAATTCAGACTGTTAGGGTATATCTTCTTCTTAAGTGAAACTGTTACTCTTCTCTGGAGAGAGGACACTCTATTCGACGACTTTTGGAGTCCTGGGATGTAGAAACCTCAAGAAGTAAAAATCGAGGAGACGTATGAATTCGAGAAGTTTTCAGTCAATTTAGGAAATTGGGACGCAGTTTGAGTTCATAGTACATTTATTATCTTTGTAGAAAATAGCTGTCTTTAGAATTAAAAGTAATTAAAACAGGAATTACTTCCGACCTACTACTACTTCATCAGACTGGTCTTAGACCTGTGGGAATGACAAGGATGATCACCATGTTTTGGGTACTCCTTGAACACGTACCGGCTCGAGATTGGGTCTACGTCTAAAGAAAAGGACGTCACTCCTCACAGAACTACTCTAAGACCCTGTTGGTTTGCCCCGACTCACAAGATTCTAAAGGGGTTTCGGAGGTTTTCCCCTAGGATATTTGGGTAGTGGTTATGAAAGAACCATGGACCAATCTCTGTCCTACCGTCTTACTTTCTCCTTACTTGAAGACCTCGGTTGCGAGTTCCAAAGTGACACTCTCGACCTGAATTAAAGAATAAAGAGACCAGGAGTCGGACAAGTGATATTTTACCCCTATCATAGAAAGAAGTTTCCTAACAAACCCCTTAGTTTCATTTACTATTTAGTTTTATTTATAACTTTCACAGAATATTTAACATGACATAAAATGTGTATTTCTTATATTACCAAAAATCATAATGACAACACGAAGTAAAACAAAGAGTCCTTCAAAATAGTTCACAAAATCGAAAACACTTTCACTTTCAGTGAGTCAGTACAGACTGGGAGACACTGGGATACCTGATATGTCAGGTACCTTAAGAGGTCCGGTCTTATGACCTCACCCATCAACAAGGGAAGAGGTCCCGTAGAAGGGTTGGGTCCCTAACTTGGGACCAGAGGGTGTAACATCCACCTAAGAAATAGTCCACTCGAAATTCGGAGTCGTCACGAAACATAACTTAATCTAAAAAAGGACGTATTAACAATTAATTCAAACACCTAACCTTAATACCAAAGTATTACCGAAGGACTAAAGACACACACAAAAATTTTTTTAGATGTAAAAACGAACTTCACCGGTACAATTATAAATTAGGACTAATAAATAATATTCCTGAATTCGAAGTGTCACTTTTATACTACTGTATACTACAACCATAGTCTTTTTTAACACAGTAATTGTCTCTCATACGTCATACTACTTCAACCTGGTCGTCTGGACCAGCAATCGTAATACATACTGTCTATTTAAAAGCCATTAGAGTCAAAGGTCCCTTAATAGAAAAATTTTTAAAGAGATTATAGAAAACAAAAATATATTATAAACAAATTTCGATTATCTAAAACATCTCCAACCGAAAAAAAAATTATTCTTGTCAAACCCAAAAAATATATAAAATTAAAAAATTTAATACTTTGACACTGTTGTGTTAATGTCTTCTTCTGAACCTTTTATGTCGTGTCTCAATGTATATCAAGGCGATATATAACGTTAATAAAAAATTCATCTATTTAATTCTAAAAATCAACCTCAAAGTTACAGTCTGAGAGTTTTTAATTATCTTGTTTATCTTTTCATCTTTCTATATCATCTGGACTTTTCGTGATACTTGGTTAATTCTATTATTAATTCTTGTATTAATTCTAAATACGTCAAAAGTGTGTTGTGATGCTATGTTTAAGATCAGTTCAAGGGAATCTGACATTTGATCTTCTGTGATCTTATATAGGTCCCTGTATTTTGTTTCACGTTTGTAAAGTACCAGATTTCAATGACTTCAGTATGTCTCAAACAAGACAATAGTGACATCTTAATACAATCTTTAGTCGTAGTTTTCTGAGAACTTTTGTTGGGTGTATATAAGTTCACGTCACACTGTAAATGGTTCTCTCTAAAAGCTGAATCGGAAATCTTCGGAGTCATTTCAATCTGACTTTTTTTTTGTGTCTTCCACTAACGTTTCTGCTTTCGTAAATGTACTCTTTAATCATAATTTTACTCTTTAATTATAATTTCTACGAAATTTGTTTTAGAAGTCCTGAGTAAAAACTTAGACGACAAAAGTGTTCGTGCAATACTTAACTACACACGAAATCTTTTGTGGTTTTACAAGAATTTTCAACACTAATACATATAATATGGTAAGTAAATATATTTGTAAAAAAAGAGAAAAACTTTTTTAAATCCCCAACTTAAATTGTGTGTAGAGTTTTAGTATCTCCAAATACAGACATACCGTCAAAGGAGACCACAAGACAGAATTCTCGGGATGTTAGACAATGTTGTGACATCAGATAAAGGATAAGACATATGCCGACCCCTAACAATAATATGTAAACCGTACCGAAAATGAAATAATACTTCTATCTTAAAAAAAAGAAATGAAAGCATCATATAAAAATAAAAAATTAAATAAAGATTAACCTCCAATTAACAGCCTCTTTCGTTACCGTGGGGTGAGGTTATGAGAACGGACCTTTTAGGGTACCTGTCTCTTCGGACCACCCGACGTCAGGTACCTCAGCGATTCTCAGCCCGTGCTGACTCGCTGAAGTGAAAGTACGTAACCTCTTCCGTCACCGTGGGGTGAGGTTATGAGAACGGACCTCTTAGGGTCCCTGCCCCCTCGGACCACCCGACGGCAGATACCCCAGCGTGTCTCAACCTGTGCTGACTTCGCTGAATCATCTTCGTCGTCGTCCTCCAATTAACGAAATGTTATGACATAACCAAAGACGGTATGTAGTTGTACTATGTTAAGAACTAACAACAGTAATAGTGATTGAGAATGAAAACCTATCGTAAATATCCAAAACGAAACAATAGAATAATTTATAAATGTCATTGGTTCTCCATTTATGCCGTTCGTAAAAAATAGAAATAAGGTCTATTCTCCATTGTCTACATCTTTTACAACATAATGTTTCAAACTTACCATTCACCTTCTCGACTCTAAATTTGTGTACATAAAATTGAAAAAATAACAATAAAGGCTCCATTGTTGACAAGGGTGTTCTTGAAAGGGGGGTAGTAAAGATCTTGACATGTAAATTCAAATGAAATTGTATTTCTTTACTTAAAATTATAAATTTCTAAGAGTATGATCTTTAACTAAACTTCAATAAACTAAAATTTGTACAATAAAGATTTTCAATTTTTTTTTGTGTTTATATATTTTATTTGATACTTGGATCTTGTAGTAATAGGGTCCTTTAGTAAACAGAATTTTATTTATGAGTTTCAACATTAAAACCGTACTACCATACTTATTTAAGTATGTACCCGTTTGTAAACCCCCACAGAAGGATGAAAAAAGATTACGAATTTCGTCGGCGTAGTAGAAAATCCAACAGAGAAACCATCGGACGACAAGAGTCTTATGTCTCGTACCTAATACCCATGACCCCTCACACCACACTAAGAATCGTGCGACGAAGACCCACACCCGCCCTTCGTCGGACTTTACACGAACACTACACTCGTTCAGTAAATGGACCTGGACCGAGAAGAGAAAACTGAGGGTTAAAAAAAGAGAAAACTTTCTTCCACCCTTTTCAAGTTTCTCCAACATCCCCATACTTTACTATCCCCACACCTCGACTGGTTGGGGTGTCAGTCATAAATTATGGGTTAATAGGGAGTAGGACTCCTGTCCCCAACGAAAGATCAAGACATTGACTCAGTCCTTCGTATCATCTTCGTTGTCACGTGGAGTCTCAAACCAGACACATTGTTTTCAAACCAGACACATTGTCCATTTTTAATTGGTGACACAAAAGAGACCAAGACACTATTTTACCAATTCAGGTTCGGTTAGACGAACTTTTTCTCCTTTTCTTCTGCAAGAGAAGTAACATACACCGAGAAGTCCTTTCTAAAGACACGTAAGAATCGTCCAAACTCACCACACTCCTATACAAGGTACAAAAAGTTGTCTCATCAACCTTCCTTAAACCCCACCCTTTTCCTTCTTACAAACATACAGGACAGAAGCCACTACGAGAGTTGGAACACACCCGATAAGTGCTGTGAGGACGGGTCACTGAAGATTGGGTCCTACGGTACCTGTATCACCTCCCCTGGGTTTTACACACATCAACACACCTCTGGCTTACGTACTACTTGAGACACAAATGTACATGACACACGAGAGACTTACATCCTCCGACGACGGTACTAGTCATGGAAACCCAACCGTAGTTTCCGAAATAAAATAGGTACATAGGAACCCTGTAAATTAATCCATTTCGGTTTGTTACGTCGGCTACTCGACACACTGTAACCTCTCCTCAGAGTTAAAGAGATTCAATATTAAAAGGGTAGACATCTTACTTCCATTAGTATGGTATCTAAAACCCAGTCTCGTCGGACATAGACTCGGACCGTTGACTCTTGGGGTCAGTCCGAAACAACACGACAGCAACAGCAGTAACAGTAGTAGAAGGGACACCCGAGTTAGTGTTTATGATGTCTCTCAGCGAGGGCACACTCCTAAATCTTGCGACAACGAGACAGAAGCTAAAGACGGCAACCAAAGTGTGTGACTAGGACCGTCGTTTTTCGGCTTCCTTGTTTGTCCGTCGTCCTGTAACCACCGCTACAAGTACACAACCCACGACACTACAGGTTCCAGCACGTGCATGTCCACGGAGACTCGGTGTAGTCTCCGGTCAGAAAAGTCGTTTGCAAATCCTGCACGAAAAGTCACGCTATAATCCTCGTCAGTACGTCATCGGTCGTACGAACGAGAGTCCCTCGGACAAAATCACCTTCTTCCACTAACCATTTGTTTATCCACATGTCTTCTACCGTCTCTTACTACTGACGACACGTATCTTAATCTACACTGGTACACTTTCACTCACTCGTCCACCGATTAAATACAGCATACCAGTCCCTTCTGGAGAGTCTCCTCTATTTGAAAATTCGATCTTTAGGCTTCCTGTTCCTCGGTCAAGACGTTTCTAGGTTTCACTGTCGTAAGGTCCTTTTCCCTCATTCGTCAATTTCTTTTCCGACACAGTGACCTTGCCCTCCCTGCATCGACCTGAATCCAGTGTCCCCCTTCTCTCCCGGTCTCAGTCCACGAAATTGACCAAAAATGTATCACTCAGGTATAAATTCCAAAAGACACAATACAACGATTTATTAACTTGAGGTCCTTTTAGTGACACTTGGTCTTATAACCCGTCGAAACGGAGACTTTTTAAAAGAATCAATAGTTTACCTCTGCAAAGACAGACAAACACTACCCGTATACTCATAATGACACCTGGTCTATGTGTAACTTTTATATCTTATCATTTTATTAAAATCTTATAAAAAGATTAAAAAGGAAGCATACACTAATAAACGAACCATAAATCACGAGATATATCCACACCTTACTACCAAAATTTAAAGGGTGGTGACATTTGTATAATCCCCTTCCCACTAAAGAGGTCATTAATACTACCTAAATGTGAGAAAGGTCTGTGGATGAAAATTATTCCGTACCGGTCCAATCCTTACTCATAATTGTCGTGGTAAGGTCCCGTAAAATTTAACCCTTCTTGTGTAAAAATATCGGGAGAAATACCAGGGAGTCTTGAAACATGTGTAAATAAAAGATTCCTATAAGAGAATTACGGTAGATTATTCCTTCGTCTCCCATCCCCAATTTTTGAACCGACTCGTATGATATAAGGTCTAATAAAAAATTTTCTAGAGTGACGTCGTCGGGTCGCTTCGTCCAACTTTAACAGAGGAGAAAAATCCATTTCTTTGGTCACGAACGAATCTCCGGATCCTGGGACAAGTATGTAAAGTACTATCGTCTCGGTTCGGAACTTTAGTCTCAAGTCTCAGGGAGGGTCAACAGTAGCTATTGACTCTCCATGACGTCCAAAACACACTTAATAAAACATTGGTCGATGTCTACCGATACTCCAAGACCTAATAAAACGTGTAATTTGTAAAAAAAAAATTAAAACGTGTAAAATAGACTCCATCGAAGACGAAGAGATCTGTCTTCTCCAGAAGAAAGACCCTAACTCATCGGATTCTCTGACTGGTACTCTTGGTCTATTGAATACCAGGGACAAAATTCAAAAACTTCCGGGTCCTTCCAATAACTTTAAACACAAGAACTCATATTTTGTTAAATTATTAGAACTCATCATTTGTTTCGGTCCTTCGAAACAAACTATAAAATACGTCATGATATAGATTTGATTCTAAAAATAAATCTAATTGGTTTGGTGGGGTGGGGGGGGCGTTTGTTTGTCTCTTACATCTTCATTAATATATAGATCCAAATACTCGTGGATTTACGGTCGACACTTGTCCCGTAAGGCGACAGGAAGTAGTCGACCAAGTGTCAATGAAAACGTGGAGATAAGATTCTGACGGTTCAGTTTTTCTTTAAAGTATTAACATCGGGTGAATTATGGAACTCCGTTTACGAATTGAAACTCTTCAATTTACACATTGAAAAATACTTTACAATCATAAAATAGAAAGGAAAAATTCCAGAGATATACAGATTAAAACTTCCTTTGAAGTCGGTTTCCGTAGAAATGGAAAGAAGGATGATGAATTTTTCTTCAATAAATCTTAGAAGAGGTAATTGGAATCTAAGATTTTGGAGGATGAGACATCCTTCCGATTTTTTATAAGTATACGATTTAAATAATACGTTTCAACCGAGAACATTGTTTCTTTAAAAACGTAAATATCCTTCCTATGCCTGTATCAAATAATTGGATGGTATGACGATAGAGTGGTCTTCGTAAACGACCAAGGACTCCAGAGGAGTAAGAACTTTGAAAAATACCAACACAATTTAAACAGAAAACCTTTATGAAAATTCAATATTATTTTAGTAAACTATCTTAACACTTTATCACAAACTTCATAAAGTCAAACCAGAAGTACTTTTGTAAGTACACTAGTAGATCAGGTAAAAAACAACGTGGACGAAATTCATCTCTTTATCTCATTGCTTGTTCTTCGTCTAGAAGGATGTACAATGAAATGACCCTGTCTTGTTAAACGTCCATTTTACGTTTGACTATTTTACAACGTAGTTCTTCTTTGTACCTTAATGTGTCTTCGTTCCACAATTAGACAATAATTTAGTCCCTTCCGTACATACATTCGAGTCTTGAGATCCTATTCATCACTCGGTGGTCTTACTCTTCTCTTGAGATTCTTCTCCCTTGTCGATTCTAGTCCATTCACCTTCGTGTCTTATTAAATCCTTAAAGGTCATTATGTCACAGGTGACCACTTTCTTCGATCCTTCATCTGCTGACAGCGTTGAGGTGTTCCCGGAAAATTTAAGTGTAATCAAATGGGAACTAGGTCTCTCGTACCCCTTGATACCTGTCCTCTAATATAGAATTAGATCCTGTATTGGACTCATGTGAACTTAAAGTCCTTCTAGGAAGACTGGTGTCACATCTCGTATTTAATCTCCCTGACAGACACATACCGGTAGTACTGGAGTGTCCAATGTGTCGTAACTGAACATCCTTCGTATTACAATGCCAGGTTCGAGACAAAAATCACGTCTTGAACCGCTACAATTGTGTTGTCGAGATCTCTTCGACAGCTGTGACCCTCAGCTCTGATACCACTAGACCTAAATCCGTCGTTGGAATCTCAACTTCTTTTCGTCTTAGTCCTCAAGAACTCCCTCTTCTCGGTGTTCAGAATCTTACCTAAGGAATACTTCCACTTCCTCCCTGTTTAATCCTTCTGTGGGTCAAAAGTCTGAACCGAATAGACTCGCCTATTCCGTTGTGTCCTTTTCCTCGTGAAAATGTCAAATATTTCCAGGTAAATATCAAAGATAGGGGAAAAGTGTTTCTTTAACGGGTAGGACATGTCTTCCTGTTCCCGTCGAAACAATTCATTGGAAGGTCGCAGAAGAAGGTGAGACAGAAAAGATCACGTGTAAGTTGATTCCCGTACTGGTACTACCAAAAATGACCTTATAAAGTCTCAACCTTTTGATTTATATATGGAGGGGAGGTTTTTCTCGAAGTCGAAATATAACAAAACATTTAATATACAAATGATTCACAAATCATTCACATTAGTAAAATACTGAGGATTTTACAATTCACTTCGGTAAAACAAAGAGAACACTTATTTATAATCTTTGTCTAGATTCATTATTTTATGGTATTAAAACGAACTGAAATATTTCACATTAAAGAACTTTATTTCCGGGTTACCTTGTGACTCTGGTTCATTCCTAAAAATTTAAAAATTTGCATTCAACATTAAATTTTCAATTTTTACCAGAGAAAATGTTTGGGTATCCTTTTACTAAAAACATCATATAACGAATGATTAAAACAATTAGAAGTAGTTCCTTATATTTTTCTTACATTAACAAAGAGTCTTATCCTCTCTTTAATACATTATGGACAGGAATGGATAAAAGGACATATAAAATTTTTAAGTCCCCGTAAAAGCTGTGTTCTAAGTAAAAGTGGTTTTGTCGTAAACTTTTCAGAACTAAGATTCTTTCAGGTGAAGTGGTCAAAGGTCCTTCTTAGTTATTAATCAATTTGATTTCTACTTTGGGGTTGTTGGGTGCGAAACACGCGTCTACTTAAATTGTATCATACAAAACACAAGTGCACTTTCACAACAGCGACTCAACACACGTCGAGAAACACCTGGGGTACCTGACATCAGGTGGTCCGAGGAGACAGACACCCTAAGACGTCTGTTCTTATGACCACACTCAAGGGTAAGGTAAGAGGTCCCCTAGAAGGGTTGGGTCCCTTGTTCGGGTCTAGAGGGTGTCGCCGTCTAGGAAATGACAGACTCGACGGTATTAAAGTCAGAAAAATTAACGAAAAGTTTCACATCGGTCGTAAAGTTGGAAAAGGGTTTAACAGAGATACGATGGAGGATTAAGGGTCTTAACTCGAGACTCGAACAAAATAAATCCAGTGATCGGAACAAAGAGCCTCTTCCGTTACCGTGAGGTGAGGTCAGGAGAACGGACCTTTTAGGGTACCTACCTCCTCGGACCACCCGACGTCAGGTACCCCATCGATTCTCAACCCGTGCTGACTCGCTGAAGTGAAAGTGAAAAGTGAAAGTACGTAACCTCTTCCTTTACCATTGGGTGAGGTCACAAGAACGGACCTCTTAGGGTCCCTGTCTCCTCGGATCACCCGACGAGATACCCCAGCGTGTCTCAACCTGTGCTGACTTTGCTGCGTCGTCGTCGTTGTCGGAACAAAGAGTCCGGTACCTTAATTCATGACATCGATTGACAACAAAATTCTCCGAATGAATGTCGAAGAGAAGAAAACAAGAAAGAGAATGATGGGCGGGGGGGAAGGAAAAGGAAGGTAAGAGGGAAGGAGAACACGGACCTGGTTGGGGGGGTGGGGGGTCAGGTTTGTTTTCTCTCAGTAGACGGGAGGTCGAATTTTTCAAGTGTCTATTGGAACACAACGACGACGACGATTCAACGAGAATCGCTGGGGTACCTGACGTCGGATGTTCCGAGGAGGCAGGTACGCTAAAAGGTCCTTTCTCCTGACTTCACCCCACGGTAACGGAAGAGGTATGAAACACAATGGTAATATCTTTAGGTATCGTGTATAATGGAGTTCTTTCAAAGAATGGAGTCTCTGGACTAAATTTCTGACAAACCTTGGTAGAGATACGAGATGGTAACTACACGTCAAAATATAGTAGTAAAGTAATTACAATACAGTCAGAGCCACATAACGTCCGGGAAAAAAATTTTTGTTTACGACCACCCCTTTCATCGAGCTGCATTACACGGACTACACCTAATGGCAGATTATAAGAGAAGAGGTGGGTCGGGGGTATGGGTGAGGGTCGTAAGTCCAATGGTAAGACTTGTCTTTTTTTTATACAAATTCCTTAACATCGTATGCCAGTTTAAATATAATAAAATATTTTTGTGACGACATCATGTCTCCATCACACAGTAACCTTTCCTCATAGTTAAAGTCAAGACTAATTCGACAGGAAACCTATACGTAGTCGTAAGAATCTTTTACTCGATGGTCGTTTATGTTAAAAATAAATAAAGCCAACAATTAACAATTCTTTGCAGAAGTTCAAAAAAATTGTAACTTTCCATAGCTATTCTTTACACATTAGTCTTACTTTTTATAACATTAAACAAGTTTTAAGAGTCTCGTCGTATTATAAACATTATCTAATTTCTCCTCGGGCACGACAATAGAGAAAGTATTTCTTCTAAAATCGTGTGTCGACGTTAAAGATCTATGACCAAAATAAAGTCTTACCTTTTACTACAATTACACCTAGAATAGTTTCTTAAACAGAAACTAATGTTTACTTAAATTTATGTAGTCATGGTTTTTTAAATAACAGAAATAGTGAGACAGAGTCAACTATGGACACAACGTATAAAGTTTTCCGTATCATTAAAGAGTCTTAAATACTTTTAGTCCTTAAATATCGAGGTATTTCGTCAAATAAAGGTTCAAATTTATTCTTGACACACGGAGAGACTTGTCATCTCGTAGTTTCTGTTTCTCTTACAGAACTTTCGTTGACCTATTTTTTCTCGTCCAGTGGATATTTCTTTGTTTTACCATTGTTTAAAGACATCACGACACCTTAGGCCTTCTTCGTCCTTTTACAGATGTTTCACACTTACATCTTTTTAATAAAATTAACTGTAAGTTCTTAACATTATTTTTACTTTTATAAATCTCTATCTGTTGTTGACTCCCTCAAATAGTGACTTTCTGGAGATGTCAAGGAGATTCTTTGAAGACATCCTACATTAAGTTTTCTTTCTAATAGGATCCTCCTTACGGACTTTACATTCTACCTTATTATTTGACTATCTTCCGTCTTAATATTTCGTTTGTTTGTACTATATTTTGTTATCACCACATTAAACACCTTAATATTTATTTTATTAATCATACAAAAAGTTTTTCTCGTACATTCATTCGACTCTACTCCCTCTAACGTTTATTTCAGGAAAATGACAAGTCTTTCATTTCTCTAAAACACATCAATTTATACAAAATTTTATAGTTCCCTTTGGTGACTTTCTTATTTTTCTCACTTTTTATAATGTCTTGTCACTTGACCCCCTACTCCTCTCCTATTCTACCTCAAGATGATCAGACCACCATTAGAATGTTTTTGTTTTATTTGACAAGAGTTGATCTCGTAGAGTCCCGAAAATTCTAGTAATCGGGACAAGGACTAATACTTTTAGACACTTGTCACTTCACTCCAAAAATTAGAATTTATCGAATTTAAACAAATGTCATTACCTCTGACTTCAATAACTCCGAAATGATAACATACACTCTACACTAATGCTCAGGATTTTTCTAACAACTGTAAGTACCCTAACGATCCACGAATCGAATACTCTATTTATAGAATCTACTTTTATCCTCACGTCCATCGAATATATCATACAATCACAACTCATTGACAGTGTACAAAAAGACAGACACATTAGAGAGAGAGGAGGAGAGACTTAGATTATTAACGAGAGTAAATAACTCGTGGTGAAACCAGACTCGTGAAACGATGAACAACATGAATAAATAATAGACATCAAGAACGTTGTCGATACACTTGTGCCCATAATAAAACAGGTAAAGTGTGTCATCTTTAATCAACAACGTTCTCAAATCGGACTAGTCCCGAGGTATCGACTGAGGTATCGTTCCCTCTCAGGTTTGGGTTCAACAGAAGTGAAATTTCGGAACTATGAGAAGTATGAGAAAGACGTCGTCTAAGGGGATTGAGAAGTTCACAAAAATTTCTTTATTTACGGTCATCACGAAAGAAAAACAATAAAAACAATCGGACACTTAACAGAGAGAAAGACTCTCCGTCAACAAAACAATTTTTCTCGTTTATCCCCTCTGACATACCTCTCTACAAATCTTGTGGAAGTACATACGAGGTCCTCTCGGTCAAGAAGTTAGGACATAAATACCGTCTTATTGGTCTCTCGAGACGAGGTCTCTGAACTTTCGGGACTGGTCACTTGACCATCGTTAAGATAAAGGAACGGTATCTCTTTACACTGGGTCCAACAGAAACTCAGTGGTAGTGAACGCAAGTCTGTCCTTCGTAAACACTGTACGTGAAAATGAAGACGTGGGAAATTCGACATGACAGTCGCGGGTGTACTTTACAGGAACCAACCAAAGGGTAGATCCCTTGTTTTGATAACCCAGACACATCGATGAGACAACGAAACAAACTTCCTCCACTGACAAGAAGTCCTAGGACTAGCAGTCTCGACTTTAGACCCCACTTCCCTTCCGTCACTGTAGACTTTATAGTTTTGAAGGACATTAGGGTTAGACGATTAAGACTCCTGTGGTGTCACATGATAGGGGTATCGGAAACCTCTGCACACCAACGGGACCCTTGGTCTGAAGGACGAGTCTTACTTGATGAAAGACACGGGTGAACAAAGAGAAGTGACGAAACGTACGTGTACGTTTCCAAATTAAAACATTTTCGAGAGTCCAGACCACTATGGTGTAACCATACTTTTTTTCTTATATTTTACAGACTAATTATAAAATAATATAACTAATGTTGAATTTTTTTTGAATTATACCGACGACCTTTTAAATATTAATACATACACCTAGTATAAACAATGACAAGTATAAAGATAATCTATCATGTTCAAACATTGTAAAAGTTTGAGTTATAGAAATAGAAACCGGGACTAAGAGTGTGGAATCAACTTTTAATCTTACTGGACCTTCGAAATTTTTGAGTAGTTTGGACTCAATGTGACGTCAGTAAATTGTCACCTTAGAGACTTTTATACTATAGACTTTTTGAGTCTATAGTGTTCATTTCGTCTTGTAGAGTAAAAATTTCCGAGGATATTTAGGTACTTGGGAAGAGGGGTAAAAGAAAGAAAAAAAGGGTTATTAAAAATAGTTAAAAATTGAGAAGACCAATATAAGTACTTAACTTGTTAGGAATGAAACAAAGAGTACAAATTGAATGCAAGGAACACAATGTAAATAAATTGACATAAAGAAGAACGAACAGAGAAGATATCTCATACCTAATTATATAAACTTTCTTACAAATTAAGATTCTTCATTTTCGATACTCTCTACGTCTCAAAGTCTAATGAGACATATTTCGTCCAAGATCTCCTTTCCCGACCTTTCTCCGATCAATTCAATGAAATCTCAACCGGAGATTTTTTCACAGTCCTTCATTCAAAAATTCCTACACTCCCTAAGGTACCATCCATCACAGCACATAGTCCTGATAACTGTCTCCAAAAGGAACAGTCTTCGAGTACCAGTATAGAACTAAGGGTCTCCCTCGACTAGGTCCAACTTCTTGGGATTTGTCCGTCAACACCCTTATGATTTCACCGTGGAGGATCATCTGCTCTACCCGAGGTAAGAGTCGTCTGTCCATTTCATCTTTGGTGTTTCAGTGAATCTACTTCTTATGCACGATCCATCTGTCAGATGTAAAACCATCTATCTTGCCATAAAACCCCCGATTGCCGTTGGACGTACCAATTCGACGACTGTGTGTCGACCGGAACAGAAACCAACGGAGATTGGATTTCTAAGAATTCAAACATCGACTCAGTGTGGTTTATATCTATAACATGTTCTGTAATAACCTTACCATGTCAAATCAGAACTAAAAGAGTTTGTTGATACAAACACCGGAATCTGTTCAGTAAATTGGACAACCCGAAAGTGAAAGAGACGGAGTAGATACTTCATTCTTCATGAGTCATAGATCATAAAGAAAGTATAGATAGTTATGGGGACGTCAATGGTTCCTTTCGTTACTTACACGAGTTTATTATACATACTATCTTTCTAACACAAAAATCTATCCTACTTCAAACACTCGATCAGTAGAGTACCCAGACTGTAACGGACGCCGTGGAACATCTCCATCAGTCACGGATAGTTCGAACTAGAGTCGAATTCCATGAACAGAAGACTCTCCTAGGTCCTTGATCGTTGAGACCAGGGATGATAAATCTATGGTATGCAACACTTCATATAATTGATTCGTAATAAGTAAAACACACCGTTGGTTTTTTCTTAAGTCATAGTTTTGAAAATTTCGGACTTATATCCAGAGTCAACTTGGATTACTATTTTTTTATTTAAGATCCTCATCATAATAACGAAATGTAGATGAAGTAAACCAACCTGTTTTCAATAAACGGTCTAATACATTACTAGTGACTTCTGTCCTAGATAGTACTCCGTTCTTAAAGGTACACAAAAAACGGGTTTCACTCGAACCATAGGTTGTGAGTGTAATTTATGGTACAATTCAAAAACCCACTCATACTTGACCTCTAACTCACCATGAACGTATGTCAGAGTACTTGAATTAAAAAAAGACACAAATGATCTTTGACTAACGTGGCATCGTTTTAATCTACAGTCGTGTTTCCGTTGAGTCTCCGTATGGACCTATCTTATCTTCACTGTTCGCTTTTAGTCAATTCCTCAGTCGGTGTACCCATATAAGTCATTGAGACGGTCGTGACATCCTTAGAATATGGGTTTTGGAACGAACTCTAGTCACGAAACTGGTTACAGTTTAATCGGGTAACGATTATGTGTATGTCTTTCGGAAACCCGTAGTACTATGTAAACTACGACAATGACTTATAAACGACATACAAAATCAAACATAAACTTCCGATGAAAACCCCCTGGGTGAGGTTTTCCTGGGTGAGGTCACAAGAGCGGACCTCTTAGGGTCCCTGTCCCCTCGGACCACCCGACGGCAAATACCCCAGCGTGTCAGCCTGTGCTGACTTCACTGAATCGTCGAATCGTCGTCGTCAGGGGGTTCCTACTCTGAACCATTTTTCGTTGTAACATAAAAAGTGATGACTTAGGTCTCCTCTAGTCTCGAATCTTTGACAACTCTCTCGTATACCGATTCCGACCCGGTCAGAATTCGGGAACGAACCAATTTGGTATGTCTTCAACTCACTCCCAGATCGTTATAACCTTCCTAACACACAGGTAATAACATTTACGACCACCACTACAAGACCCGTTGATTAAAGACAACTGGGTAGAGGGACCAAAGAATGGAAAAAAAAGATTAGGGCCAGGAGATGTTGGTTAAGACACTTGATTGGATTATAATAAAACACTTTAAGGGAGGATCCTATTTAATCTATTTGAGTCAAAGTAAAGAAAAATTCTTGAGACTAATCATATCAAGCATATGATCAATGGTATCTTCAAAATTTGATTCCCTTTCATACGAAACTTAGTGATCATTGAACTCGAGACGACCTATTCACTACACCTTTTCCTTTACCGTTGGATGAGGTCACAAGAACGGACCTTTTAGGGTCGCCACCCCCTCGGACCACCCGACGGCAGATACCCCAGTGTGTCTCAGCCTGTGCTGACTTCACTGAATCGTCGTCGTCTATTCACTACTCCACCAGAAAGACATGAATGTACTTAATTTTGAATAAACATTAATGTAACAATACCGTATAATCGTAGAAAAACAGAATGGTCAATGACGATGATCCGAAATATCTACATTTTGAATTATACTGTCGAAGATCTAAAGACTGTTCTCAATGAAATATGTTATGTCTCACCCCACAATAGTCGAGGTAATTTATTGAAAAACTATCTTCCCACTAGTAGATCGAAAATCAAGTCATACTTGGATATCTACCATACTGTTTACCTTGGCAATTCAGAGGAAACATTTGATTTCCCGCTATTTGGTTTATACATAAAGTCAATAAGTCGTCTTACATAACTAACGGAAGACAGTCATGTCTCTGAAACGACAGAGACATAATACGGTCCTTATTTTTCTACTTCTTATTTTAAACAACAAGACGTAGAAGATCCTTGAAAACGTCCGACTTCATCTTTTGTTTTTTAGTCTAGTAATATTAAGTCATAAAACTCTCTCTCAACCGATTGGACTGACTCTATATTCTAACCCTTTCTTCTGTACTATAAACTACAGTACACGTAGAAAACATATTTCTTACAAAGTGTTTTATGAACGATACATACACCATCTGTCACAAACACCTTAATTCAAACTTTACACGGGACTTCTCCTTTCTCAACTACTCTCGGACTCAATTTCTCTTTCTCCCGTCATACTAAAGACCAACCTCGGTATAGTCCTCTATACCTATTTAATGTCTCAAAACTCGAGTCCGTTTGACCATCAATCAGTAATTGACTTGTTTCTCTTATGTCTTCAACCAAACTCTAGTCACCTTATTCTCTTTTAATCAAATCGAAGACTGAACGATTTAAGTTCCTAAAACTCTCTGTAAGAGCACTCTGGCAAGTCACACGTCAACCTCTCCAGACCAGTCAGGACCTGGAGTTGATCTCCTTTATTTCTAAACCCTAAGTAGTTTTACAAACTACAGTCTTCGGTACCACCACTTATTCACTATTCTTACAGGTACTATCTAGACATTCCTTCTCTCCTAAAAGTTTAACTGTAAAAACCTCGACCAACCTAAATAAATTTTCCGTAGATGGGAACTATCTTGGACCGTGAGTAAACCAGGAGAACTAAATCTTAAATCGTTCACGACGGACAGATTGTAACGTAAACGACAGTAAAACAGAAGGGAAGTGATGAAAGTAGGGATCGTACTATCATTTTAACATCCTTTACGAGATGACAGGAATGACCCGGTCAGTATCGTAGTCGAGGCAGGATGGTGATGTAAGAAGGGTGGGAAGTCTCACTTTCCGTCTAATACTGGCCTAAGGACGTAGAAGTAACAGGAATTCAGTCGTTTTTACGAGAGTCTAACTAGTCTCGGAGAACTATACCGACATTCTCTGAAAGAGATCCCTGTCGTAGAGTGTCTACCTTTGTACAAAGATCAAACCAAATCCCTTCCCAGTCCTCTTTACCAAAGAAGTAAAGACAGAGAGTCTTCTGAAAACTGATTAAATATATGAACTCGTGAACCGAGAACAAAAATGTAATAATGTTTGTAAAAATACAATTAGAAATATCTAGGAGGAAATTACAAAACATGAAATAAAGGTATAGTCATTTCCTTAACGACTATGTGAAATACGTCACTACAGAAATCAAAAAAAATTTTTCTGTAGGTGGAGTCATATTTAAATTTGATACAGTAGGTCAAGGTGTATCAAAACAATAAAAAGGTTCTATAGATAAGGATAGCTCATACCGACAACTGACAAAATTGACACCGATCAGATTTTATTATACGACGTTGATATATAATATGTAGTCCAAAACTTCTGGTATGTTTTCCAGTTGATAGAGTAAATAACAATATGACTCATGTGTAACTTTACCGTTATAAAGTCTAAATAGCTCACTCTATTGTAATTTAATGAAAGTAGAAAAAAAAATTGCACAGAGGTGTTTTTAAAATTTAATGTATACACCAACGTTGTAAAGATAACCTGTCACACTGACATTAGCTGTGGTTTATGTGGGAGTGAGGGGACGTGAATGGGGTTTACTTAACGAGGACGAACACCTGAACAATCACTAACTAACGAGAACAAAGACTACAGTGACGAGTCACACCTTCGGAAACCATTAGATCGTTGTTAAGTCTACTAAAAATTTTGGTGAAAACAACTAATGTCTCTTAAAACGTTTCCTGTTTAACCCCTTTGTTAAATTTACATAACTCGATGACTTTTCATTATGAACCTTGGTCATTTTGGTAGATAACTCCTGGTGTCCTTCAACAAAAACAAACATACCCGACATTAAAGATACTCTTATTGATAACCTAAAATATTTTGTACAAAAAATGAAAAAACAAGGTTTTCCCTAAATTTCATCAGTTAAAATATTACATTCATTAACTAACTGTGACATAATCCTTAGGTTCTCATCATAAACAATGAAATCCTTAAAGAGTACGATCGGTTTTAAAGTCACTCTATTTTTAAGTACCCTGAAGTGACTGACGGGTCACGAATTCTGAAACTGAAGGTCACTTACCTCACGTCCAGACTAGGGACCAGTCCCTCAACTCTAGGTTGTACGGAATGTTGGTTTTTTGGCTTTGTTATGACGTTGTTTAAGTTATTTCTGAAATTTTTACTAGGGATAAAATTTTTTTTAGTGCAAGGAGATCCACTAACGAGTAATAGGGAGAGTACCAGACAGAGGACTCTGGTCTGGAGTAAGTGGACTTTGTTTTGAGACAATGTCTCCTGTTAGGTATCCACCTCTCCTCGTGTGTAAATCCTTACAGAGTGGAAGAGTCTCATACAACCTTTTGACTTTCATTTGTATCGAGGTCGAGGCAGACAAATCACGACTACAGACATCGCATTTGTAGATTTCACCTTTGAATCAAATAATGATCCCTTGTTTTACAAGTTTTAATTCAACATTTAAATTTTTTACTGGAGAAAATACCACTATGTCTTTTGACGGATGAAGGACCTGTATGAATGGGACGATGTCAATAAATTACTAATGGACAGACACATACTCTCTCTCTTGGGAGTCCAGAGTTGGAATGAGGACAAATGATTAGACTCCTAAACATAGCACTCTCAATTCTCTTACAGACTAAGGATCGTAAATAGAGCAAAATTTAAAGAACGAATTAAACCATGGATGATACACATCGGAAGATCCCCAAAATACCCATCCTCCTGTATGTATTTATGTGTCACCTACATGGAACGGAAGTCTCTAGATTCTCTTTTTATCTGTACATACTAATGTATCTTTTAATATAGTCAGGTTAAGTCATGACATGTTTCACGTTACTAAGATTACTTCCCCTAATTCTTCCAGTAGAACCTTCTTTTGTACCTCTAAAGTTTTCTCGTTTTAATATCCTTTTCACTTCCCGAGAGAACCTTATGTCGGTGTGTGTCTGTGTCTGTGTGTGTGGGGCTTATGTCATCTAAGTCGTTTGTTCAGTGATTTCCTCACTCATGTCCCTCTACTTTGACTCACCGTCTAATCTTTGTCTAAGGGTTACTCTAAGGGGCTCCATTCTTCAAACTTGGGTTAAGACAACTATAATCCTTTCTAAAAATCGTCTCACTGTACAAGTTTAGACACAAACGACTTCTGTTATTACCCCGCGACACTTTCTACTACCCACCCTTTTTCGGACTTCAGTCCCTTCGGACAAAGTCATAAAATCCAAAATTTCCCCTCTACGTCGTGAGTCAATTCCGTGTCCATTGTCCTTATCGTCGATCCTACCTAGACTTTTTAAGTGTACACCCCTCACTGACCTACTACTCGTTTCAATTGAAAATCCGTGCACGATAAATTAAGAACATTGTTGGCAGGGCAGTCAGTAACATGAAATATGTACTCCTTCGACTCCGTCTCTACGAGTCTTTGTACACTCGGTCACGAACCTCCTTAATGTCAGTCAGGGACCATCAGAACGGATTCGGGTTCGAGAGTTAAAGACAAAGAGGGAGGCTACACCTCTTTTTTTGTCAAGACTTTGTCAAGACTGCAAGATTGTAAGGATCCGGAGCACCGATAACGAAGGTAGTCGTCACCCTCCTGGAACAGAAAATGTCTACCTACGGGTACTTCCAAGACAAAGTCCGACGAGGCAAGAGAACTAAGACGTACGAAAAAATATATATTATTCGAGTCAGTAGGTAAGGGTACTTGAGTTGATGGTAGATTAACGGGTACTGAAGTGTAAGAAATCATTTCCACGGGACTGGACATGCAGGACGACGGTCGACCGACCGACAGAGGAGGAACCCCACATGGTGTTCGTACACTTTCATTTGTCGGGGTTTGGTTTGAGTAATCAACGATCAATTACTGTATTGGAATGATAGTAAGTCGGGTCGTTCATCTTGCCTGCAGTAGAACTGATGACAGTGTGTCATCAGTAATAGAGTAATCTTGATAGACTTTTAGAGTAATCCATGGAAATTCGTGAAAAAAAGGGGAAGGAAACAGAAGATTACACACACGTACCTTTGTCTTTATGTATATATGTATTCATGGATGGATGGTTGGTTGCCTGTATTAAACCTATTGACTTTTCTTTGGCATCTGGTTTTTCATCGACACTCGCCCTGTCTTCCTGCCTCTCTGATTAAAGTCTTTCCTCCCTTATCACGTACACATTGATTCCTTTACGGTCACTGAATACCAACCAAAGTTTTTTGAAATTTCATTTTAACTTTTGGTAAAGCACGTTTCATACAAAATCCTTTTAGTAACTGTAAGTCTTTATTTATCTTACTCATATTAACAAAACTTGTAAAGAAGAGACTACTTCTTAAATGAATTTTATCTAAAGTTATGAAAAGACTTAAGAACATAAAGTAGAAACATCTATCGTCGTAAATACGATAAATATACAGTGAGAAAATGTGGGAAAAATTTCAAACTGTGAAGTATTTCCTATATTGAACTTCAATTTTTTATTTTTCAAACACCCGTTTAGAAAACACAACCATTTTACAACAATATTAGTACATTAACATTCAACTCTGGATTTTTTATCTATACCTTAGGTTTTATTTAAATTACTCGTAGTAGAAAAAAAGTATTAGAATGTGTAATTACTAAATTTTGAGATAAATTTGTCAAAGGAGTTTTGATTAGAACAGATTAAAAAGAACAAAGGAGTTCGGTCACAATGGAGGGAGGTGTATGGACAAATATCAAGTAATTAAAAAAGGCTAATTACTATACACTCAAATACGACATATATGAAACAAAATCATTAGATGAACTAAGGAAACAAAAGAAGGTTTTTCTTTATTATACCGTGAGATTCAATATTTAATACATATTCGAATTACCCACTGTCTTACGACGAATAAACATCTGAAACCATCAATTTATATGTAAACCTTTTGATTTTGAAAATTGTAAACGAGATTTTCTGCACAATACCCACTAAAAAGTCTACGTCGCTACGATCGTTCAGTCGACCTCAGCGAAGGACACGCCGGGAGGGATCAGGAAGAGCGATCGCGACCAGGAAGAGGCACCGGGAGGGCCCGAGACCGAGGTCCCACGGAGGACGAAGAGAAAGGGAACGGACAGTCGAAGCCGCAATTAGTAAGTAGTGAGATTATCAAATAAATAAAAATAAGTAACGGTTTCAGACCGAAACCTCTCATACCTTATAAACTTCCTCTCTCTTGGAGAAAGGTCGGTGATCGGGACTATCCTGATAAAAGCAAAAAGATATGTAATTTTTGTTGAGACGCAAACAAAAAAAGCAAAAGTATTGGTTGTATACAACTCGTTAATTATGTGGGTCACCAAGCTAAACCGTGAGTCCTGTTTTGTCTGCTACAAATCCTTCTTCCATGTTCCTTTGGACTTTCCACACCCCCGCCCCCTGTCCTTTCTAAATTCGTTCAAGTCTTTAGGGGAAGCAAGGGCGCGCCTCGGGGTCCTTAGGACTCACACACGAGTCTCCACGCCACCGTCTCGGAGGCGCCTCCTCGGACCCCCTCGTCCGTTCCGTCGACCCCGCTCCAACACGTTATTTCGAGGCCCTCCCTCGAGGGTCGTCCGGGGCGCGGGGCGGGTGGCGAGGTCCAAAGGGCCGTCCGTCGGAGGCGGGGCGGGAGGGGCGGAGGGGAGGGGAGAGGCGCGGCGGACCCTCGGCACACGACCCCGACCCCGCCCCCGCCCCCGCCTCACCCCTCCCCCCCACAGAAAGGCGAACTGATCGGACTCGGGGTCGGAGGCACCGGTAAAAGGGGCCCTGACCGTCCTGGGACCCAGGGAAGAGTCCTCGAAAGACGCTCGGCCTTTTAACCGTCAAATCCGTCCTCCACCGTTCACGGAACAGCTTGCACCAAGACATTTCAAAGACGACTGATGTCGAATTGTAAATTTGCTTTGTGTGGTCGACCTAACCACTTCCGTCTCTCGCAAAAAGGACACGGTGAAGCCCGGGGTCAATGTAAGTCTTAACGAAGTAAACGGGGGATTGGAAGAGGAGGAGGAGATGGTCAAACCGAACGGTTTTCGACACACGAAATTAAAAAAGGCAAAGGAAACCACGCAGAGAGAAAAGTGGGGAGAAGGAGGAGGCGAGGTCTTCCTTGTAGTGGTGGGTTGAAGAACCTGACCTATTCAACGTTGAGCAAAACGTACTAATTTTGACTCACGGACTACCACCTTTTCGTGACTTCCTTAACTCCTTCCAGTCTCGGTGACGGGTCAGGAGATTTGTGTCCCGCCCCGGCCGCGAGTCTTGGGTGAACTGTTTATGTCCCGCCCCGCCCGCTCCCCGCCCCAGTCTCGCGTCTCGACGGTTTGAAACCCGCCCCGGCACGGACACCTGTCCCGCCCACCTCGGACTCCGGGTCCGGATACTCTTGAGTCGACCTGGCCGC
Source organism: Capra ibex (assembly GCA_006410555.1). Taxonomy (NCBI): domain Eukaryota; kingdom Metazoa; phylum Chordata; class Mammalia; order Artiodactyla; family Bovidae; genus Capra; species Capra ibex. The sequence continues at coordinate 74,583,121 of SJYO01026388.1, forward strand.
CCACTCCCCGCCCCACCGGTGGTGGTAACCGACGAAGTCACGTCGGTCCTCAGTCCGACTGGGTCCGATCCCGACGAATCTGTCCGTGAACCAAAGGTAAACACAGTATTGAGGACAAACCTCGGTTCATATACGAGTAGGTGGAAGGAACCGTCCTTTTGGTTGAGTGTCTTAAAAAAATTTTCGACCCTCTTCCCACTTCCTCCCTACCTGACCCCTAAACCCCAATCATCTACGTTTGATAATGTATGTCTTACCCACTTGTTATCTTAGCATGACATCTCGTGTCCCTTGATATAAGTTACAGGACTCTATTTGGTACTACCTTTTCTTATATTTTTTATTACATATATACACACATTGACTCAGTGAAACGAAATGTCGTTTTTAATTGTTGTAACATTTAGTCGACACGAAGTTAATTTTAAATTTTCGACACCTCCCAGATTCGAACACTTCAAAATCGACGACGTACACAAAAGGACGAGTATTAATTCACGATCTCCGAAAAACTTTATGAGAAAGACGACAATTCGGAAAGAGAAAGTACTTCCGAATCTAACTCACAAGAGGAACTAGTGGAAGAGATCCTCAAAATTCATCTTACAACGTTAAAGCTCTAGAACCTGTAAAAGTTCATTGGATTTACAGTAATATCCATTCTGACATCCAATTAATTTTATACGAAAATTAAGTTAGTTTTTGTTAGTTGATACCGGTCAACCAAAAATTTGAAAAAATAAGATGTGATGCCTATACATTAAACATTTCGAACAAATGAGTAACTACGATAAATGTTATTTATCAAATGATAAACCATACAAACGAAAGACAGTATACGTTCAGTCGAATTAGAACCTTAAGACCTTTAAATTAAACTACTATATTACCCTTACATCAAAACTCAATTAAATAGTGATAACTACATCTCCACTTTAGTTTCTTTACACAGAACTTCTTAAATTCTCTTTACCGGAACTTATCAAGACTTATAATTGGAAGGTAAACGAAAATACGGAATATGACAACCGTATTCATACCGTCTACTCATACGTATTATAAAAGGGAACGTAACACATATCTTTGCTCTAAAACATTTTTGACGATCTTAGGATCGTCCCTACAAAGATTGAAACTAGTATCAACGGACGTATACTGTAAACGGTCAAGGAAAAATTTAATTCATTCTAGTTTATAAAAAGTTCATAAAACAATTTCCTTACTCATTATATGATTTCATACGATAACTTGTGGAGGAGTGTCATATCACAATCCCATTCGGAAATAACCACTAGTAGTCACCCAGTACTATTGTCGAGAAAAATCTAAAACTCGATGTCAGAACACATTATCACCACTTTAACCAAGACCATTTAATTAAAACTCAACTGTTCGAAAAATTGATAGACTGAAACACCTATAACTTAATTACTTGTCCGAATTAAAGATATATAGAGTTTTTACTATAGGTATTAACGTTTTCTGTTGTTTTACTTGGGAAAGTATATTCAACTACCTTAAATTTTCACTATATTGTACTTAACTTATTTTTTGTTAAAGCGACGAAAGTGTAGGAGGGTCGTCGTATAAGGTACCAATGTACTTTCACTTTCACAACCAGTGAGTCAGGACTGTCTAAGAAACGCTGGGGTACCTGACATATAGACAGTTACCCTATGAGGTCCCTTCTTATGACCTCACCCAACGGTAAGGGAAGAGGTCCCCTAGAAGGGCGGGTCCCTAGGTTGGACTCAGATGGTAGACTCGGTAGTCCCTTCGGGGTTGTCTTTCCGCAGGGACCCACCTAATGGGTGATTAGGGTAACCATTTTTATGTAGACTTTAATATCCATGTAGTTTGAAATAAATCCTTAGTGGTAAGACAACAATTAGTATTTCAGAACCAAAGTTTTCAGGATTGTGTCAATTCATAGTCGTGTTTTCTGTATGGATAAACCTATTAGTAAATACGGGTGAGAGAGGTTCAAACAAAGACAAACGACACTCGTAAACGGACCAAATATCGTTTGATACTTTAATATGAAACGGAGGGATCATAGGATCACACTCATAATGAGGAGGTCCAAAAAGTTTCCCTCAGAATTTCGTTTATTATCTAAATTCACTCTCAAGTTCGTTTACAGACTAAACTGATTAGAACGTAAATCTAAAATCTAGATTCTATATATATGTGTGTACACTTGCATGTGTGTGGACGTACATGTATACAATTGTCCGGAATCGATAAAGTCAAATAAAAATGAAAACTGAAAATGGGTAAAGGGGTAAAATGTCTTATTCACCTAAACGTAATTAACAATTGTTGAGAGGAAAATAAAATAAAATAAAAATTTATTTTGTACCGTAACTCGAGAGTATAACATATTCAAATAGGTGGACACGTCTCAACAGTGACTCGAACGTTAGAAGAAAGACCTTCTTTAAACAAAATATCGTAAAATGAAGTCGTCATCATTTTGGTGACGAGACACCTTTAGAACCGAGATATCGGGAGACAGTACTTATACTACTATTACATCAAATTGACAAAGTCGTTAACTTCACCGAAAACAGGGTTTGTGACAAACATAAGGACAATTATTTTAGTTCTAAACTTAGACACGAATACGAGGAACTATAGTCATCGACCTTAAAGGGTAGATCCGGTCCCTAAGATTGGAGCCATGGTGACCGTAAAAGCCGGTCTATTAAGTGACCACATTTTCCTGATAGGACAAGTAACGTCATGGTACTCGGTGGTCCTCGTATGGGGTAGGATTGGGGGTAACACTACTGGTTTTTACAATGATCTGTAACAGTTTATAGGGGCCTGAATGATTCTCCCTCCCCCCGTTTAAAAAAGAACCAAAGGTTCATCGACAAACAAACGAACTGACTAATTAAAATTCAAACCAACATGTAAAAATTAAAGTCTCTGAAACAAAAACAAATTTTTCGACTTCTGAAACATACTTATTTTGACTCGGATGAATTAAATTATCACAATTTTTCCCGGATGGTTCTCATTCTAAAGTATGTAATTTTTAGTTCGAAAAGTGGGAACTCTGACATAAAGTTCGAAAACCGATGAAATATTCATCTTTCATCAAAGTACCACATTAGAGTCATTGAGACTTAAAAGAGTTGTATGGAGGATCTCAATGACCTCGACCTAATGTTTTATTCGTAATTGTGCACCGGGAAATTCTCCAAAAACCAAAAAAAATTCTAAACTTAAAATCTTTGACTTAAGTCTTAAAGACTCGATATCCATGACAATGCTTCTCCAATTCACAATATGAAGTATAGACTTCTAAAATATGAGAAGAACAGACTTGAACATGTATGATGAAATTGAAATCACAACCGACATGAAAACTAAAATTCAACTAAACGACCAACAGTACAACTCTAAGTTTGAATATACGTTAACATAATTTATAGTTTTTAAAAGTAATCTTTGTGTTGGGGAAAAAGCAAAATTTTTTGATTGGATTTCAATAAAGACGGACTGGTATTGTAAAGTTTTTGGAGTTTAAAAGGGATGGTGTTCTTCTTAGATCGATTGAGGTTTAGTACGTTTTGAGACATCTTTAATAGTGGACTTTTAAAGTCAGGATACTAGACTTTGTGAAATAGTTTTTTCTTTTTTCCGTGTGAGATGTTACTTTTAGTGCCTACAAAACTCCTACCGAAAGACCTTATAATAAAATCAAGAATAGACGTATAAACCTTTACCATTGTAAAAGACTCATGGTAATTGATGACACTACTACACACTTCTTATCATGGGATCATCTTGGAATCTTGTAAAAATTACCTTCAAACGGTAGTGGGGTTTCAAGGTGACACGAGGAGGACCCAGTGAGTCGAGGACCGTTAGTGACTAGACAAAAGAAAGAACTTTCAAAGCGGAAAACGTCTTACAGCATCTTTACCTTCGTATGTCATCCGTCGAAATCGAAGAAAATGCATAATCATGATGTAAACACTACGTAGGTAGAACAACGAATATAGTCATTAGTCAAGGAAAAAATAACCACTCATCAAAAGGTAACATACCTATATCAGACTTTAAAACAAATAGGTACGTGGTCAACTATCTGTAAACCTAAAAACGTCGAAAACTGTCAAAACTCATTTCGGAGAGATTTATAAGAGTATGTCCAGAAGTCCCTTTGTACAAAAGTGGAGAGAATGCATTTACATATCTTCACCCTAAAGACCTAGTACAACATAATAAAACGACGTCATCTAATGAAAAGTTTTTAGTCAAGAGTACCAACTTAGGGTATTAAAATTTCTTTAACGCATACAAAAGAAAACGGTATACGATAATGACAAATACCATCTTGGTCTCCTAAGGAGGAACTATTAAATAAGAAAGGACCATACAGTCACCATTTCTTAGGTGGACGGTTACGTCCTATGTGTTCAAGTTGGGGACCCAGTCCTTGTAGGGACCTCTTCCTTTGCCGGTTAGGTGAGGACATAAGGACGGACCTTTTAGGGTATCTGTCTCTTCGGACCGTCCGATATTAGGTACCCTAGCACTTTCTCAGCCTGTGTTGAATCAGTGATTTTGCTGTTTGTTGCTTAAATAAGAAGACCTCTCATAACATTAGTATACGGTGGTCATAAAATCTTTCACTGAAATAATAAATATAGTTCTACACAGAGACTGTACTTCATCGTTGTTCTCACAGTGATTGTTCGCACCATAGAAGGAAGAGAAGACCCAGTCAGACAAAGCTTCTACACAGAAAAGTACAAAGACAACCAACAAAGGTCAGATTGGACCGGACACAGGAGTCCGTAAGTCGAGAAGTCACTCGTCTACTCTCAAACATTAATAGAGGAGGGACTGTAAGAAGACGTGGATTTACGGGTACAGAACTTAATGGTTGTAAAAAAATTCTAATTTCTAAGAAATCTCTGTTCCGGAGATACCGGGAAATAATATCTTCTAATTATAACTTATCAAAACTTGAGTTTTTCCGTACTTTCATTTCAAGGATCGTTTCGGAAAAGTGTGTTGATTATGGACAGAAACTTCTGAAGGAGAAGAAGAACACGTCACAAAAAGATCTGTTATAAGAACAAAGCCCCTCTCTTTCTGACCCGTTTGTCCTTATCACACCACACGACAATCAACGAACGGAACTTTCGAAGTTGAGAAGGGCGGGGGGGCGGGGGTTAGACGGAGACAGTCTTGAAGGACATGATTGGAGTCAAAGGAAGTGTATGAAGATGAGAAACGAATTAAAAAAAAAATTTGATAACAACGGGAAACGTGTATTCTTATAGAATTCGTCAAATACACTCTCTTGTTAACTCCACTGTACTAACCACACCTGTTTAAGCAGAACCTATTACTACTTTTCTTAATTTTCCACTACAGAAAAGATTTCTACAGAATCAATACGTCAATGATCAAAATGGCTTAGTTCATCCATCTAAGAACTTTCATTCAGGGTAGATTTATTCTCAATCAAAATTCCATCTTTCAATTCCGAACACAGAGTTAAATTCATATGACTTGGAATGTAAGAAAAGAAAGAGAAGCCAACTTAATAGAAAGACAGGGTCAAACTATTAGTTCTATCAGAATTTGTCAAATATAAAACTTTCTGGAATTTCTATGTGACACTATCTTCAGACCAACATTAGTGATAAGGTTATAAAAAATCTGGTCAGATGAAAAATCTTCATAAAATCCCATTTATCTACAAAAAAGTATAAAGTAAAAAACGTGTACGTCTAGGACCACTGCCTCCATCCCCCGATCCTTGTACGTCTGTCCTTTCTCCCGTCGTCTTTGTCTTCGACCACCGACCGTCAGTTTAATTATTACATGTTCGTCGGGATACCTTCGTCACTATTTTCAAATTAAACAACTGGAAGTTTATAAAAACAAAACTTTTATGGAAAGACAAGAGTAGATTAGTCAATTTTAGTAGAAACACCGTAGACGATGGGGTCCGTCTCACCAATTGAAAATGTTTACGAAATAAACACCCAGAGGTGTCGGACACACAGATGTCGTGGAGAAAACTTATTATTAACATATTGTCAAAAGTTGAAAGAAAAGACTTAAACTAGAATTACCACCCGTCCTGACCTTCTCTCCCAATTCACACCAGTTTGTCATGAAAACGATTTAAAAATTGAAAATAAAATCATCTAAATAAGTCAGTAAAAAAATTTTAATTAAAAGGAGAAATACTTTAATTTTACTTCTTTTCTCAAATATAAAAACCGAATACAAAAATCATGTAAATTTAAAGAGTCTGACACCATCTAAACTATTTGAAAAAATATAGTTAATATATCTATGTATACTCATCTATGAATAAATTTGTCCCTTCATAACGAATTTTGACGTAACTTAATATTGTTAAGTTTTTCTTATACTGTGTTACATTCTACTCTATTATCATAAATTTAACAATATTTCTGATCTTTTTGAATTGTGGACTTGACGGACCTATGGACATCGAAAACATAAAAAGAAGTAGTGTAGAGGATCTTAAATTCCTGTTAACATATCTTTTAGAATAAATTTTTTCTATTCTACAATTGAACTTCTTATATCTTTTCGTTAGTCTTTCTTTACTATTACTCCACTTATTAATCACAAAATGACATCTATATAAAAGATGTAATTATTTTATGTGAAACGTCTTTCTAGATTTCCATTTATAATTTCGTAACGAAAATAACTTTCATACTGGACAAAGGTCTTCAAAACAAATGTTTAAATGTAATATATGTGAATAACGTAATCTTTTTCGGTTTCCTTTAGTACTTATATATATATATATCTCTCTCTCTCCAGATAAGAAAATATTAAGGTATCAGGTATAAAGAACTATTTGTGACTCACATTTTTACTAATTGACAATATAGTACACTAAAGAGGACCCTATCGGGGCTAGATGTTTAAACAGACACTATATTGACCATCTCAATGTGAACCCGTGGATAACATGAGAAACTAGAGTTCCTCTGGGGGATACCTCATTCGTACCAGAACCCTGGTAAATTTGGAGTAAGAGGATATCTTACGTACAGACAGTCATAGGAAGTTCACTACTGCTGGACGTTGTACTCCATCCCGTAAGGATGGTATACGACACAACACCAGTTGGGTGAATTCATGTCCCGAGTTTAAAATGGTTTTGAATGAAAATTTTTAATTTAAACTTTTCTAATATTTGACACAAGAAATACTTTATAAATGATATCAGTAAAGAGTCATATTAAGATTTCCTTACTAATGTAAAATTAAGTTCTTATCCCTATTTTATAGACAGAAACTCGTCACAAGAATGAAATAACGGTAGTTAAAATTTTAAATTAGGAAAATTTCCTTTAATTTTAAATGAGAACCGGTCTCTCTGTTTCCCGAAGGGACTCTCGAGTCAACCGTTTTTAGGCGAACGTTACGTCCTCAGGGGTCAAGTCAAGGACCCGGTCCTTCTAGTAGACCTTTTCCTTATCCGGTGGGTGAAGTCATAAGAACCCGAAGGGAATACCGAGTTGACCATTTCCTAGGCGAACGTCACACCTTCTGCACTCAAGCTAGGGACCCAACCTTTCTAAGGGGACCTCTTCCCTTTCTGATGGGTGAGAATTCACAAGACCGGACTTCTTAAGGATCTTGACATATTAGGTACCCCAGTGTCTCTCAGTCTGTGTCGATTCACTGAAAGTGACAGTGAAGTGTAAGTCTCTCTATTCATGTAGTTTACGATTGTATGGTAGTAATTTATATCATTTTGACCTAAAACTGAAAAATAAAAATTATTGTGATCACACATTACGTTCATTCGTATAACAGTGGATTTACCATACATCTGAAATTGAAAGCATAAATATTTTCCACCTCCTACAAAAGTTAGAACTATCTAGAATGTGAACATTGTACCTGGATATAGTTTAACACCATATATTTGTATATAAGTATAAAAGTAACACAATGTCAGGAGTCATGTAAGTAAGTATGGATGAATAAACGAGTTGTCAATAAAGTCCCCGAAGAGGCACAGTCTGTAATAAAAGACCTATTTTTTGAATGTTGTCACTTACTGTACACGTTCCAGGGATGAAAACACTTCAAATGTAAAGTCGTTTCCCTATTTGTTCCTTTAAAGTCCATCACTGTAATCTCTCCCTCTTCTCGAGAAAATCCTCTCTTGTAAATTTGATTCCACACTCCTAAACTTCCTTGGTCACTATCTTTCTAGACTATCGTGTCGCAAGGTCCTCCGTCCTTGTCGTTCACGTGTCCGAGACTCCATTCTCTCCCGGTAAAACTTCTTGTCTTTCCTTCGGTCGAATCGACCTTGTAACACACACCTCCCTCTCACAGCGCTGACCCCTAGTCTCTCCGTCCGTCCTCGGTGAGACAACTCGAAGAACACCTGACTCGCAAAATACCAGAACTCTCCCAAGTTTATCTCTCACCTCTACCTACTCCCTGAACGGACACATCTGTGACATTCGTGAAAGTCTTGACGGACAACACAACATTACAAGATCGGACCTTGAGTTGGGTATCCATATACTATGGACTCTCGGAATCAATTAACACGATGTCTTGTCTGGTTGGTCATCGAATCACGAGTCTCGTTGGTTGTAAAGAAATCGAACACTAGGAAGTCAAACGGTCAGACCGGACCCATCAAGAGGACCAAAGACGACCAGAGTAAGAGGAGAGAAGACAATCGATATGACTAGACGATTTACCGAGAGAGACGAAGAACTTCAACTGACCGAGTACCGATCCCACTGCACCATTGTCTTGGTATACAGAGAATAGGAGGCTGATTGATCGTACGCGACCAACTGAAAGTTCTCCGACCGATTTCATCCGTAACGGAGAAATTAGAATCTGAACCTTCACCATGTGACACGAAAGACAACGACATAAGATAACTAGGTCCGTTTAGTGTATAGATCGGGTCTGATTTCCTAAACTCTTTAACTGAGGTGGACGTATCACTACCGATAAAAACGTGTGACAAGACATGAGTTCCAGACAAAAGAGACTGGGTATAGTACTCAAACTCTTAGAGTTTACTTCCATAGGAGTGGGTCAGTCTCTTATATCGATCTTTCCCCTCACACTGGTGTTACAAGTGTTGGAAACAAAATTTAAGTTGTCGGACCTATACTTCTATGTCGATTGTAAGATCATATCCTCTGTGACACTAGTGTTGTGAACGTCACTTTTCATATTAATATTGTATAGACAGTAAACGGAACTTTAACATCATGTGACATAATTCATCTTGTCTTTACTAAAAACCAACGTATACTTTAAATAACAATAATTATAAATAACCAAAGTATCTATCCATATTCAAAAATCGATTAAAATTTACGTAAGTCTCTTACCTACAAGATGAGTCTCGTGAATTGTCATCTTCCGTAGTAACACTCAAGATAATGGTCGATTGGTTTGTGGATCGTCAAAGACGTTCGACACAGGAACTCGACAGTACACCGGACATGTACGATTATTCCTCTTACTCCTCTTATTATTCTCTTCTTACGATGGTCCCAAAATGTACAGAATTCACAAGTAAAAAATTTATCTGATGTTTTTTCATTTATTATTACCATTATCACCATTATTATTATTGTCATAAATTTTTCTGTTTTGTTTAAGTAACGAACGATTTTACATTGGAAACGTTGGGTCACACTCGACAGACACACGAATACACTCTCCCTCTTCTTCTCTCCACCCCCTGTCTCCCGATAAGGATATTAGATTTAACAGTATTTAGGACGTCGTACCAAAGCCTCTAGTTAAACAAATAATTACAGACGAAGAGGAAGAAAACCCATTTTGACACATATTAACAAGATCAACCATATAACCAGAAAAACCTATTTGGTTTCCTCTGTATCGTGAGAAATCTCATCATAAAAATGGGGAATTTGTATTTAACTTCGTTTTTAATAAAAAAATTTCGTAGACTTAAGAATCATTAAATGGACACCTGTTTATAACACTAACGTCTAACGTAGTCCAAGAAGAGGAAAGTGAAGGTGGACGGAAACCCAACTTACTCGGTACCTATTAAAATAAAAAGAGTAGGGATGGACCTTAATGTCCGTTTTAGATACAATTACATTTACCGTTGGGTGAGGTCATAAGAACGGACCTTTTAAGGTACCTGTCTCTTTGGACCATCCGATGTCCGGTACCCCAGCCTTTCTCAGCCTGTGCTGACTCACTGAAGTGAAAGTGAAAGTACCATTTCGATACCATATATGCTAGTGACCTCTTTTATTACCTAATAAGACGTAGTGTCAATAAATTTCCTTTTAATTTCGAACTCAGTAGAGAAGGAGAACAATAAAGTTTTATTTAATGTCTATCTAGTCTATAAATTTACATTTTTTATATTTCACCTTACATAATTTTCTTTCGTACTTCTTTATAACCCGTCCTGTAAAGGGTCGTAACGTGTATAAGATCTTCCGTACCTCCCTTGTTTACTTATCTAAATTTATAAATATTATGGTTCAAAGACAAAAATTAGGATGAAAATTTAAAATTATACAATTTTCGTAAATATTTGATAAAGAACTTTCGACTCAATAAGTACTAATACAGATAGTATACTTATATAGTATGAAGTTGGTAAGGGATACAAACACGAAAAAAGATTAAACAGTAATAAAATTTATTTCTACATGATATGTATGGATTATATATTTGTCAACTAGTATTCAGTCTAGTGTTTCTAAAGAAATCGTTTATCTAACGATCCATTTACCCATACTTATACAAACTCCGAAAACTACATATTACCTTTTGACATAAGACGCTTCCGATCAGAATAAATGTATGGGTAGTGTCCACAACCCCGAAGGACCATCGAGTCGCCATTTCTTAGACCGACGTTACGTCTTCTGCACCCAAGCTAGAGACCAAACCCTTCTAGGGGATTTCTTTGGGTGAGGTCATAAGGACGGCCCTCTTAGGGGTACTTGTCTCCTCGGACCGCTCGATGTCAGCTATCTTAGTGATTCTCAACCTGTGCTGACTTCGTCGACTCGTGCGTTCGTGTGTGTGTGTGTCTACAACTCCCCAGATCAACATGTGTGTCCGTAACTCATTCTGAAAATGAATGTAAAGATACCAATAATGACTGTAACTTATCAAATAAATTATGAAAAATTACAATAGTAAACGTATAAAATAATTGATCAAGGAAATTTAACTTGTTCTTTTTGTGTACATAACCACCTTTTTTAAAGAATAATATAACATTCTACTATATGTTACTTTTTTGCCAGAGAAGGAACTCCGTCAATGATTTCATAAAGAACGTATAGAAAAGTTTTATCAGAAATAGTCAGTATACCGACTTAGAGTGATAAAAATTGTGTCTATAATAGAATCTCACATGTGACAAGACTAAGAAAAGTGAAGTATACTGTAGTACCTTTCAAAAGGAATAGATGTATCTATCTAAGTGGAGGAAAATTGTCGTCATATTATAAGATCCGAATCGACTTAAGACGTACGACGATGACGACGGTTCCACGAAATCAGCACAGGCTAAGACACGTGGGAGCCTCTGCCGTCGGGTGGTCTGAAGGGACAGGGACCCTAAGAGGTCCGTTCTTGTGACCTCACCCAACGGTTAAGGAAGAAGTTACGTACTTTCACTTTTCACTTTCACTTCAGTGAGTCAGCACAGGCTGAGAAGCGCTGGGGTACCGGACATCGGATGGTCTGAGGAGGCAGGTACCCTAAAAGGTCCGTACTCATGACCTCACCCCACGGTCACGGAAAAGGCTCGGAATCGACGTACGACGACGACGACAACGACGAATTCAGCGTCGTCAACACAGGTTGAGACGCTGGGGTCTCTACCGTCGGGTGGTCCGAGGGGACAGGGACCCTAAGAGGTGCGTTCTCATGACCGAATCGACGTACTCTTTAATAATTTAGGGGAATGACCAGTTGTAAAACACCCACCAACATAAGTCGAAAAAGGACAATGTCTATTGACACCATTCGTTGAAACATATAGAAACGAAAACACGAACCTATAGGACCTTAACAACCCGATTGTGGATTAGTGTACACATGTGTAAAACTACCTACAACGATTTAACTCGAAATAAAGTCATACACAAGAATAGTCGTGTTCCGGTACTAGACTCACTAAAGAGTGTAGTAACAGTTATAATAATTGTAGAATCAAAAAAAATTAGAAACCATTAGACACCACTCTTTTATCTTATTACATTCAAAATTAAACGTAAGATAATTAACACTCATTCTTAGACACACACTGGTATTTAGTAGTAGTAAACAAGGAAAAGAAAAACACTGTCACACTAGGACTAAAATTTTAGAAAAGAAAAAGAATATTTTGTCTTACATCAAACCCCGTCAAAAGAAAAAATGTATATATACATAGATAAGAAAAAGTTTAAGAGAAGGGTAAATCCAATAATTTCTTATGACACGTCTGAAAGGAACACGACATATCATCCATGAACAACCAATAGCCAGAATTTATATCGCTACATATAAACTTTTACGACGATCTATAAACAAGAAAGACGAAATCTCCACATCTTTCCTGAAACTTTCACTAATTCTTTCCCATTCCATGTTGGTGACGATGAAGGTTTAAGTACTTAAGTGTAAAAGGGATAAAAGAATTATCTTACTAACCTTTAATTTCACAAAATAAAATTAAAACCGTCTCCCTCCGGAACAATCTCATTAACCATCTCTCTTTTCGGTTAACTTCCGAAAAACGAACTAATCTTACTTCCTTGATACTTCCCATATCGACGAAGACTTGAAACGTCTAACTTAAAGGTGTCACTAAAATCCTTAAGAGATGTTTACCTTAGGAAAATCCGTGAATACAATATTTCACAACTAACATCGTAGTAGACTTTCTTCGTATCAAATTACCTTTCCCGGAGTAGGACATGAATCCTTCAGAGACGAAACAATCGGGTGTGCACGCACGAGTCAGCGAAGTCAGCACAGGTTGAGAAAACACTAGGTTACCTGACATCGGGCGGTCCGAGCAGACAGGTACCCTAAGAGATCCCTTCTTATGACCTCACCCAACGGTAAAGGAAGAGGTCCCGTAGAAGGTCTGGGTCCCTACCTTGGGCGCAGAACATGTAGAGGACGTAACCGTCCGTCCAAGAAACGGTGATCTCGGTGGATCCTACGGGTGTGTCTAGGGAAGTATGGAATATGGAGTTCTGGGGAACTGTTCAAGAGAGAGGATCACAACAGTGCATACGAAGAGTAATGTCATAACTCAATAGAAACGTAAACAATGTCGTAGACACCCCTTTTCCTCTTGTAACCCATAGGTAGGATTAAAATTAAATCTATTTGGACACTGGAAAAAAGAACTACTAAAGTATTCTGACGGTCAAAAGTTATTGGAGTCTATACGTCTACTGTGGTGGGAATACCGTCTTTCACTTCTCCTTGATTTTTCGGAGAACTACTTTCACTTTCTCCTTTCGCTTTTTCAATCGAATTTCGAGTTGTAAGTCTTTTGCTTCTAGTACCATAGGCCAGGGTAGTAAAGTACCCTTTATCTACACCTTTGTCACAGTCTGAAATAAAAACCCCCGAGGTTTTAGTTACGTCTACCACTGACGTGGGTACTTTAATTTTCTGTGAATGAGGAACCTTCTTTTCAATACTGGTTGGATCTATCATATAAGTTTTCGTCTCTGTAATGAAACGACTGATTCCAGGCAGATCAGTTCCTATGCCAAAAAGGACACCAGTACATACCTACACTCTCAACCTGACACTTCTTCCGACTCGCGGTTTCTTAACTACGAAAACTTGACACCACAACCTCTTCTGAGAACCTCTCAGGCAACCTAACGTTCCTCTAGGCTGGTCAGGTAAGACTTCCTCTAGTCGGGACCCTAAAGAAACCTTCCTTACTACGATTTCGACTTCGAGGTCATGAAACCGGTGGAGTACGCTTCTCGACTGAGTAACCTTTTCTGAGACTACGACCCTTCCTAACTCCCGTCCTCCTCTTCCCCTGCTGGGTCCTTCTCTACCGACCTACCGTATTGCCTGACCTACTTGCACTCAGACTCACTTGAGGCGCTCTACCACTACCTATCCCTCCGGACCGCACGACGCTAAGTACCTCAACGTTTCTCAGCCTGTGCTGACTCGCTTTCAGTGAGTCAGCACAGACTGAGAAACGCTGGGGTACCTGATATGCTAGGTACCTTAAGAGGTCTAGTCTTATGACCTCACCCATTGGAAAGTGAAGAGGTCCCCTTGGAAGGGTTAGGTCCTTAGCTTGGGTCCAGAGGGTGTAACGTCCACCTAAGACTTGGTCGACTCGGTGTTCTCTTCAGAGGGATTTGACTTCTAATTTTTCTTTTTACTGTGGTACTCACTAGAGCAGATCAGTAAAGACTTAAACTTAAATAAAAATTTCACTTATAAATTTATCCAACGTAGGTCCACTATTATAGAATGACTTTGAGTGAAAAATAGAGTATGTCATAACTCATGTACGGATTGTACGTCATCTATAGGTCTTTCAGATACAATTACTCATTCCATTTACGTCTGTCAGTCGTGAGATAGGAGGGTGATGTAAGAATTTAGAAATGTGACTCTTACATGACTAAAAAAGTCAACATGTAAGAATAAAATTGAATTTTAACTCTGATGAAATATCGGTTATATTTAAACGACTACTACCAACATATTGTTGAGGGTAGTATGTTCGTGTTTAGATGAAGACCGAAAAATATCCTTAATATCCACAATCCGAACACGTCATCTTTTATGAATAGAATAAAAACAAAAATGTTCTAACTTTAAATAATATTTTCTTGGTCTTTCAAATCGACTAAAGACAACTCTCACTTTAAATTAATGATGGTGGACTTTTAGTACACACTTCCGACTTTATGAGGGAATGAGGGTGATCTCCCCCTAAGGAAGGTTGAATCCATTTTTTATGAGAATCTTTATCGTACTTTTGGAAACCAAGTAATAATAATTTAATTTAGATAAATTTAAATTAGAGAGAAAAAATAATTTAATTTCAATTAGAGCACAAAATTTTTAGTCGACAAAAAATATCTATAATGTTAACTTTAGAATATCTTTGTATTATATTTCCTATGACTTGATTTCACGTATACATAAATTTGGTATCACGAAAACTTGTTTGGTATTTAAAAATTTTAAACCAAATTAATTTGATCAAGTGTGAAACCTTAAAGTCTTGTAGTACAACTCCGGAGGACTGATCCCACCTCCTACTCCGACTGAAAACTCTGGGTGAGGGAATGAGGTTAGGGGTTCCAGACAGAAACGGAGATAGATGACTGTTTCGAAGAACCTCTCAAGGACTTAAAGATGAACTTTCAAAACCAAACGACAGTAGAGTCCAACAGTCTATATAATTTCGGTATAGAAATATGTTTAAAGACAAACGATAACTTAAAAGAAAGAATTCATTTACGTCTTGAGTGAGATCTATACCAAAAACGTCTAAATTTGTATATTATACAAAAAAAAATTTAAGATAAGCATAGTTTAGTTCTCACTTACATGGATTGTGACTCCATAAGTCTATACTTCATATATATATTAAGTTCTCATTTACAGTATAATACATCGATTCATCGATTCTGAACCATTTAAACAACGAACACGAAAGGAAATTGATTTCAGAAGTTTACAACTAATCTTCGAAATTACATTTTTATAAATCGCAATCATTGGATCACTTTCCGGGTTGAATCCTTTAACTTTGTATACATTTAACGTCTATTGACTTTGGTGGTGGGGGGAAAAAAAAGAATTTCAGATTTTATTCTAGATCAGAGACTGTCAGTAGAAACCTTTCAATTCACATTTGTTTGTACGACAGTCACTGAGAAAATTACTAAAGTACGACATGAATAGGTTGTAAGTCAGAAATAGGATTTTAGTGTAAACCATAGTCGTTGTATGAAAAAAGTAGCTTTAATCCGACAAGCAGAAGAGTCACGGTCAGTACGTAAAGAGGACGAAACGCGGGGTCGGAGACAGTCTGTGGCCCAACACCACTCGGAGTGTAAGTCACTTGGTTCACCTCCCTCGTCAAACAAAGAAGTAAAGAAAAAAACTGGGGAAATGAAAGTATGACCTACTGTCAGAAACTTTACTAGAATATAAAGGAGGAGGATCGATTAAAAAAAAAATTAACGTTTTATGTAACCTACCGGACATACAGAAGATGAATTCACGGATGATGTTTACGGATTAAAATTCTACAAGTTTTGATTGGCACCGACTAAACACAACTACATACCGTCTTTGGTCGTGTTATAACATTTCGTTAATAAGAGGTCAATTTTTATTTATTTTCTTTTATTATTTGTCACTTCAGTTTGATCAAACTATAATAACGGGGAGGGGGTGACAGAAGGGGCCTGTGAATTCTTTTATAAGAAACAAGATAACGAAAGAAAAGAACGGGAAAAGGTGGTATATGACCGTGAAACATTAGTAGTTTATGAAATATGTGGTCTGACTTATTAATACAAATTTTTTGACATTAATAGTTATGTATAGAATAAAATCTGCGTCGAGAATTTTAAGTACAATTACTCGAGACAGAAGATCACACACTCTGACTATCCGTCAAAACTTCAAAACGGTAGTAAAGTGTTGAACAACGAATCTGAGACGGACGGAAAAGGACTCACAACGAAAGTCCTTGAGAGCGAGACGTCGTAAGGGCTCTAAGTCCTGATGGGTGAGACTACACTCGCTCTGTTCTTTACTGATCGTCGAAGTTTCGTACCACGAAACTTAACGAAATGTCTCGTATTGAAAGGGTAGTGACAGACACTTTCTAGTTTTTCATATACGTTGTAGAGCACTAAATTTATTCTTCCTGCTAAAGAGGATGGAGGCTCTAGTAAAACTCCTTGAATATCGTGGTGAAGTTGTACTACGGTTTATATAACTATCCACGAGTCGGACAACATTTTGACCTTGGGTCCCGTCACTGGACCTAAATATGGGATGAGAACTTCTCTGAGTGTCTAGAGCGAGAGAACTGTATACTACATTTAGTTTACGGTCGAAAGAGTTTTGAGAATCAAGGTCCGGTACGGACACGAGACCACAGACACCGATCTGAGTTTCTTCCACAGACTATCACGGATTTATAAAAAAGGAATACTAAAGTCCAACTTCAGAACTGGAGCCTCCTATGACGGAAACCTGAGTTCCACACATCAGACTATATCGAATAACATATCCAAAGTAGTCGAGGGGATTCCCTAACCTTCCGAGTTGTCTCTCCTGAAGAAAAAAAAATTAGTTTACCCCTCCAGGATTTTAGAAGGGCTTTAAATTCTAAAGAAAAAATAACCCTAATTCTAATCTAATACCGTCACAGAGGAAAAAGAAAAAAGAAACTACATCTCTTATACTCTTCATCATGTCCCTCGAATTCCAAAATAAATCATCGTTGACTGAATTTAAACTTAATCGGGACCTTATCTTAAATGACTTTAAGGGAGGTCAACCCTCCGACACTTTAAGTTGGTGTCTTACGACAAAAACCAAGTATTGATTGAGATCTAAGTAAGTAAGTAAATAAGTAATAGGGATCATAAATAACTCGGGAATACAAGGTCAGTATTGATTTAATTTAGAGTCGAGGACGGGAACTCAACGAGAATCAGTGAAGTATCCAAAACTGGACATTTGTCTATTTAATAGGACACCCGCTAGTAGGGGTACCATCTTAATATGGTCCCTAACACCCTCAGACCACTCGACTCGTCCTTCCGTAAGACCCTCCAAATAGAGACCTGTCTCGAACTCCCGAACCTAAAAATCCGTTGTCTCCTGCCCTTTTTCCTCTCGACAAAAGTCCAGTCTCCTCCTGAACACCTTTTTTTAGTCTCCCTTGATTTTAATCAATTCAAGGCGGGGACACTGTTTTAGATTCCAACTTTAAAACTTAAAATAGGATATCTTTTACGTTTCGATAACTTTTTAAATTTCAGTTCTTCCCCAATCTAAACGTTGAATCTACTAAAACCGGTGAAACGCCTCCTACCTAAACGGTCTCTGGTCACTTCCCGTCAACTGACTCAGTTCACTTTCTACTACACCCGGACTGGGCGGTGCCACCTTCTCCTCTTTCTAGGACTTCGTCCTTCGGACACCCTGCACTACTAGTGTCTACACTTCCTATTCCTTCCGTCTTCTCGACTCCCACTCTATTCCTTATCTAACCGACGTGGATTTATGTCTCCTACTTCCCTCTTCAGTGTCTCAAAATATTAATCAGAAGGTCTGGACATCGAAAAATAATCTAAATGAATGGAAAACAAGTAGTCAAGTGAAGTCAAGTCAAGTCAGCGAGTCAGCACAGGCTGAGAAACGTTGGGGTACTTAACGTCGTGCGGTCCGGAGGGACAGGTGGTAGAGGACCTCAAGTGAGTCTGAGTACAGGTAGCTCAGGTACTACGGTAGGTCGGTAGAGTAGGAGACAGTAGGGGAAGAGGAGGACGGGGGTTAGAAGGGTCGTAGATTCAGAAAAGGTTACTCAGTCGAGAAGCGTACTCCACCAGTTTCATGACCTCGAAGTCGAAATCGTAGTAAGGAAGGCTTCTTTAGGGTCCCGACTAGAGGAAGTCTTACCTGACCAACCTAGAGGAACGTCAGGTTCCCTGGGAGTTCTCAGAAGAGGTTGTGGTGTCAAGTTTTCGTAGTTAAGAAACCGCGAGTCGGAAGAAGTGTCAGGTTGAGAGTGTAGGTATGTACTGGTGTCCTTTTTGGTATAGGAACTGATCTGCCTGGAATCAGTCGTTTCATTACAGAGACGAAAACTTATATGATAGATCCAACCAGTATTAAAAAGAAGGTTCCTCATTCACAGAAAATTAAAGTACCCACGTCAGTGGTAGACGTAACTAAAACCTCGGGGTTTTTTATTTCAGACTGTGACAAAGGGGTAGATAAAGGGTACTTTACTACCCTGGCCTATGGTACTAGAAGCAAAAGACTTACAACTCGAAATTGGGTTGAAAAAGTGAGAGGAGAAAGTAAAAGTAGTTCTCCGAAAAATCAAGGAGAAGTGAAAGACGGTATTCCCACCACAGTAGACGTAAAGACTCCAATAACTATAAAGAGGACTGTTAGAACTAAGGTCGAACACAAAGAAGGTCAGGTCACAAAGAGTACTACATGAGACGTATATTCAATTTATTCGTCCCACTGTTATATGTCGGAACTGCGTGAGGAAAAGGATAAACCTTGGTCAGACAACAAGGTACAGGTCAAGATTGACAACGAAGGACTGGACGTATGTCTAAAGAGTTCTCCGTCCAGTCTACCAGACCATAAGGGTAGAGAAATTCTTAAACGGTGTCAAATAACACTAGGTGTGTCAGTTTCCGAAACCGTATCAGTCATTTCGTCTTTATCTACAAAAAGACCTTGAGAGAACGAAAAAGGTACTAGGTCGCCTACAACCGTTAAACTAGAGACCAAGGAGACGGAAAACATTTTGGTCGAACTTGTAGTTCCCCCAAGTGCCAAGTGCATAACGATTTCAGACCGAACCTCTTAAAACTGTCTTACACCAGATGACCTCTTCCCTTACCGTTCGGTGAAGTGATCAGAACGGAACTCTTGGGGTACTTGTCATACTTTTCCGTTTTACTATCCTATGGTTTTCTCCTTGAGGGGTCCAGTAATCCACGGGATACACGATGACCTCTAGTCACCTCTTTATTGAGGTCTTTCTTACTTCCCTACCTCGGTTTCGTTTTTGTTATGGGTCAACACCTACACTGACCACTATCTTCGTTCTAGGCTACGACATTTCTCGTTATAACGTATCCTTGGACCTTACAGTCCAGGTACTTAGTTCCGTTTAACTTTCACCAGTTTGTTCTCTACCGTTCCCACTTGCAGCTGTAAGATCCTTAGTCGCTTGATTTTACCTGACCTTACCCACTTAAATTGAGTCTACTGGTAATATAGATGATGACACCCGTCCTTAGGGAGTCTGCTTTACCTCATCGATAGTACAAATTGTTTTTTCAGGCTTTACGTCATGAACCTACGTTAGAGTTTTCGCTGTCTTACTAGAGACAAGGAGAGGTTCCGTTTGGTAAGTTATAGTGTCAATAGGTTCAGATACGGGGTTGGTCATTGAGACTTCTTTGACTTCAACTTGCCAAAATACTTCTGGATGTTCTACAAAATCTTGATTGTGGGTTTCTTCTACAGGAAGAATAATATCCCCTGACCTTACGTTTTCATCCTTCAGTTCTTTGTGGACCTCATTGTCCGTTTAAACCGGAACCTTACGTCTTACTTCGTCCCGTTTCTGATTATCTCAAAACGGTTCTTTTACGTGACCAGTATCGTTTGTGGAAATCATGTATCAACGATCATTAAGAATTTGGTCCATTGATTCGATCACTCCTGAAAAATGATTCCCTCGGTCTGAAATGAAAGTATATCTTCTTGGCGTATGAACGGTAGTTAATGAAACTTTCAGTTTCAAAGTCTCCTATCAACTACTGTTAAACTCTCGTGTTCAAAACTCTTAAGAATGAACTGGGAACGAAAGGGAAGATCTACGAACTGTAAAACAATCATGTCAACGTATCAACATGTCCAACATATTCAATTCGACGTTCATGTCCACCTACTGTAACATTATGATGGTTTTAGTGTTGACAAATGTCCCAAAATTCGAATCGTGTTCCATAATGTAATACTTATTTATGTTAGATTTTCATTTTCTGTAATTGTGAAATATTTATAAATCATTTCATTGTTCAAAACATAGGAATTTTACGAAAAATACGGAGATATAGACTTTGATGATTTTCTTTTAAAATTGATATTTATCTCGGATAAGCCATACTAAACGTCATAAATTGTATACCGGTAGAAGACTTAAAAAGTAACAAAAACGAATTATTGGTCGTACGTACGTCTTATAAGTAACGTACAAATTATTCGTACATCCCAGTCAAGGACACCTGAGTAGAGGTATTAGGGAACATGAATGACTCACACGTCGTCCGAACACCTTCTACTAATGTGGTCGATGAGGGTACCGGATGGGATGACGAATTACTGAAACGTAAACAAGACATCGATTTGATCGTCAAACGAAAACATCGGAAGTTAGGTAAACATCCTTGTGTTAAACTTTCAAAAAAGGTCATTAACTTACTAAAAATTTCTTAACTTAAGAAAAGTGAAAACGTATAGATGAGGTTTCACAAATTTGTGTCTTGATTTTTACTGTCTCGACTTGTAAAAATAACAAAGTAATAGACATTCAGTCGTTTATATAAAAATAGAACAAAGAATTTTCTAGATCCATAAGTCATAACTAGTGAATAAACGTCAACTGGAAAAAAGGATAGAAATGTGACCCTTTTTATTGAGTTCATAGACTGAATGATCATTGTACAATTACCGTAGCAGAACCACCTACTCATCTGGAGTCCTCACAGACAGACAGGGTATATACAGTGACTAAGTAAATCACTAGAAATTGTACCGTAAGTAAAGAAATAGAAAAATACCGGGGATAGATTAATGAACGACGAATAAACGAAGAGAAAGAGAGTTCAGTTTGATTTTAGATTTTGAATTATAGATGTTTGTACTTAAACAGTCAGAGTGATCTTTAACTGAATTCATAGAACCCTCGGTTTGTTGGATAAAGGTGAATACTTACATCCCTCTGACATTGGGGCCCTTTGTCAAAACGTCAGTAAGTTTTGATAGACGGACAACACCGAGAAAATTCTACTTAAAAAAATTTCAATTAGATTACCCTTTACAGATACGAAGTGTTAAGAATTAAACTGTGTTTAGGACTAAGTCACAAAACAATCCGAATAGAGCCAGTGACCATTGAATCTTAAACTTAACCAATGACAACGTGTCATATAATTTGTGAAGTCGATAAGGATCATCAAGACTAACAAAAAAGAGACTTAAACCATTGACTAAAGGAACTCCAACAAAGATCCAGATCACTCTACGAATCAATTAAATTTTCATACACATGAACTGTTTGTTCTTAAAGTCATTTGTCTTCTTTACTAAGTCTTAAATTTTCACTCGTCTCTATACACCTTTCCTTTAAAGATGTTTGACATTTGACGACTAAAACTGAAATTGAGACCAATTCTGAACTTATATAATTTTTCAAAAATTAAGATATCTTATTATTTAGTCCTTAGACTCCCTGTCAATTGTAACTAACCAAGAAAAATGTTCTATTCATAAAAAGTAATTATATGATTCATTTCGACCATCACTATACTCTACGGATCAGATCACGGATCACTTTCGCGAGTCAAGACAGGCTGAGACGCTGGGGTACCTGACATCGGATGGTCCGAGGAGTCAGGTACCTTAAAAGGTCCGTTCTCATGATCTCACCCAACGGTAAAGGAAGAGGTCTTCTAGGAGGGTTGTGTCCCTAACTTGGTTCCAGAGGGCGTAACGTCCGTCTGTGAAATGGTAGACTCGGTGATCCCTCTACTCTTTAGTCGACGACGACGATTCAACGAAATCAGCACAGGTTGAGACACGCTGGGGTATCTACCGTCGGATGGTCCGAGGGGCCAGGGACCCTAAGAGGTCCGTTCTTGTGACCTCACCCCACGGTAACGGAAGAGGCTATTTAGTCGATTCGTTTATATATTTTTTAACAATTTGTATCTTTTTCCGATTTTTAAAGTGAAACAACGAATACCCAAGACGTTTCTTTAAACATCATCTCTTCAATTTTTCTTCTTACTCACTTTATAGAAACCCAGTAACTTTTTCTTTTTATATTGAAAAGGTATTTAAAGAATTCACTAGAATATCTTTAGATTTATTTAGATTTGAATTTGTAAAGTACTGGTATTTAGAAAATGGAAGAGTAAACAACATCTAACGATAATTATTCTTAATATTTCTTCGTTCTAAAAATATAAATTATAATAAGTGGAAAAATAAGAGAACCGACCGTTATTAAAAACAAAAGAAAGATTTTTATAAAAGTAAACAAATAAACCGACGCGGCGTAGAATCAACGTCGTACGTCCTAGAAGATATAAGGAACCCCGAACGTCCTACAAAATCCACAACGTACGTTCGTGAACTGTGATAAAAAATCATAAATAAAATCCGTGGATTTTAAATAACACAATTATCATTCAAACAATGAGAATATACAAAGAAAAATAGGTGTAGAACCAACTAATACATAGAATCCTTTTGTACTGTAGTTTCAACTTTCCTCAGAACATTGGAGGTTGATTGTTTCGGAGTCCACATGACTCAGGAATTTGAGGGAGACTCGGATTGGAGTACGGAGTGGAAGGGGAGTTTGCGAAAAGGTAGGAAAGGAAGATCTGAATCCAATATATGGATGGGAAGGAGATGGTACTGAGGAAGGGACCCATAGTGTCTGAAGACTCGAGAGTAGGAGACTCGAATATGTTATGAATGACGGAAACGTTGAATAAACCTTAAAGAAAAGACGGTTGAACCAAAAGAAAAAAACAAAAAAGAAAACACACACCCTCTGTCGTACCAGACTGGACCGGGTCGAGGTAATACACCGGAAAACTGGGTCGTTCTAAAACAAGTGGGAAAAGATAGGTACACTGAACGTAAACTAAACGTCACTTATTCACAACGACTGATCCATAGTAATATAACGAACGAATTGTTAGTACTACTAATTCTCGTTTTTTTGGACTATAATAGTATAATGACACGGAAAAGGGGGGATAAAACATTAAAAAAAGTGACTAAAAAGGTATTAAACCCAATTATATGAACGAACCGCAAAATATAACTTTGAGATATCTCGAGTTGACTTCTTTTTGTGTGAGAAACAATTACGGACAACTTACTAAGACCAACTGTGACTATTGAACAACCAAGATTAAATAAAGTGATAATTGAATTTATAAAAATTCAATCATTTCTATAATTACTTAAGTAACTTAAGTAAGACAGTAAGATTACGAAAAGTAAAATTGTTTATGGACACCTTCTATGCACAATACACGACCCTTACGTCATCATTCTTATTATTTAGGAACGAAGGTACCTGGAATGTAAGAACTGTGTTGAAAACCTTACTAAAATAAGGTCCGGTCTTTAAGGTCTTATCTACGTTTAAATATAAGAGGAAAACATAAATCACAAGACGATGAGACACCATATTAACGAAATTAACTTAGACAACATAAGATCTTTTACCTTATCCTAAGATCAAATTGAAATTTCGAATGTTTACTACTTCCGTTATCAGTAGACATTTGTTTTAAAGTTTTATTTTCACTTTGAATAAAACAGAAAAATTTTTATTCAATGAAAATTAATACCTTTTAACAGGTACAACACCTCCCAATATAAACCGTCACTGAAGTCAATGAAAACCTGAATGAGGAAATAAAACTGTAGACTAGTAATGCTTTTAGAGAGATAAAAGGAGGAAGTATATTTTCATTTTCAATACTACGTTAAACATAGATAGATTGACGACAGTATTCCAGATTCTCCTTTTATCTTGTGTTCGAACCATCGAGTAGAGATTTACCCGAGGGAAATGATTTCTTGGTTTTTTCACTGGAACCTCTTTTCACCCTCCTCCAAGTGAACGATAAAAAGAAAAGACCTGTTAGGTGAATGTCTCAGTCGGATTAGTCAAGAGTGATGTGTAAGACAGTAGATCTTGACACGACAGATTATGTCATGAATGATCGGTACATACCGATAAATTTAATTAATTTTAATTTAAATTTTAAATAAAGAAATCAACGTGATGCATCTATGTAAAGTCATCGATGTAACAGTAAGTCAAGTCAAGTCAAATCAGCGAGTCAGCACAGGCTGAGAAACGCTGAGGTACTTAGCGTCGTGCGGTCCGGAGGGATAGGTAGTGGTCAAGGGCCTCAAGTGAGTCTGAGTGCAGGTAGTTCAGACACTACGGTAGGTCGGTAGAGAAGGACCCAGCAGGGGAAGAGGAGGACGGGAGTTAGGGAGGGTCGTAGTCTCAGAAAAGGTTACTCAGTTGAGAAGTGTACTCCACCGGTTTCATGACCTCAAAGTCGAAATCGTAGTAAGGAAGGTTTCTTTAGGGTCCCGACTAGAGGAAGTCTTACCTGACCAACCTAGAGGAACGTCAGGTTCCCTGAGAGTTCTCAAAAGAGGTTGTGGTGTCAAGTTTTCACAGTTAAGAAGCCGCGAGTCGAAATCATCGATGGCATAACTACCTTATGTATATGTCTTATAAAGGTTGAACTTTCTTTCAAGACAACCGGTCTTGACCAGATCTTTTTTTCAACGTTCTTAAGTGTACTGCATTCTGTGACATTGCATTTTATAAAGTGTTAATCTTTACAAAATTAACTAATTTTTTCTTTACAGGACTCCTAATCTCGTCTAATCATCTCTTGTCTTCCTTAAACGACAAGATCGTTTCATTGTATTTGGTCTCCCCTACAAGATAAACCTTTTTTTATACACATTTTTTACGTCATTCCAACAGTAAAGGGTAACCTAAAACTCTCGTCTTTCTAAAATTTGACCCAGTACTTTAATCCGTAGGAAGACCAACACTGAGAAAATTCACCCAGTAATTAAGTAAATAAATGGACCCCAATACAGACCGTCCGATACTCAATCATAAAGTCTAAATCTTATAAAGTGAAATGTACCATTCTCTAAGATGGACAAGTTTATAGAAAAGAAACAATTACATCGGTGTACTTTCGTAAGTATTTAGAAGACAAATTTTTGTGTAGAAAATTGTTTTAACACTTGGGTAAACTGAAACCAAGAAGAGTGGAGAAAGGTAGAAGAATGGTTCCACACAAAAGATCACTTAAATGAACCAATTGAGAGATTCTACCCACACTTATTTCGAATCCACTTTTTCATATAAAGTCCATTGTTACAGTCACTTTACTTTGGTCGTTTGTAAAAGAAAAACTTCAAGTATTAGAATAGTTGAGTATACTGAAAAGTATTATACTGTTTAAATAAAAACGTAAATTTTAAAAAATACTTACCTTTAGGAATCTCCTTATTTCCAATAAGAAATGACAAAGTTAATAACTCAAATTTTACTCTCTACATAACCATTTCGTTTTCTTAAAGACAAAGAGGAATTTTCTTTCTGACCTCCTCCTCTTTTCTTTTTGTTGAGGTATCGTCAAGAGTTCAGGCCTAAACCCTTAGGTACAACGCAGGAAGGGAAGAAAACAATTTCTTAAAGGGTCGGAGAGGAAGACGGTAGACGACCACCAAATTTGTGAATGTAGAAACTAAAATTTTCTTTATAGGAAAAAAGAATAAATCTTTCCTAAACCCCTTTTACAAGATAAATATGAGTAGACATTATAAAACCATATTAAAATGAATTAATAGAAAAAATTTCGATAAAATCGAAGAAAAGGTTGAAATAGAAATCTCCAAATACACTTATATTTTAAATCTCTTTTTTTTTTTGTTTTGTTTTGTCTTGTAAAACTTCCGGTTTCGAACATGACAATTCTCTGTTTCTGTCTGAGTGACTACTTTCTAGAGCTCCCGGTGTTTCTCCTCAATGAACTGTAAACAACCACCCACAACAGAAGAGATTTAAGACTTAAACCTAATTGATACTTTGTCGTTGAAACGGGGTGAGAAAACATCAATTCTGACGAACTAGATTTCACTCTGGTGGATATCAAATTCAGTATCGTATTTTAACCTTTTAACTAAAGAACCATAGTGGTCACAAGAAAGTCGGGATTTTACGATGTACAGAAGACATAAGTAATCCAGTTTAGAAGTTAAGACAGGATAAAAAAATAAGAAGACTAAAGAGGGACACAGACGATCAACTTCGATAACAGTAACAGAACCCTTTTACTCTGAAAAACAAGTTCTTGTATAAAATGTTTACTTTATTTCGGTCCTGTTTAAAAATTTTCTCTTTGTTTCATATCCATAAACTAAAAGACGGTAGCAATTAGAAGACAGAATCGAAGGAAAGTTTCGGTGGAATTGATTAATATCTCGGAATCTAAGTACCCAGTCAATAAACAAGAAACAAAACAGTTTCTCCTTTTTATTGGGTTTTATAATTAGGCAAAGAAAAGTTTTACTTACTCCGACTCCCTCCATTGTACTGACAAAAATCCGGGAATCACCGTCTCTCCTTTTTTAAGTTCGAAGACGGAGGGTCCGGTCACGGGAAATATGTTTTAATGTCGTCACGAATAAAAATCAGAAGGGTCATGACCTTGATATCTAATCTAACTTAGAATGTCTTAACTGTAAAAATGTCGAATTTTTACCAGGTCACAACCGTCAAAGTGCACCGAGCCAGGTCACATAATCCTAAGAGGATATTTAAAATCTAGATGTAAAATCATCACTTTTGTGAATAAAAATAAATTTTCGACTATAGGGTAAACCTTACAAAGGTACGTAAGACAAACTTTATAGTGTACTAGTGTTCTACAAACATCTCAAATTAACAGTACTTTCCTTAACGATTCGGTGTATCGGGTTACCTCTTATGTGAGACTATAATATATGTTTTAGTCTTTATAAATAGTACCGGTTCACCCAAGAATCACACTATCCTCAAGGTAAAGAAGATCTGGTTTACGAGACAGTCCACTACCATCGCCCGTCTGAGAAACCTACCTGAAGGACTGACATACCGTACTCAGCGATCTAGATGATTGACATAAACATGTTTTTACAAACGGGATTTCCGCCACTTATACCCTTTGACTCACCTCCGTTCGTCTTAAGTACGGACGAAAACAGTCCGAACGTAACCAAAAATTCTTTTCTATGATCCTTACTTCGTACCGGAGTTCACGACACCTAGAGTTTTCACTAGAAAAATTCCCTCCCTCCTCAATTACGAACTTTCTTTCGAATAAATGAACGTATCAGACCGTAAACTAACTGACAAAAAGACGACCCTGTAATGAAACCGTGATAAAGAACTCCTGAATTAAAAGATCATTATTATTTTACACGCATATAAGAGGAATAGGGGTGGGAGTTTGTGGACAAGTAACCCTACACGTGTTTACTAATCTCTGTACAAAGACCCGAACGGATCTTTTAAGGAATCGTATCTCAATGACACTGGTATAATTATTGTAGTTCGACGAAATCTAAAACAACCCTTCTTCGTTTCTCTAATGAAGTCCCCTCTACCTCCCCACTAAAACTAACGTACACAAAATGTAAGAGAGTATACGGTTTAAAATTTCGGTCAAAACAAAGAAGTCTACCACTTTGGGAGGAGAAGGGAATTTAGACCGACAATGGGTTCAGTACAGTTAAAAACGTTCAGTCAACTCTTACAGTTTCACTGACCACAACTTTCTCGGTTATACAACCTTCTACAAATTTCGGTTCATCTTGTAAATATATTTAATTCCTTATATAATCTACTAAAAATTTTTAGTCTAAACCTTTTTTTTGGACAACTTAATTATTGAACGTATGGTCTACATAGTGACTATTTATGAACATTGTCTATAAGGGGTTATTCGTTATTTTAATGGTAAAATGTTGACTTCATTAGATAGGACACCCATGTAAACGTTTCTATACGGTTGTTTTTATGTACGTCTCAAGAACTTCATTATTACGTTTATTTTGTAAAGCATAATATTAAAATTTTATTGTCCTAATCCTTTGTTTTACAGACCCTCTGATAAACAACACAGATTTAAGACGAAAATGAGACAAAAAAACCGTCAACCCAAAACCTATAACATAATAACGGAATCACAGAAACACACACAAATTCCCGGCTTAACAGACCGTCTTAACACCAACTTTTAGAGTGTTTAAGATTTATTATTTTCAGTTTTTATATAGAATAAACGGAGTAACGTCATTACCAGATAAAATTATGAAAGACTATAGACGACTACAGTACCGATGGTGACTTAGTCATTCGTCTCTCAAAACGGTACATATTAAATAAGTAAACGCGTGTCGGCTTCACAGGAACGTTACACGTTACTAACACACCGGGGTGTACGGTTCAGTGTCTTGAACGACGACACTAAACAACGGGTGAAACGGGTGCTCACCCGTGACCGGAGGTCGACTTGGAAGAGAGGTCTGGTCTCGATGGAAACCATACCGAAAGGAAACCAGAATCCACCTTTACACTTTTCCTTACTAAGTCCCCTCCTTCACCTCCTACGTGTCCCTTAACATCCAGAGTCCGACATACACTAGTTCAGTTAATTTGGGATGCCTTTTAAAGCAAATAAAGATCGAAGTGTAATGTTAAATTCCGGGAAAACCGACGGAGGATTCTACGGTGCATGTAAAAAGATTCTTTAAGGAGAATTTGAGGGAGGTGAGAAGGGTTTAATTTAATTACCTTACTCTTGATTTATGTCCGGATCTACCCGATAATGTATAATTTATAGTACCATTTTAGTCATTCGAAGATCTTTCATAAGTTTGTTTAAATGACTTGTAAACAGTCTTAAAATTTTATACATACAAATAAATAACGTAGAATTTAAACATTAAAAGAAGAGTCAAAGAGTGTAAGGATAAAAACTGAATAAATTAAAAATTAAGGGAATAGCTCTATATTCACATAAAAGAAGTAGTATAACACAATTGGACATAAATTACAGTATTAAATTTTTTTATAATACATAATGATGTTATATTCTTATTGTATAAGTCAAATTTTCATAAAGGACACTGTTTACTCATTAAACCTTTCTTAAACCCTTTAGGACTAAAAAAAAAAATCCCATGTCTTCTATAGAAGTGGTACATCTGTACCCTTCCCGAAGTTAAAACTACCATTTATTCATAGAATATTTTTTAACTTATAAAACAAAATTGGAATACAATCAGTACTGCTGTTCATCACTATAGTAAGTATTTTACTGACAAAAAAATTACTGACCTTAAAAAGTAACATACGATAAATTATCATACACGTTTGTATATCTTAGTGTTCATAATTATTTCTACACATACACGTAAAATACTTATCAAGGACGAATACGTGTACATAAACATGTAAGAAAAAAAAAAAAAAAAATTCGTGTCTTACATACCTCTTCAACTGGAGGGATTTCCTATTCAAACTTTTCCTTCCTTTACCTCTAGACGGTCCGAACAACCGATCTCAGTACCTGTTCTCGTTCCGGACAGACTTGACGGTGAGTCAAAAATAAGACGCTTAAACGTCCCGACCACTAATCTCACCGAAAGCGGGTTAATACGACACTAATAAGACGACGTGACATTAACTGACCCCTCTATACGATTATGGACAGTAAACCCTACTATTTTCTACTCGCCCCCTGCGTTACGTAATAAATCGACCGACACACTATCTACTCCCTACGCGTCTCACGAAATTAACGACTCTTCTCTCCAATTCGACTTGCTTGCCTACTTAATCTTTACTCAAAAAAAATACCGAACACCTTTTCACTTTATTTCCTTTTACACGGAATTTGATTTCGTCGTCTATCTTTACTCGTGTTGCTTTGATCTAGGTCCGTCGAACGAAATAGTTAGATTTATAATTGCTTTTCACGGAAAATCTCAAGTCATTTATTATTAACCTTCCTCTATAATATTATCTAAGAGTATAATTCGTTTTTTGTAAACATTTTCCTTAACAAAAATAAACTCTACTGTCATAAACACTAAACATTAGAGCATTTAAGTATGACATAAAATCCAATATGGTTTTACGTCATACGTCGATAAGGCTCAACGTACGAAATATAGAAAACTTACAATCGAATCTTCATAGATGTAAAGAACAAAGACGTATAAAAAGTCATTTACGTCACCTCCTTCCGTTCTTGCCTTTTGTTTGTTCTTTCTTACAAACATTATGATCGTTTTACATCATTATATTCACTTCTCTCTCTCACATACTGATTAAGAACTTACTGTCCTAACTTCCGTCGGTCACTATGTAAAAAATGTACGACATGTGAATCAATAACCATAAAAATACCTTTTTCTTAAATACTTTCTCACCACATAAGGGAAAACATAGTA
Source organism: Capra ibex (assembly GCA_006410555.1). NCBI lineage: Eukaryota > Metazoa > Chordata > Mammalia > Artiodactyla > Bovidae > Capra > Capra ibex. The sequence goes on from SJYO01026388.1 coordinate 74,614,264, forward strand.
AAGGAAAACAGTGTGGGTACAGATTAGAATTGTTTTCATATATTTTTACGAGGTGACATTAGACGTATCAATAAATATACTAAACAACAATCACAAAATGAAGTAAAATCGAAACACGTAAATTATTCATCCATTAATAAAACTCTTACGTCCGTCTGGTCGTCAAACACTTTTGACAACCTTCGACTTCTGACTCCGGAAAGGGTGTAACATCCGAAAGTCTGTGTGAGACGAAATGGTCTAGTACTACACCCTCTTACAGCAGGAGTTGACACGATAAAACAGAACATCTACTTCGTGGTTCTTATGTCCAACTTATCGTCTTCAACATCAAAAACATTTTGTTTCTTTTACTGGAATATATAATAACTTAATAGAGGTCTGACAGGTCGAAGAGTCTCGGACACACTGAGTCGATCATCTCGTCTTAAATAGTCCCTTGTCGAAAGTCGGTCCAATAACTTACCATTACCTAGACAGATCTCATTTCGTTGGATAACCTTACCTACAGTTGACGTCTGTCTACGACGTGAGACGATGAGTTCAAAACAACCTCGGCTAGTGAAAACGGGTCACATCAACTATGGAGAAAACGTGTAAGGAAGGGCTTCATTTCAAAGAAGTACCTACAAAAATAAGTCAGAGAAAGAACCTTAAGGGTTCATCTGAGTATTGATAGATTGAAAAACTCTGTCTATTTTATAATTCCTAACGAAGACTCTAATTCTTCTAATTCTTGTAGAACATTCCGAATCACCTTCGATGTTTCCTTTTCTACGTTAATCCTGTCTTTACCCTTGTTTGTCGTTAAATACTTGTCTGTTGTCGTGACTTCCCGTTACAAATGTTCGAAATCCATGATTAAATTTTAAAGTACAAAATGAATTATAATGGAAGTAGAGTTATTACTTACTACCTTCGTCGTGAAACCTCTACACCACAGAACTGAAAAAAAGAACAGTCATCATACTTTTCTCATCATATGTTTGACTAAATTAAAACATGAAGAAAATTTTTTTAATGATCGTCAAATAACAAAAAGGAAGGACCATCCGTCAATAAGTTAGGACTCTATAACACGAACTTAGAACCGATATTAATAGTAGTGAACTTACACTTTCACTAAGAAATTTCAAGAAGTAAACTTTCCAAAAGGAAACAAATCACATCAGTCTTTTTTTTTAGTACAAATACCGAAAACAACAACAAGTAAACTACATTACACAGAGTGACATTTAAACTTTAACAAGAAAAAATGTGTCATCAATACAGTGGTAAGAAATGGAATCTAAATTCAAGAAGGGGTACCTTTACGAAAAAGAATTGACTCTCAACATTGTACTCTGTTGTATTTGAAAGAATTTAAAGGAATCGTAGGAAATTATAGGAATGGTAGGTCAACTTCCCAAAAAATTTTTACTACCACTTAATATTACAAAAATTTTATTACACTAATATAATAAAATATTTTAAATCTTATACTATCTTAATAACGGTGTCTTCTGTAATAATATATCAAGTAAAGAGAACATAATATTTCCATCGTCTACTCTGAGTACATTCCTGTAGTCTGGGTGATCGGGATCTTAGAGGAACGAGGATTACACCCCGAAAAAGAAAATACGGACACCTCTACTAAAGACGGATTACTCGTTCTATATACCTTTTATCAACACATGCGATAGGTACTTCCCCATTTCTTGGTAACGTATGCGGACGAAAGATCTCCAATGATCATGTTCACACCCACGAGTTCAACCAATTTTGTTTAGTAACTTTTTACGTAAAGTTGTGTTCTACATAAATATACATGGAGAAAGAGGTAGGTAGAATGCAGAATGTCAACAGAGTCAGCATGGATTAAGATGTTACTAAAAAATCGTTAAGTAAGTCGAAATCATCTCAAAAAAGGTGGAGGGGAGAAAAGCGAACTTACATAATTAACCAAGGTATAAGGTAATTCAAACTGTTGACCTCTTCGTACATCGTATTCGTGTGAATCCCCTCTGTGCCGCTGACAATCCTTCGTCCGTGGAGTTCTCGGTATCCATCTTTCCGACCTCCCGCCGGAGGAGGGAGACGTTGAGACGTGGATACAGTCCTCCATTACTTCCGCAACAATTATATAGGTCACTCGAGGAGTTCAAAGATGAGATACCTGGACCCCGGGACGAAAGGGAAACTCCAGAGAAAATGTTGATGACCAAGTAAAGGAACTCTTCCTTGTATCTTAATGAAAAGGAAGACGTAGGTCGGTCCAGGAGTTATTACGTGGTGATTTTTCTATTCTATTCTATTCCAGTGAATAAAATACCAGAACTAAGAAGAAGAACGACCATTCCATTACAAACAAACAAAAAGGACAGAGACAGTACATTTAAAAACGAAACTCTGTTTTTGCAATTACATTTATCAATGGAATTCAAAGTTCCGAAATCACAGTCACATTATAGAGGAACATTAGAAAGCAGAAAGAATTCGAATATATTGTGAGAACTACTCCTATCCTTTGTTTGATAAAATTTTTCATTTTAAATTTTTAAGAATGTCCACGGGAGACCAATCTAAACTTTCCTTTCTTTTTAACCATTACATAATCAAAAGATGTCGGTTTATTGTTGAATGGTGTCTAAATCGTCGAATTCTAGTGTGTAATTAACAGAGTATCAAAGGTACCCGGTCGGTAGGTCAAGACCTCACGAGACGGGTCGTAGAGTGTCCCAGCTCTGACTCCATAACGACCCCGACTCCAGAGTAGATTCGACGTCCAGAAGGAGGTCCGAGTGACTAACAACTGTCTTCAGTGAAGGAACATCGAGACTGGGACTTCAGGGGTAACAGAACGGTCAGTACTTGGTAAGGGGGTAGTGTACCGGGAGACGTGTCGTAAAACGACGATCCTCTCAATGCAGTTTAGAGAGGGTGTAGAGAATTTCTCAACGAACCAATTCAGTCCGGGTGGTTTCTATTAGAAACTATTAAGTCTCAGTTAACGAATCCCTGGAATCCATGTAGACGTCTTAGGGAAGACGGGACATTTCATTGTATCGCACCTTACAATAAACGGTATAAGCGTCAGAGAGAGGTCCCCTCCCTTACTATGTCTCATGTATGTGATTCGTGATTCTTAGAATCCCCGGTAGGTCTTAAGACGGATGGTGTTCATGCCTAAGTAAGTGTAAACGACAGTCTAGAATCCCTACTCTTCCAAAACAGACGTACATGAGTTTCATAGAAATTACACTAAAAAAAAAAATTTACGTCAAGACTCCTTTACTTTCACCCCATATTATCTTATACAAACTGACTGTTACAACTTTTATTTGCTACTCGTGGAAATTGTCCCACTAGGTAGTATTGTCGTCAAAATAAAGAGTATAGCAATCGAGGACTCCGAAACGACATCTCGTCCTCATCAAAGAAGAATACCTGAGGATGACACGTCAACTACATGAGACTCTGTCCACCTCTTACGAGACGTACCGACAAACGTCACGAAGACAACGTTCCAAAACTAATGACGTTAACGAAGAAGGTCACCTATACGAATCAATACTAGAGTTCCTAGAAGTGTCCGCACGACTATAATCTTTTGGCTCACACCGCTAAGACCAATCAAAATGTCCGAACGTGACGATTGAGATGATTTATTCCCTTTTTTTTAAGTAAGTGATAATTTATTTTTACAAAACTGTCAGTTTAAACTGATCAGTAAAAATTTCACTTATTCTTTGAAACCGAACGTTTCTAGTTCAAAATTAAAAATTTTTTAAAGACATAAAAGAGGATACTTAAGATACCTAGTCCGGGTCTATACTACATATTTTTTATGTTTGATGGAAAAAGGAAAAACCATTTAGTTAGAATTGAATAGGATGATTGTAATACATGGGTGTATTTCTATAAAAATTAAATAGAAACTGGTATGGACGAAGGAAAGTTTTAAGGAAATCTTTTTTTACTATGTAAAATTCATCCTAAAGATAAGTGAACTAAACTCAGGAAAACTATCTCCTTAAGAGAACTCGGTTTTTAAATTTGACCGTATTCACTTCGTTTATATTATTACAAAATTTCAATGAAACTTTTACACTATTTTGAAATCAAAAAAATTTTAAATTAAAATAAAATTATATTTAAATAAATAAAATTAACCTCCGATTAAAGAAATGTTATAACATAACCAAAACGGTATGTAGTTGTACTTAGACGGTGCCACATGTACACAAGCGGTAGAACCTGGGGGGAGGGTGGAGGGAGGAGTAGGGTAGGGAGACCCAGTAGGGTCACGTGGTCGGGGCTCGTAGGACATAGTACGTAGTTCGGACCTGTCCGATAAGCAAAGTGTATACTATTATATGTACAAAGTTTCGGTAAGAGGATTTAGTAGGGTGGGAACGGGAGAGGGTGTCTCAGGGGGCAGGGACCCTAAGAGGTCCGTTCTTGTGACCTCACCCAACGGTAAAGGAAGAGGTTACGTACTTTCACTTTTCACTTTCACTTCATCGAATAAGCACAGGCTGGGAGTCGCTGGGGTACCTGACGTCGGATGATCCGAGGAGGAAGGTACCATAAAAGGTCCGTTCTCATGACCTCACCCCACGGTAACGGAAGAGGCTTTGAAATGAAAATTTTTCATTATTTATAACCTGAAGGAACCACTAGGTCACTAATTCTTAGGTGGATGGTTGGGACCATCGAGTCGACCATTTCTTAGGCGGACGTTAAGTCCTCTGGGACCAAACTAAGGACCCAGCCCTTCTAGGGGACCTCTTCACTATCTGGTGGGTGAGGTCATAAGAACACGAAGGGAACCGCCGAGTCAGGCATTTCTTAAGCGGACGATTCGTCCTCTGGACCCAAACTAGGGACCCAACCTTTCTAGGGGACCTCTTCCCTTTCCGATGGGGGAGGTCATAAGACCGGACCTCTTAAGATACCTGACAGGTACCCCAGTGTTTCTCAACCTGTGCTGACTCACTGCAAGTCAAAGTGAAAAGTGAAAATGAAACGGTTGAGTCCCTTCTAGGGTGTACGGGTGTCCCGTCGATTCGGACATACGGGATCTCGGGACGAGGTGTCGTGTTCGGTGGCGTCACTCTTCGGGTGTGTAACGCTGACCTCTCATCGGAGACGAATGGTGTCGATCTCTTTCGGGAGTACGTGGTCGCTCCTGTGTCGTGTCGGTTGTTATTTATAATTTTTCATTATAAATGACGTGAATTAGACCTTAGTTCATTTTTAATCTTCCTAATATAAATCTATCCATCAACTACTACCGTCGTTGTGGGTAGTATTGATCTTATCCTACTGAAAGATCGTAATGTCCCCTTAATGATTACAACCGTATTTTTAACGATTAATTAAAACGAAGAAAACGTCTTGAAAAACTCAAAGTCACCTCATAAAATGTCTAAGTATGGAAAAACGTTCACACACAACGGTGTTCTACTCGACATATCGTGAATTCTTTTCGTTACCCGGATCATACTGTTCTTCTTATGATGAATCTCTGTTCGATTTCACTGTTTCTAACAAGGGCGATGACGGTTCCGAGGCACATGTGGTTGGGGAGGTCACCCCAATCCCTCAATTCTGTCTAAGTCTACGGAGGAACCTACTGTGGTTCGAAAAGATATTTCATATCAGTCGTAGACAAGAACGTGACGAAAGAGACACGATCTGAACCGAAAGTAAAGGGTGGTGAGACTTCCGGTGGAAAAAAACTACCGTATAAATTATTCTCGGTCGGAGCACTAGTCTCTCCTCAGTCGACAATGTATACCCAAGAACAAAACAAGTGAGTAACAACCCGTAGTTCCTACACTCTGGAACAAGATCGGCAGTAACTGAGAGGGCTCGTCAACCTCTCTACCCCTCCATTTTGGGTACGGTTCACGGCTGACCAATACGGTGTCGTCCCGCGGTACCCGTCCCTCCACGGCACACCACTCCTGCGACACCGGAACTTCCCGTAACCTCAACCCCGGTAACCTCTTCGTAGTGTCTGTCTGTCCTTACGTATCCGCCTGAACCGGCCCCACGCACTGACGACGCCCTCTCCCCAACCTCCCGAAACGAATGGCTTCACAAAGTAGTACAAAATCGTACTATTCTATCTACACTGGTTTCTGTGATGTCGAACCTTTACCCAAATTTTTTTTTAAGTAGACAGTTGTCCTAGAGAACTGTATTCTTTTTGACCGAAACCTCTTCTACATAACTAATCAACCTACAGAAGACAAAAAATCTTAATTTATTCTTTTATACTTTCACGAACTTTTATCATTTAATTATATATTTACTTTTAAAATGTAATAACAAATATCGTCGAACAATATATTATCTAAATGTAGTACAGTCTTTATTTTCTTTGACCACTTTACTGATGTAATCGATCTTTTATCAAACTGTTTTATTAGTCGGGTTAGTCAAGTAACGAAGAATTCCTTTATCAAACTCAATGCATAAACAAGAAACGAAATAACGGTATTTGAATGTAACACATCACTTAAACAAACGTCTACGAGTTACCATATGATATTTTATACTCTAAACAACGTCTATCTCAGACTCATTACCTTTAATCAGTCAACCATTCAATTTCTTTAGAAATAAGAACTTAAAATGTTTTTCAAATTACCCTAATCTCACAACCGCTCGAGGCTCTGAGTAAGTGAGTTGTAAACACTTAACGAAAGTCACCCGGCCCGGACACGTTTCGGACCCCATATGACTTCTCGAGTTACGTTCACTGAGGACAGAGGGACTGACGACGGACTGACGTTCACCATCGGACCTTTAGACGAAGGATAGAACCCTTCTAAAACACTCTCTTGAAAAAACTCTTAGTCACTAAGACTAATAACTGATGTATAAAAGGTTTAAGTGTTTTACGAAACGTCCCCAAATTTACTCTATATTACGTAAACCAAACTCCCTCTCGTTACTTTCCTCTTTAAATAAAGTCACGAACAACGAATTAGTTGTAGATGTGACGGTGAAGTGTAGTCACAGACAGGAAAGGTTCACTTAATCCAGAACACCCGTCGTGCAGTTCTCCTGCACATAACAAGGACCGTCCCGTGAACTTAAAGATTAATGGTCTAAGGACTGAATTAACGTTAATGGACCTGTGGGTCCGTCCCACTTGAAAACCTTTTCTTACATTAATCTCTTTGTCCTTGAAACGACGGTTGAGGAACAGATCTATGATTGTGATTCGTCTTGTGACTATTCAAGTGTAGACGTTTCTGTCGGGTAGTCTACTACTTTTGTCAGGAATTTCACATAATACATATCATGTAGAGTCGAAACCTAAGTATTTGTTTACATTGCAATTTCGTCTCTTCTAAGTCAAAAACGAAATATGATCACATATCACATGTATACATTTAGAACATTCTCACCCATTCATAGTTCTCATTCACTTAATAAATAACTTATGAGAGAGGCATACTTGAGTCTATAATGTTGAAACTAATTATTTACATTTTAGAATTCTAGATATCAGTGACTTTCCTTTTTTTCAGTAAAAGATTATCACTGAAGTTGTCATTAAAAAGAATTTATTGTGAAAAGTAATTTTTGTTTAAGTGTGTTTACTTTCAAAGTTTAATTAATGTTTATGTTAAATTTTAAATAAAAATTTCGTAAAATAATAGAAATTTTGTTTTAGACTTTATGAAAAGGTAAAGAGAGTAAAGGAGTAGTGAAAGTTCTCAGGAGTGTATGACGGAATCGTCTCAGTGTTAGAACTCTACCATTATTTATAGATGAATGCCGAATAAAATGTGTAAAAAATAAGTCAGGAATTGGGGGACGATTAAACGAGAAGAATCGAAGAGACTCGATACAGGAAGGAAAGGTAGAGTTGTTTAGGGAACAGGTGTGGTTCCAATTAAAACAGGTAGATACCAATCAATTGAGTATTTACTAGAAAATGTCGAAGAAGGGGTACCTCGACGACCAGAAAAAGTAAAAATCGAAAGAACTTTTTACCATGTCTCCCCTCGTTGGGGCGGAAGACACGGCACCGTTCGGACACCTGTCGTCTCCCACCACCCGAACACAGAGAGGAGGGTGTCGAGAAATGAGTCCGACAAGGGGTCGCATCTAGTAGTATAAATAAGGATGACGTCGAATTAAGGAAGATTAATAAATAGTCATAATTCTTGTAGAGGACAAAACATAGAAAAACGTATGTACAATAGTAAAAATAAAAATATTACCATTTAATTCTCGTTTCTGACCTCGGACCGACGCAAATAAATGTAACAATCGAGAAACTCATTATTCTTATGTATCGTCATTTTACAATTTACCCTTAATATTATCATTTATGAAGTTTTCAACACTTTTAATTCACTTAATCAAAACTTTCCGTGAAAGTCACCGTGGACCGTCTATCTTCGCGACAAACAACGACGACGACGAGACAAACTCAGAACATACTCGGGCCGTTCCCTCGACACCACCTGTACAGACAAGGTATCACTCATTGTGTTTTCGTGGTTCCCAGATTCAGTGGACGAGTTGTAGTCTGTCGACTATCACCTAGACCTGTGACCCGAATACTTAATACTGAAAGGGTAGAAAGGTAACTCCTAAAGGTCTAATTTTTTTATTTATATCAAGTGGTCAATTTACCTATTGGAAAATCATAAAGTATATTTAAAATCATAAAGTATATTTATACAGGGGTACCGTACATGAATTATGATTGTTTAATAAACAAAAAATAGACTTTATACTTAAATTGAACCAAGGACATAGAATAGACCACTGGGATTAAGTAGATAAGTTTCACAGTGGACACACGGTCAGGAATTTACTACCAGGTCTTTAAATTCCCTATCCACTGATTTGGGAAAGACATGAAAAAGTATTGTGTCTTTTAAACATAAACAAAAAGTGTGGTGAGTTAATTCCTCTTAATTTAACTCCACAGATACGATATCAGAAGGGTTCAGTTGTCGTACAACATCCATCTTTTTTATAAAAATACTCTTTCTGTAGTATCATTTAAAAAGGTCGTCGATTATTTGTGAATCAAACGTCACTCTTTTCTTTCATTCATACTTTTCTCGATTCCTATCCGGGACAAATGACGGTGAGAGACCTCTATCGGTTTCCAAACTGTTTCGTCAACACTATTCGACTGAGAGGAGAAGGTTTATGTCGTGATGTCGTAACCCGCTAACGAAAACGAAAGACAACGATAACACGAACGGAGGTAAAGACAAAAAGGAAGACACTTAACAACATTTAATGACAACTGTACTCAAACCAATGTCTCGAAAATTTTGAAGAGTATCTTTCATACATTTCAGCCCCATGGTTCCCTTTAAACATTGTCACCAGATCAGTCCTGAGACAGAAGGACAAGGAAGACATAAAGACTATTACAAAATTTCAGATAAAAATTTCTTCAGAATAAAGTCTTGTTCTCACCACCAAATCAGTGGTTCAGCACAGGTTGAGAACGTTGGGGGACATCGGACGGTCCGAGGAGACAGATACCCTAAGAGGTCCGTTCTTATGACCTCACCCAACGGTAAAGGAAGAAGTGTCTTGTTCTCACCTACCCTAGTTTGTCTAGTAGGAACGAGATCCCAAACTTCCTATATCTCTTATAAGGTATACCGTCGAGAAGGACAAAAGGTAGAATTGTCTAATGTGAGTTTACGAAGTCCTAAATGATTGTTGTTCATTTATGTTCTAAATGATTGTTGAACATTTATGTTCTATGAAACTTTTCATGAAATGTCGTGTATTCTTCGTCGACCATATTACGGTGAAAATTTTTGCTTCTTTATTCGAGTCTCTAATCCATCGACTATGGTCTCCTTTACATCAATCATTATTTTTCGGAACGGGTACGGTGGTTCTACGAATAAAATTCCCGGTAAAACGAGAGACAGTCTCTAAAAAAACAACTCATACGATAATCACTAACCAGATTACGTTTGACTTAACTTAAGCCATAATTGATGACACTCTCCACTAAGACACCTTCTTGTTATATAATTGAATGGTCCACAACCACTCAATTTGCACTCAATATTATTTTATACATATTTTACACTTTGAGAGTAATTTATATGAAGATTCAGTTTAAAGGATTAATGTTACCAACAAATACATACCGGAAGGGTCCACCGTAACCACCATTTACGTCCTCTATTTTCTCCCAAGCTAGGGACCCAGTCCTTCTAGGGGACCTCCTCCCATAGCGTTGAGTGAGGTCATAAGAACGGACCTCTTAGGGTACCTGTCTCCTCGGACCGCCCGATTCCAGCTATCCCAGTGTTTCTCAGTCTGGACTGACTTCGTTGAAGTGGACGTGTGTACACACCGTAATTATCACCACCCGTCTGGATTGTCGGAGAAGGAACATCTTGAAAGTTTACTGGCCCCACAATGGTCTCTTTAAGAAGCACTAAGTAGTGTCTCACTGTGATAAAATCGTTTACACGAATTCAGGTCCCAGACTAAGAGATAAGACATTGCGACTCTTTCGTTGAAACAGTCTTCCCATGGTTCTCTACCAACTTGACAGAGAGACTTCTGAGTGACCGGTGTGATCAACCGTTCCGTCACCAGAAGGACCACTGTCTAGATGTGCCCTTCTCCAACGAGACACTCATACCGGAGTCACACAACCTACCAATGTTTTACACTTCCAAACCATCATAGTCTACCAAGACATCATTGTCTATCGGTCTGTGTAGGTAAAGGTGTATTCGTAAAGTACAACAAGAGGTACGAGGTAATAATACGTCATTAGAAGACATAGACAACCCGACCTAAGAAGAGGGTAACAGTCGAAAAAAAAAAACATCTTGGAGACACTAAAAAGAAGACACGAAGATGACGAACAGTCGGGGAGTAAACTAGTCATTTCAAAAAGAACTCCATCTAGTCAAATTGAATACACTAATTTCCTTCCACAGATTCGGACCCGTAAAGGAAACGAGAAATTCCATTGAAATGTATTGTAAGTTGTCGTAATTGACAAAAAGAACATAAATATTGTAACTCTTAGATTTCGGGTAAAGAATTCTTTCGAACAAATCGTCACAGATGAACATTATGATTTCTCGTTTTCTATTGTAAATCTCAGACATAACAAAAAGATTAATACACATTTGGAAGAAACATTGTAAAGAAGACACAAACCTTATATAACAAGTGTCACTTCTGAAAACAAAAAAATGGGAAGGTCTGGAGGAACAAGTACTCAGGAACATTAGGTCAAGATTCAATCAGTTCACCGTTTACAAGTTACGACCGACCTAAGTATCTTTTCAGAAGGTTTACGAAGGAATCGTTGACAATCGGACTTCTCATAGTACGGGGCAACAGGGGTGTAGTAGTGGACTGAGTGGGCTTACTTTGTATGAGATCCCTATAAAGAGTTCAGAGACGGAAAAGTCACATTAGGGGTCAGAAAGTGATCTTGGAACAGAAAGAGAAAAAGGGAGAGGAGAAGGAGAAAATGGAACTCCAGAGAGAGAGAGGAGAAAGAGTGGGCGACGAAGAAAAACCACAGAAGAGGGAAAGAAAGGAAAAGACATGTTTATTTGTAATCTTCCTTAATGTACAGAAAACCCAAAAAAAATTAACTCTTGACTTAAGTTAAGACTTATTAATGAGACAGTAGTTTAGGTTGTTATTGAAAACGTGGTTGTGTAAGAGATGACTTCATCAAACAAACTTGATTGTTTCTTTAATAATAAACGTTCATCAAGATAAAAGTATAGACTTTACATATTTCAGCATAAATTCGTCTTTCTAATACTTCGTCGAAAACAGTATAAACCCCTTTAAATATAAAGATTCAACGACAGATTAGGTAACATTGGTACGATCAATTTCAGTACGTCACCTCGTTCAATTTTCTTTAAGTCTAATTACTTTTAAATTTCCTTTTATACTCTGTTTATCTTTTACGAGAGTTTATATTATTATAATTTCATTCCATTATTTCTCCCTTTTTTCAAGAAAATTTGATCTTGATGAAACTGAAACCCATAATAGCTAAGACATGGAATTAACCCTACATAGTAAGTGATGAATATATGGACACTTAACCGATCACATTTATGCCAACTAAAACTAAATATGAAGGAAAATAAATTTGAGCTTTTGGTAGAAATTAACTACGTCACACGGAAATACAACATCAGTAAAGGTCTATGTAGTTCGTAACGAACACAGTCGGAAACCGAAGTACCCGTACAACCAGAAACTGGGTCTTGACCATTTACTTGGGACGTCCCTTTAGTAATCTCTTCACCTTGTTAACACCACCACCCCAGTCCCCAGTTTGGTAATGGATGGGTATCCTTGAAGGCAAATTTAACCTGAGAACGAAAAGACTTTCGTCCAGTATATAAGTCCCTCTTACGACTTTTTTCTCGAACCGTGTACAGTCACAATTGGATAGTCCTACTCTCTCCTGCCCGTCCTCAGGTCTCTACCCACTAAACAACACCACCACCACCTACAACAACGGAAATAGGGGTCACAGTGCTGTTTACTCACACCAACAATAGAGCTTCAGTCAAAAAAATTACATTTATAACACCTTCATATCGTCTTCATGTTTTTTCACGTTTTTAAAATTCAAACGTCGAGTTACACAAAGGATTTCACTTGTGTATGCATTAGTTATGCGTTAGTTAGTCATGCTTTTTGGGGTGGTCTCGGGACCTTTATGAGAAACAGGGAAAACGTAGTAGTAAGGTAAATGAAGAGTTAGGGGTGGGTCCTAATGGTAACAGGACTTACTTGTAGTCACTATGAAGTCTCAGACACCCGTGGTTCCCACTAGGTAAGAAATAAATCAAAGTGATGTCTTTTGTCAGAATTTTTACAATTTTCAAAACACGTTTCTCTCGTGTATGGAATAAGTTCCTCAAATATAGTTGTAGTCAAAAATGAAAAAGTACATTGATAATTTTCTTTAAAATCTTCACTATCCACAGTACATTCTCTCATAAAAAAGGAAACGTAACTTTTCGTCATCAAGTGGTCAATGGATGATTCTTATAGTCTTTTTTTCCCTTTAATATCAACAAGAAAAGTCATACATAAAAGAATATATATATATATAATATAAAAGAACATATATATGTAAAAGAGTCCTGATACATATTAGATTCTCAAAATTTAACAGAGGACTGTAATTCATTATCTATGATTAAAATTTTATGTATTATAATTTATAGTTTTACTTCTTTTAGAACTAAGATTACTGGTCTTGTTGAAGGACACACGTACTTTATGCTTCACTTGGTCCCAGTTGGGTGTTTCGGGTTCGAAGATTGACGACCAAGAAAGGTCGTCGATGAAAATTTTCATCTTTTATTGAAAAAATTTACCATTTTCATGAAAATTTTATTAATCCAACTTAGTCCGACTACGTGAGACGATTCTGTCTCAAGGGGGTGGGGTGGAGGGTTCTGGACTCTTTCTCCGAGTCAAAAGAAGGTACCTCCATGGTACCTGATCCCCAATGTAGACACGTCTTCCCAACAAAAAAAAAAAAGAAGAGTGTTTCTACGAAGGACAGGTTTACATATACAGTCCAAAAGGGACTACAAATCGAATGGTTACATTCCAATTTTAGAATTTATCATAAATAATAAACGGTCCAGACGGGGTTCAAAGAGAGGAAACAAACGAAATGAAACGTGTACATCAGTACCCAGATGAGTAAAACAAGTGGGTCTTTCACGAATTTGTCAGTGATAATCACAATGTGACACAAAAGATAAAAGGACGGGCAACAATGAAAGAGAGTAACAGAAAACGAGAGAGGAAGGGGGCAAAGCAGGACAGAAAGACAAGATGATCTACATTAACATGTAGATGATCTACATTATACACCGGTCGAAAAGGTATTTAAGTCAATTAAAGTGACAAGAGTCCTTAAATTAAAGTCAAACATGACATAGGGTATACAAATTCTGGATTTTGTTAATATCTATGAAGTCTTGAGTCTTGAGATATTTTATTTGACAAATGGAATAGTCTAACGTGATCCCTAGGTAACGTCCAACTCTTGACACGATCTAGTGTCTACCGTATGAAGTACCTAATACTAAAGTGTTTTGTCAGACAGAAGTGTTAAACGAAGAGAAGACAAAGTGCGAGCACTTAGGATACCCATTAGTCATCGGTCTTACTTTTTTTTAGTCAACGAAATAGTCAAAACACTATTTCACAACAAATAAGCGAATCAGTAAAGACGGAGAAACACTGGGGTACCTGACATCGGGGGGTCCGTGGAGACAGATAATCTAAAGGGTCCGTTTTACCTCACCCAACGGTAAAGAAAGGTCCCCTAGAAGGGCTAGGTCTCTAGCTTGGGCTCAGAGGACGTAACCGTCCGTCTAAGAAATGGTGACTTGGTGGTCCCTTCGGGGTTTGTAAATAAAATAATGACAAACCTAAGGGAGACTTACATCAGCACGTAAGCAAACGGCACAATCTCCGTCTGTAGGACGGGTCTAATCCAGTGTTCCCTTCTCCTGTACAAATACGAAAGACAGACACCGACACCCTCCCTCAATGAGAGACTCCACGGTGAAATACTAAGAACCAAATACCTGAACCCACACAGTCGATAACACTAAGTGGGTGTTCCTCTACCTCACTTGTTTTTTAACCGCTTGATCTTTTTTGTAGACACTCCGAGTCGTTTTCTATCTTTAATCTTTTATTTTCTAAACAAAATTTAGTGGTTTCTTGGATAATTTGGCAGGATGACAACACGTAGGACCCTGTAGAGACGATGCACCAAAACGTACAACAACAAGAAAAATTGTGACTGTTTCAGTATAGAAATAACGACTCACTTTGTCCTCTAAAACTCTATCTCCGTACATGGATCTATGTATTACACCTTATTATTGATAATCTTTTACACGAGTTCATCTATATCACACGAGAGTATTTCTCATTGTGTGAGTGCACGTGTATCTGTGTGTGTGAGACAGGAAACTTTAGAATTTACTCCCATAGCCACAGCAGTACGTACGTACGAGACAGGACAGACTGAGAAACGTTGAGTACCTGACCTCGGGTGGTCTGAGGAGATAGGTACCCTAAAAGGTCCGGTCTTATGACCTCACCCAGCGGTAAAGAAAGAGGTCCCTTAGAAGAGGGGGATCCCTAGCTTGGACACAGAGAACACAAATGGACGTAACCGTCCGTTTAAGAAATGGGACTCAGTGGACCCTTCGAAGTCCATAGTTACAGTCGTCAAAACAAAATTACTTATATGGAACTTTTGACGTAAGATTACATCAGACACAGATATCTTGGACACGTATTAAATTAAATCGGAGAGACCTGGAGCCAAAATGTAACATATTATTTTTACGTCCTATCCTCATTTACAAATGACTTCGAAGTAAATGAAGACTTTTAAGACATGTCAAGTACTGTCAGATAGAATTCACAAAGAGAAGGTTTCCTCAGTTTGAAACGGTAGGGGTGTAAAATAATGAATAGAGGATTGTGTAAACATGGACTTTATAATTTATTACTCGGAGTTGTTGAGAATTCTTAACTACTTCAGATCAAATCGATTATGATCGTACACAATCGACAACTTCAGATCTTTATCCAGGAAAATAAAAAATATATGATGAGTACGGGAATCCCACAGTCTAAACCCTTGGAACAATAAATGACAATTGTCTTATAAGTCAACATTCAAGGACTCTTGAGAAATACCGGATTATAACAGTTGGTACCCGCTGAACCAATATTTCAATGATTAGTTTTTTACAATAGACTACAAACGTCGGGTGACGTTTAAATTGAGGTGTTTACAGAATATATCCGATGTCAATTACGTCATTGAATCGAGACAGTCTTTATAAGAGATCTTTTCGGGTGGTCACATTTCATTCCGGAATCAAAGAATGGTAACAACCTGCAAATTTGAGAGGAGAAAAGTCGTAAATAAGTACAAAGAACCTGGTCATTACAATACGATCAGTTCCCGTTAGGAGGCACTTACGACTCTTGAATCTGGTTAACGGTCATAGATTTCGTTTGTGCCTCTTAAAAGAGACACTTCTTAAGTTGTAGTCGAACTGTGATTATTAGTACTCACCATCCATTACTCTCCGACGTTCGGTCACTTTT
Organism: Capra ibex; assembly: GCA_006410555.1. NCBI lineage: Eukaryota > Metazoa > Chordata > Mammalia > Artiodactyla > Bovidae > Capra > Capra ibex. The sequence goes on from SJYO01026388.1 coordinate 74,630,431, forward strand.
CATTAAGACGTTTGTATGGAAAGAAACATTGTGTGGTCACGGATTATCGGATCAAAGACATTGATTGACTGACGTGTTTTACCAAAAGGTCGTAGGATCGGAGACTCTTGTTGAAAGACGAGAACCTTTGAACTTAATAAGAGAATTTCCCCTACTACATCCTATGAATATTAAAAAATTTAATTTTTTAAGTGTTTAATATTTTCCCCTTTAGTCGTCCCTTCGTTTTACAAATAAAAGAACTATCTCCCACTGTTCATCCAGTCAACCACGTAAAAAATTAAAACGTATGTACACGAATTTCCATGTGACAAAACGGTAAGAAATCTTATTTCTAATCTTCCTTTATACCGTTTTACAATATTAAACCAATTGAATTTATCGTCGTGACAACTCCTAAAAACAAAAGACTAAAGAATAAACAAACATAATAAAATTCTATAAATAGAATAAAAAGGAAATTTTCTTTTATTTACTGTGGTACATCATATGACTTCAGACAAAAACAAAACTCAGTCATCATTTACTTTAGTTCAAATAGTCTAAAAAAAGAGTAAACTTAATTATACACATAACTCTATTAACCTCCAAACTACAAGAGTCGAGAATCTTACGTTCCTGTATCTTAATTCCGTCTTAACTCTATAAGTAGAGTAAAAAATTTATAATGTTTTGACTTAGAGGACAAAATAACTCTTCGTAACTAATCTCGAGAATTCTACATCTAAACAGACTACGTTTTCCATTACAAATCGAAATTTCTGGGTTATTATGTAAGGATAAAAAATGAACGATTTTTAATTGTAGAGATAGTAATCATCTAAACACGGGGGAAAAAACAATGATCAATTTTCAGGAGTCATTTTATTTCAATTGTCATCTACAGTGAAGTATTAATGTTATTACTAGTGTGTCGACACGAAAGGAGTCAAATATTGTGTACAGTCGTAGTCAAATCCTCGAGTCGAAGTAAAGGACGGGTCTATCTTAAGACGTCTGATAATAACACCACTCTTTCGTCTCGTAGGACAACCAGTAACGAGCCGACGTTTCCGGTCCTCACCTCCACGAAGTCAAGAGTCTTTACGGGCTGACTCGAGACGGAGACCAACACGAAGACAGGAAAAATATAAATAAATGAACGAGTGAACAAAAGAATGAATGAAAAATTCATACAAAGAAACGATCTAATTCTTGGTAAAATAAATACTCATAGACTTAAAAACTCCTCCTTGAAAATGTGAATTTACTTGGACATTCTTCGGGTATCTTTTCGTTCACGGACGTCGCGATTATTACTCTTGACTGTTCCGTTAGGACGACCCAAATAAATACTGGAAGACGGAAACAATCGAGAACACTCTTTAAGGAAAGATTGGTATTGTTATAACAACCTCAAACCGTGACATACCTCTTTAGGATGGCTCGGGGCCCCGGGTGTTTGACCGTGAGTAAGTCGAGTATTGTCTAACGCTACGAACAACATCAAAATGTAAAAAGGAAGTGAGGAGAACATAAATTAAGTATTCATCAAAAGTGGTTAGAAATATACGTACGAAATTTTTTATATGACGAAAATAAGAGTCTCGGTTTTAGGTAAAAAAGGAATTGTACTACAGAATAGATGAATCGTCACAACTCCTATTAAGTCTTCTCTTACCTTATGTCTTTCTATTCTCCGTCCACATAAATCGTGTTCCTGTCTAGTATCTTTCAGTATAGTGTAAGACGTTTGACCACCTGGTATCACAGTCAGAAGTTGTCGGTACATACCAATGAGTAAGAGTTCAATTTCACTCGAGTCGTCTTATTTAAATGGAGACCAATATTAAAATACTGTGAGTTCAATAATAAATTTGAGGTAAAACCATGAAATTCTAGGACAAATCGAACGAACGAAAGAAAATGTTAAAGGTTTACTTTACTCTCTAAATTTCCGTAGTTAAGTGTTTCTCTTAACACAAATTTTAACATCAAAAGAAACCTTCATTTTCCTTTAGTTATTAAAACTTGTACATTGAGAATGTTGTTCTGGGAACTGTCGTCACAAGACATACCTCAATAAATCTGGTATCCGTTGTCTCTTTGGACTTCGTCCCACCATAAGTCAACAAAGGATAATTGGCTAGGACAAAGAAGTCACAACGGTTGTTACTGTCTAAATATCAGTATAATCTAAGAGAGACTTTATGACTAACCGTACACTGAAGACAAAGGAGACTCTAAGAAACCCAAGTTCCATGGTCGAAGAACCCCTTGGTCGAGACGTTCTGGGTAAATTGATTTTCGTGGGTACAGACACACACAACTCACAAGTCAAAATCCCCAACGTCACAGTCAGACCCTGACGACATAGTACTCCGGTATGACAATTTTAGTCATAAATATAAAAACGAAACAAGATAAACGTATTTCCGACTAAAAAATTTCAAAAAAACCGACAGACTGATACATGTTCGTCTGAACGATTACTTCTGGTACTCCTTTAAAAACAATTTTATAGAATGGGACTATTTTACACTTTTGACACGTGTCCTCGTATTAAAAATAAACAGGTTGAAACAGAACAATAAACTAATGGTATATGAAAACATAATTCAAAATTGTAGATAAATACTCTAAACCAATATGAGTGAGTGGTTCGAATATTCACTTTGTAAAAAGATCTTCAGTAAACATTTAAGAAATAAGACATAACTTTTAATAAAAATGTAATATTTGTCTCAAAAATCTTTTCATAATTCATAAACTTTACACATATACCATTGCACATACATACGTGAATGTATGTATCATCGATAAATAACTTGTAAATGACAGACGAACGACGACGACGACGATTCAGCGAAGGCAGCACAGGCTGAGACACGCTGGGGTATCTGCCGTCGGGTGGTCCGAGGCGGCAGGGACCCTAAGAGGTCCGTTCTTGTGACCTCACCCAACGGTAAAGGAAGAGGTCACGTACTTTCGCTGAGAATCGCTGGGGTACCTGACGTCGGATGGTCCGAGGAGGTAGGTATCCTAAAAGGTCCGTTCTCATGACCTCACCCAACGGTAACGGAAGAGGCATGACATACGAATCAAAAGTATTAACATAAAGTAAGAATGGTACCGTATTAACCCGAAGGGAGCATCGAGTCAGCCATTTCTTAGACGGACGTTACGTCCTCTGGACCCAATCTAAGGACCCAAGCTAAGGATCCAGCCCTTCTAGGGGATCTCTTCCTTTACCGTTAGGTGAGGTCATAGGAACGGACCTTTTAGGGTACCTGTCTCCTCGGACCACCCGATGTCAGGTGCCCTAGTGTTCTTAACCTGTGTTGAACCGCTGATTTGGTGGTGATACCGTATTAATTATAAAGAGGGGATAAAATCTACTACTCGGACTCCGAGTCACCTCAATTCATTGAACGGGTTCTAATCCCCTTCAATCACCTCGGTCCTGAACTAAAGTTTTACGGAAATAAGGTCTTACATACGAAAATTGACGATGTGATAAGGATATATGGATGTAATGTCATTTATAAATTGCTCGTGAATTGGCCGTGGTCCGAAGTACGAATCACGAAATACATGTGGTAAGTGGAGTGACTTGAGAGGCACTCTGAGACACTCCAGTAGTGAAGACAACACGGACACGGCGTATGTCTGCTCTCCAACACCGACTACCGTGAGTCAGCACACGGGTTCAGGAGATTCAGTCACTCTCTCCTCGACCCTAACCCCAGGTCGGTCCCACACCAGGGTCTCGGGTCGAAGGGGTATTGAAGGATGGGGGTTTTGTTGTTTTTATAAGTTTTGTTTTGATTGTAGATTGTTTACGTAAAATTTTCGGTCAGTAATCTTCCCCCCTTATTCTACCTCTCTAAGTCTTCCTCCACAGTACCGTGAAAGGTCCCTAGAAATCCAACGACTTCTCAAACAGATTAAAATATAGTTTCGAATACTAAATGACCCTATTTCTCCTTAAGTCGTTACACTACCAGAACGCTCAGTCCGATAATTCCACAGAGGGAACAAGTTTCCCAAATCTTCAGTTTCCTTTACACTCAAAATGGTTAGACGGAAAGTCTTAGGATAGAGAATTAAACAAATGTGGTAGAAACTTTGGTGAATTCCACCTGATTTCACCAGTAGTCTCTTTTGAGAAATAAGAAGAACCACTGGACTCTTGTACGAGGTTCGTTGTCCTATTAATGGACATTCACACTCCATGTCATTATGGTAACGGACCGTATGTCTACCGAGACAGCCCTCCATCACACCCATTTACACTTTACACGATCTTAAGTTCTGGATTGAGTCCAGGAATAGTTGACTACTACTAGTAGTGGCAGTGGTAGTAATCACAATAACTATAATCTTCAAAGACAGACTTTGAGAACTCATCCAAATATTGGTGGAGGAAACCTTTTCATCAAAACTTCATTATGTAATATTTTACCAATATACAAGAATTCTTCTAAACAATATATTGTACGGGGAATCACGATCGTGAACTCCATAACTCACTGGTCAACGGGGACATGTTTCAACTTTTGTTGGAAAGTAGAGTAACTCAGACTTTTAGTATTGACTTTTACTCCTTTGTAAGCACAAACATTCAAACTGAAACTCCCCTCACAACGTACACGACTTAAAGTAACAATAAGTCGACGAGTCAGAACAGGCAGAGACGCTGGGGTACCTGACGTCGTGCGGTCCGAAGGCACCGGAAGTGATAGTGGGTCTCAAACCAGTCTGAGTACAGGTAACTCAACTACTACGGTAGGTTGGTAGAATAGAAGACAGAGGGGGAAGAGGAGGGTGGGAGTCAGAAAGGATCGTAGTCCCAGAAAAGGTTACTCAGTCGAGAAGCGTAGTCCACCAGTGTCATGTTGTTATCGGAAATGTGTTGTAAAGGTAGACATTAGATGAGTCCGACTGATACAATTTTTTTAAAAAAACTTAAGAGATGAAAAAAGATCTTGGGAGTCTTCAGAATTTTTACTAAGGATACCTTTACATTTTTGAAGTGGAATTTATCACTCAGTAATACCAATAAAAGGAATTGGTGAAAGGTCATGATATTATAAAAAATGTTGAAGTAACTATCTTAATAACAACTTTTGGACACAAGTATTTGTGTCACGTCCGTCAGAAATAGCATGAGTCTCGAATACTTACAACCTTTGCCGATCCAGTCACGGGTGACCCTAGTCCTTGGACCCCTTCCCACGCTAAGGGACGGAGGAGAAGTGAAACGTCGGCAAAGGAAGACGACTACGAAGTCAGACCGAGACATAGGGGTCACCGAGTCACCAAATCCGAGAGATTGGGTGACGGAGAGGAGATACCAATGATCACTATTGTCGAGTGTGAATGCCTCTACGGCGTCGTGATTAAGAAAATGCATATTGAAGAGTAAATTAAGAGTGTTGTTGAGAACAATCGTCTATGATCGTAAAGGGGGTAAAATATCTATCCCCCTCATACTTCGTGTCTTTCCAATTCATACAACGGGTGCCAGTCACAGTCTCACCAGTTTCGGTTTCAGACCTTCATTCACCAGGATGAAGTCTCAAACGTTAACATCGTTTACGATTGGCAAGTAATTTTGAGCTGGACCCTTCAAGACATCATCTACGCATACTACGTCATAGTACCTCCTTCCTCGACGCGTCGAGTAAGACCACCACATTTACAGGCACCTCAGGAAGGGTTCACCACTACCTTCTGAGGGACTCCCTCCATCCCGAATGAGTCGACTTGACGTACGTCTCCGAGGATCTCGTCGGACGGCGAGACTAGGGGTCTGACACGACGACGGAGAGGACAGCGGAGGAGACTAGAGCCGAGGACGACGACGAGACTGGACTTAAGGTGGTGGTCCGAATGTCAGGCGAAGAAAGAGAGCACGGAAGAGAAGACACAGTCTATGTATGACGGTGCAAGTCTCAAAACGAATCAAAAGATAGTCATAACAAACACTCTAAATATAATTGTAAAAATCAAGATCCAGTAAGTTAAAGTAACGACATATCATAGGGTAAAAGACTTATCTAGAGAACTAAAATATAGTGACCTTTTAATCTAACAGAGAGAGAAAAAAAAAATGTTATGTTATGACTTCGTCACGATGATACGAATATATACAAAGGTATCACACACACGGTCACATATTTCGATCCTCACTTGTAGGACCTAGTATTCCATTTATTTACGTAGAAGTCGAAATGTTTTACGAATATTCAAAAATAGGTTTCACCAATAAGATTCAATATATCGACACAGACCTTCTTGTGTCTCACACATAAAAAGAGAGAGGTTACAAAATACCAGTACTTTAGAGTTAACCTTCTTCTTAACTACGAAAACTTAACACCACGACCTCTTCTGAGAACTCTCAGGGAACTTGACGTTTTTCTAGTTCGATCAGTTAGGATTTCCTTTAGTCAGGACTTTTAAGTAACCTTCCTGACTATGACTTCAACTTCGAGGTTATGAAACCGGTGGAATCTTCTTGACCGAGTGACCTTTTCTGGGACTACGACCCTTTCTAACTTCTGTCCTCCTCTTCCCCTGCTGTCTCCTACTCTACCAACCCACCGTAGTGGTTGAGTTACCTGTACTCAAACTCGTTTAAAACCCTCTATTACTTTCTATCCCTTCGGACCACACGATGTCAGGTACCCCAGTGTTTCTCAGTTGTGTTGAATCGTTGACTTGTTGTTGTTCATGATGGTAAATCACAACTGTCCTCATAATGGACTAGTGAAGACACCATAAGAAGGGGATTTAGGTATTGGGGTCGGATTGGTACTCTTTTGTGATCTGTGTTTAACTTCTTGTAAGGTGTTTTATGGAGAAATTTACACAACACCAACACCTTTTGTCCCTTCCTAAACTCTTTAACAGTGACTAGTCTGCTCTGATTCCTCTGTTCCACTTATTTACACTATACACAGGACCTTGTCCTCCTTCTGAAATGACATTTCCGACGTTTAAACTTACTTCAGATCAAAGTAACTATCATAATGTGGTTAAAGTTCAAATATCAAAATTATCTACACGGGACCAATGGCACATTTTACAGTCGCAATTCCGTTTGACTCACTTCCTTGTAGTCATGACAGAAACGGCGAAGGTCCATTCCGATTTCAGTAAAGTTTTGTTTTCCAAAATTTTTAAGTCACTTCCTACATCTTATTCATAGAATACAAGTATACGGAGTACACTGACCCATTTTACAGTTTTTTACTTCAAAATCATAATTAAGATGTCGTCTTGAAGGTAAATAAGGTACATCTGGACCACGTCAAACACTCGACAAAAAAAAGAAAAAAAAAAAAAAGTTAAACGATTAAATGAACGTCAAGGACATACAGAATAACTTCATAAAGTAACGACATATGACTTCTTTATCTCCAGAGAACTCCCAAGTACGAAAAAACAAAAATTGAAAATAAAAGTCTTAAAGATACACGATTCGTAACATGAAGATTCTATGTGTCATCAACCAAAAATGGTACTCTCTACGTTTGCTACCACAGCTAACGAAAAGACGACATTTCTAAATACTATATGAAAGTCATTATTTTGGAGTATAGTCATCTGTTTGAGATTTAGAATGTATAAATGTCTAGAACAATCAAAAAGTCAAACGAAAGTTTCGTGTACCCAGTAAGTATGAAAGTCAAAGTATGGACCACAACTATAAACATTTCGTGGTTTGGTATTCGGGCGTACGGGCGTAGGGACGCGGACGTACCGTACTCGAGTAAAAGAAGGACACATTGATTCTACAGAAAAGTATGACAAGTGCCCCAGGAGTATTTCTTTCGACTCACGGTTTCTTAAATACGAAAACTTGACACCACGACCTCTTCTGAGAACTCTCAGGAACCTGACGTTCCTCTAGTCTATTCAGTCAGGATTTCCTATAGTCAGGACTTATAAGTAACCTCCCTGACTACGACTTCGACTTCGAGGTTATGAAACCGGTAGACTACGTTTCTTGACAGAGGAATCTTTTCTGGGACTACGACCCTTTCTAACTTCCGTCCTCCTCTTCCCCTACTGTCTTCTACTCTACCAACCTACCGTAGTGGTTGAGTTACCTATACTCAAACTCATCCGAGGCCCTCAACCACTACCTGTCCCTTCGGACCACACGACGTCGAGTACTCCAGCGTTTCTCAGCCTGTACTGACTCACTGACTTGACTTGACTCTGATCCACAGAAGTCTTAAACCAAAACCTTATCTTATACGTCAATTTCTTATATTAGACAATTTAACAATAAGTATTAATCAGAAATTTGTGATAACACGGTAAAATTCCCATTTCACATGGGAATTTTAGCAAAACCGGTAGCTAAGAATTCATATTTACTTTCCTCATTCTACTGACATCCGAGTACTTTAATAAGGTCAATCTTTCGTGTGATTATAAATTGGACCCGATATCAAAAAATTCGTGAAAACCAAAACAAGTGGATATACAATTCAAAATATATCATGATTTTATATATCTAAAAAAAATTATAAAATGTTTAAATAAAAACTTACCATGGACGTTAAAATTAGTATAAATTTTGTTAGACACAAGTATTTGTAAACTTTTGTTCTCCCAAAACCCCAAAAAACCAAAACAAAACAAAACGAAATTTTACAAATTGTAAAGAGTAAACCGTGATGTGACACAAAACAAAAAATGAGTGGAAAATCTGGAGACAACCGAGGGATTAAGGATTTTAACATTCAAGTATAAGGAACCGGACTCGGACACTTCAGTGAGTGTTGACAGGGACACACCGGAGAAGTCGACGTAGGAGAGAGTAAGACGAAAAGGTCGGAGGGGGAAGGGTGTACCGTATCAGAGGGTATCAAAAACGGACGTGGGTACCAAGAGAGACGAGAGGTGAATAGTGAGGAGCGGACCTGGGTACTCTCTGTCGTCGGGGACCGGACTACACTCGACCGACTTCTGGATGGTAAGACATAAGGTGTTGTGAACAATTCAGTGGACAGGTAGTGTCTCAAAGACGAAACAGTATCTTGAATTTGGATGAATCGACAAAGAGACAGAGGTAACTCTGAGGTACTTTCTTCCTGCGACTTCACAAGTTCTAGTGGACACGTCCGGTTAAATTAACATTTTACAGTAGGTGTACTTTTTTACCAGATGGAAAAGGGGATGAAGAGGGTGGATGGGTAGGGTGTGGAGGTATACGTTTGGAATCTCTCCCGGATGGACGGACTCCGACACGGATTCTGTCATGTTTATAGGGAGGAGTTTAATAAATCATAAGAGTGAAATAATATATCGAAATCAAAGTGGTCATCAGAAGGTAAACATAATTCATATAAGAAATTCTACGGTAACAGGAATTTTATTGTTTCCCGGTCGTCAATAAGTGTACACTTAGAAAAAATCACAAAAGTCGTGTCAAACCCTGAAACTGAACTCCAGTCCTTCCCAGGACAGATAAAATCGGTCACTTTAGTCAATTTTTTGTAAAACTGACCATCCTTGTTACCCGATCTCGATTGTTCTACAACATCCCAGGAGTACTTTCTTTTACGTATATCATAGAGACGAAATCTCTTAACACCAATATCAACAATGGGGGATTTTTAGTAGTCTAGTACTAGAACTCGTAGTTTAGTAGTCCTAGTAGTGGACTTTCCCATCAGGGTCCTAATATTGGTGCTTCCCGTTACGATAAATGTCTACTTTTAATAAGGGTTTAAGGTATGTTGATTTTCTATTTACATTTTATTTAAAAGAATGGTTCAATAAAAATTGAAGTTCTGACAGATATGACCCAAACGTGTTATACTATTTGTGATAAACAACCCAGATAAACAGCAATAAGGATGAGATGTATTACAGACGATAATTATCGTCTTCTCGTCTCTGAGAGGGACCCGTCTGAAGTTTTTGACTCTTATTAAATCCCAGGGGAACTCCAGACACTTCACCTTTTTTAAGGGAATGTACTACGTATAAAGTATCAATATAACAAATGACGAAGATTTAAATCTCACCGTTAAACTATAGTCCCCAAAATCGGCTTCCTTGAAACACCTACCAAAATAAAATCCACCTTTCAAAAATTTTTAGTTTCCTTTATATTAGTAATATTTAAAAAAACGAATACTATCGTACGTACGAATTAAGGTTTAGGACAAAGACATTTCATAGTCAAGTCGATTAATAGAACATTTATAGGGAAATTCTACTTTCAATGGCAGTTCCTTAGAAACGAACTCTCTCCTACGTTTATTTAGTCCACTTTCAAAAGGGGTTTTTCACCAATAACCGATGGAGAGAATTTGACTTAAGACTGAGTAATTAAAAGGAACACAATAGGGACCGAAACCTATACTCAAACAGTAAACAACTCGAACACTGATAAAAATTTAATCCTAGTTTGTAAAAAAAGGTTAACTGTAGTATATATAATTCCGATTCTTAACATATATGGTACCTGGTCTCCTCGGACCATCCGATGTCAGGTACCCTAACGTTCTCAGCCTGTACGGAATCGTTGATTTGGTGATAGTGTATATTACTTTTCTATTTATAAACAGTAAACCTATACAAATTCATCTTTCATTCTATGTATAAATATATTGGAACATTCTTCTATGAAACGTCCAGATTTTTAATCACGAACCATCCTAAAATAAGTACCTAAGGAAGACACGGAAAGGTAAAAATTAAGGAAATGTGGCCTTCAGACTCGAAAATTGAGTAAACGACAGATCTGTCTACTTTCGTCGTCCCTGAAACCACCCACAGAACTTCATGTGGTAATACATCCAAACACGACTTTTCTTCGGATGTTTATAGTACCTTTAATTTGTCAGTGACACTCCAACAAGAAAAACACATACATACAGTCAGTTTAATAACCGAGTTAAGATTATAGCTGGAGTTCCACATAAACATAGTGTACAGGTTTTACTATCAAGACTTTATTCCAACCTCCCATACTTCGCTAAAATGTCACACAAAGGTTCCTCGATTCGTACATTACTCGGACCTACGAACCGGAGGCCCTACCATTAACCTTTGTCTCCCGGTTCTTAAGTAACGATTTAAAATTACCGTTAGAGTCAGTAAAAGTCATCTCGTAAAAACCATTTATAAATCTTTACAAACGTACACGACCGAATGAAACATACCACACACGTCGACATAAAATGACATCTCGAATATTTAAGTCACTGTGAGTAGTCACTGACCAGTTTAGGAGGAGAGAAGTCGTAACGGGAATTCTTTCAATCCCAGATCAACCTCTCCCTCTTTCTTTTTGATGTACGGTCCTAAAGTAGGAGTTATAAGATTTTTCTTCTTATCTGTGATAAAGACGAAAACTTCTATTGACTGAAAAAATTTCTGGTAACTCGACCGTAAAATTGGACACGAAGTTTGGGTACCCTTCAGTGTCACTCTTTAGTAATTGACATAGGATAATTTTGGGAATTTGTTCTCTGGACTTGAGCAGAGTAACTAACTTTATAGAAGAGACAAAGATTAAGTCACAAATAGGAGTACGAGAGAACCCCGAGAAGACTCGTCCTCTACGGGTCAAGTACACTCCGAATCGTCAAAAGATGGTCACCGACTATATTATTACAGTTGATTAACATAACTCTTGGTATCGACTCTCATAAAATCTCAACTAGACGAAATTTGTTTTTTTTGTTTTTTTGTAAATAAATTAATTTGTTCCTTCATTTTAAAAGACTGAATAAGGGTCAAGTTCTGTCATTCTGTAGTGGTCATAACTGACTTAAATAGGAAATCGTTCGACTAAATAATCTATTTGACTTGTGGTAGTTTTGGTTTCTCCAGACATCTACATCACTTCAGTACTTACATTTTATAAGAATCCTTCCCAGTACATGCTAAACATAAATATAAATATGAATTACAACATACGGATAAAATATATAGACATCTAAAGATTTTTAAGGAGGACACGAGGAAGGACCGTGAACAAGATATGTAAGGCAGTAGTGACGGGACGGGGTGGGACCGGGTAATACAACTTAGTCTTGTATAGAAACGAGATACAATTAAGTAGTCACAAAGAGAACAGCCTCAGACTATCCTAACAATGACGAGAGTCCACCGTAAAGTAAGATTCGTGTCACTTTAGAGAACATGAACAGTGAATCCAATCTTACTTTTAAAATGTACCCGACTTCCACCTTCCTACTACCAATGTCTCCCCGTTCAGAAACACCCCTTGAAAGTAAATTTAATTTAAAATTTCATTTTGTTCGAAAAGGGGGGTTTTTTCGTAACTAAAAGATTTATATTTGATTGGTAACTATCATCCCTGATATAATAAACCCCACACGACCTTTCATAAGTCATAAGACTCACTACAGTCTATAACTTTTGGGTTAAATCATCGTTCTGAAATGGTTTAGTTTAACAGTACCGTTTTATGACTTAAATGATACGTACTCGGGTACTTCGGTAACGGAATGGGAGTGAGGGAGTCATTTCTCCCTCTGACGTTCCTCACGACACCCCGTCCCCCCTGAGGTCGGGGAATTTCCTCAAGAGGGACGTTAATGGAATGGACGGTCAAGGGTCGTTCTGTTTACCTTCGTGACATCGAACTTCCACGGAGCGAATCTTACTCTACGTCCTTCCAGAGAGATAAGAAATGTCCGTAGTATCTAGACTACCATGAATCTTTTCTTCTTATCTCAACCACGGGACGACTGATTTAACAGGAGATCTCCCCATAAGCAATGTCTCGAAGAAACAATTGATCCGACTTACAAATTTGGTGACAACTTGAAGAAAATAATTGCACAAAATTCTATCGATATGTATACCTATGGGATTCATAGACGTCCCACCCTTATAAAGGGATATTAAATGTATATTTTCAATGCACACACATATTGTCATTATGTCTTTAATATAGAAAAATAATGAGAAGACAATGTGACTCCACATCAGTCGTGACTTTAAGACTACTGAACACTTGTGATTCTTTCGGTGGCAAAAATATAAAAAGAGAACTATAAAGAAACTAGTCGAACAACTTATTGTCTTTACAAAAAGTACGGAAACGTCGAACTTACTTCGAGAGAATTGTGGGTAGGTACAGTGAAAAAGTTGGTATTGTTTTAAAATTCCCTCTTGTCCCTTCCTTAAATATCCATCACGTCTCTTAAAATTTTAAAAGGTTCATTGACAAAAAATACTTTTTTCTAGACGTATTTTAAATTGAAGTTTATTACTAAAAAATTTTTTTAACTTAGATACAGTAGAAAAGACAACTTAAGGTCTAATATCATATAATCTTTTATTACTAAAATATAGATCAATGGATGGTCCAAAATAAAAGAAATTTCTTTAGTACTTTCCGTATAAAGGAGGGTTGACTAAGAATGCACTACCTGGGAATAAATACTTATTACGTGTAAACAATCCATTATCCATAGACATGTGTCTCGGACGGTGGGTAAGAATTCACCCGAGAGGGACTCAATCAGACTATGGTGATTTCTCCTCTTAAGATAGACCGCGGGTCAGTCACAAAAGGTCCGTCCACACTTACACCTCAGAAAGGGACAAGGACCACTTCGGACACACTAAGGAATGCGTGCATCCAGGGGTACGTAAAGTCGACTCTGGACAGACAGAAGGAAGACAAAGGGGTACCTTCTCCGTTTCCGTACTCTCCGGTCTGATCTATGTCGTCCAGTCGTGACAAAAGACATTCCCGGTCTATCATTTATAATATCCGAAACTCCCGGTATCAGAGGTACGTCCAGAGGTAACACCGGGGTTTCGTCGGTATCTGTCGTGAAGTCTCCTTACCGACACTGATATTCTACAGGGTCATTCTACAATACCCTGGGACTTTAAACTTAAAGTTTATAAAAAGTACATTTCATAATGAGAAGACTAAAAAAAAAAGTCAGTAAATTTTTACACACCGAATACCCACCTCGGTCTTATCCATCCTAAAGTAAAATCAGGAGTGTATCGAACGGTACGAGACGAAACATCTCGGGTGTCCATATGGGAAAACGTGAAAACACTTGAGGGACCACCGAGTCTGCCATTTCGCAGATAGATGTTACGCCCTCTGGGCCCAAGCTAGGGACCCAACCCTTCTAGGGGACCTCTTACTTTACTGTTGACTGAGATCCTGATAACGGACCTTTTAGGGTCCCTGTCTCCTCGGACCATCCGATGTTAGGTACCCCAGCGCTTCTCAGCCTGTACTGACTCGCTGAAGTGAAAGTGAAATATAGTTCAATCCTTTCCTTATGCAACCCCTATCCATGAATTTCTTAATAAGTCCTAGGTCGATAGAAGGTGTGGGCCTCTCTCCGGTCGTAAGTGGGATGTCGTTCTCCTTACCCACCTTAGGACAGGACACCAGGGACAGTTGGACGTGGAGTGTGGAGACGTACAGACATGAGCAAAATAAACCTCCTTGAGTCTATTAACACAATTAACGACTTCACACTTATGAAGTGTTAACGGTCCTCTTGATAGTTATTGGAGTCTATACATGTACTGTGGTGGGAATACCGGTTTTCACTTCTTGATTTCTCGAAGAACTACTTTCACTTTCTCGTCTCACTTTTTCCACCGAATTTCGAGTTGTAAGTCTTTTGTTTCTACTACGGTAGGTCAGGGTAGTGAAGTACCCTTTATCTACCTCTTTGTCACCTTTGTCACTGTCTGAAATAAAACCCCCCGAGGTTTTAGTGACGTCTACCACTGACGTCGGTACTTTATTTTTCTACGAATGAGGAACCTTCTTTTAGATACTGGTTGGATCTGTCGTATAATTTTTCGTCTCTTTAATGAAACGGCTGATTCCAGGTAGATCAGTTCCGATACCAAAAAGGTCATCAGTACATACTTACACTCTCAACCCGATATTTCTTTCGACTCACGGCTTCTTAACTACGGAAACTTGGAACCACAACCTCTTCTGAGAACTCTCAGGGAACCTGACGTCCCTCTAGGTTGGTCAGGTAGGATTTCCTCTAGTCAGGACTCACAAGTAACCTTCTTGACTATGACTTCGACTTTGAGGTCATGAAACCGATGGACTACACTTCTCGAATCTTTTCTGGGACAACGACCCTTTCTAACTCCCGTCCTCCTCTTCCCCTACTACCTCCTACTCTACCAACCTACTGTAGTGGGTGAGTTACCTGTACTCAAACCCACTTGAGGCCATCAACCACTACCTGTCCCTCCGGACCGCACGACGTCAAGTACCCCAGCGTCTCAACCTGTGTTGACTCACTGACTTGACTTGACTTGATTTATGAAAGATCTAACATGCATCATAGAAAGAGCGTATTATAAGAAAGAGACAAAGATGGACCGAAGTGTTTTTCAAGACTTTCAGACTTGACTTGACAACAACTTGGGTCAGTAGTTCAACTTATGTTACAAAATAGACGACTTATATACGTTTTGGTAGGTAGAGTACACGGAATTCATCTCTATAAATATAATTATATAAAAAAGAGACTTAAGACTTTGTACTAAGTCAAACAGGGTAAAATAAAACCTCGAAACTACTATGAAAAAGATCCCCACTATAAAAGTTAGTGAACGATGACAATCCAAAGAGTGAGTATGTGAGTCAATATACTGTAACTTCTAATGACACAAAATGAATCTACAATAAGAATCGTCTTCTTTTAAAACGAAAAGATATTAGTAGAAAAACACTCCAAGAGTAGAGTAGTCGATAAGAAATCTTACAAAAATCAGTAACCGTTAAAACGACAATTTTTCTCTTTTCAATTAACATATTATATACCAATTATCTATTTGAAGGGTCCTCAGAACCTAGGAGTAGGACTCAAACACAACACTGTAAAACCCCATGGGACTTCTCGAGATTGGTCGAGACGAAATCACCGGGGGAAACGTGACGGACTAGATGTAAGTAAGAAGTCCAGGATTCGTAGAAGGAGGTAGTCAAAGGTCTCGGGATCAAAATCGTCAGGGTCACCATTCGTCACTCCATTTTAATTTGCTATTTTAACGCACTCACCTTCTACAGTTAATCCCAACTTAGACGAAATGTCTGTTATTGTATTGGATCATAAAGACTAGGGTAAGACGTCAGGATTTAATAGTTCTGTTTAAAGAAAATAGGAGGAAGAATCGGAAATCCTAAGTAAGTCGTGGATCAAGGTCCAGAGTAGACCCAAACGTCTCAGTCATTATACCCTCGGAGTGGTGACGGTGTCCGGACGTGACCCACATGTCTCGAGGACAACCACCCTCAGGGTAAACCTTGGAGACACGGGTCGGCACTCCAAGAGAGACAGGAGAGTGAGACTATTCCCAAGTCTCCTGTTAAAAGAGTAAAGAGAAGAGAGGAGGACAGTACTAGAAACCGTCCGCGACAGACAGGAGTCGCAACATCGACGATTGTCATTGTAACTGAGAGACTGGAAACAAAAGATACAGACAGTTTACCCTCAAAATTATAGAGACGGAATCTCGCATAATACCATTTTAATGTCCTGGAATTTTCTAACAAACAAATCGAATTTTGACAATGTTTTTCATTCAATAACCTCTTCCTTTACCGTAGGGTGAGGTCATAAGAACGGACCCTTTAGGGTACCTGTCTCCTTGTCAGGTACCCCAGCGTTCTCAGTCTGCGTT
Organism: Capra ibex; assembly: GCA_006410555.1. Taxonomy (NCBI): domain Eukaryota; kingdom Metazoa; phylum Chordata; class Mammalia; order Artiodactyla; family Bovidae; genus Capra; species Capra ibex. The sequence continues at coordinate 74,647,111 of SJYO01026388.1, forward strand.
GAATCGCTGATTTGTTGTTGTTTATGTTTGTATATGATACGGTTATGAGTCACAAGTGACGATCCGGTTTATTATATGAAACCAACGTGAAGGAAGACCATACTATGGAGAACAAAAAGATCTCAATTATTTGTTTACTGACAAAATTTTTTTCCATCATTCAATATTGTAATCCTGAGTAAAGACGGTTATATTGAAGTTTCCCTAAATAAAAGTAGTATAGTCTATTTTTATGTGTAGTGAGAAGATAAATATTCTCTTAAAAACTTAATGGATTTTATAGTCTTAAAGAGGGATGTTCCAAACCAATATCAAACCTAACGATAATTTAATCTTCTAGTATAAAACTTTAAGTCTATCGGGAATAACTAGAAATTCACCCTCCTAGGTTTCGGAAATCAAAAATCAAATGACTTTACTAGTACATACTTAGTCCGTAAGGTAAATCTACCATGTAGTGGTGGATCGTACGAAAAGGACACTCAGAAACCGCCCAAACAACCTGATCCACGACTGTCGAATTTCCTTTCGACATCCTGTCAAGTTACTTTCTCCATGTTTGAATTGAAAAATCACTGTCTGATCTAGGATACCTAAATTGAATACTCTCTGGAGTAATTTCAGAAGATTATTGTCCACCGGTACGAGACTTAAACCCCACAAGAGATCTTTTTAAGACTTTCCAATCCCAATTCTAAAAGTTTATCACAAAACTCATCCATAAACAGGTTTATACACAGTGAGGTAGTTATGTACGATAAAGAAAGGAGGAATCCTGGACAGACCGAGGTAACTACTGGAGGGGTGCCCTTGCCTTCGTTGAAACTCGAGTCGTCAGTCACGTAGACCCAGGTGCTCGTCGGTTCCTCTAGTCTCGTTGGGTCGAGTCAGTGGAAAGAGAGGTGTACGTAGAGGGGTAGAGAGGTCGTAGGGACCCCCGGGTAGCGGAAGAGGACAGCCGAGAGGACATCCTTCGTTGGTCAGTGCTAGACCGGGTTAAAGAGGACGGTCATAAGGTCCATAAGTAAAGAATTATTAATGATAAAATGAGACATTTTTTATATCTGGATCAAAAGTAGTTATTTTTGTATGTATGATAATAATAATACAAAAACGACATAATACAAAAACCTCATATGGACACTTAATAGTGGTTTCGTATGTTCGTAGGATCAAGGATTCATATGAGTTGATTACTTATACTTGTGACTTAATCATTTTAGTGGGCAATGAAAGTCAAACGTGTAAATGGAATTGAATGTGGTTTTTTAATGAATAAGAGAGTCCTATACAAAGTATCACGAAAACAATTTATTCTAGGAGACAACTATTTCACTCTAATGACACCTTCAATAAAAGATGTCATAAAAATTACAAGTACGAATAGTGGCAGAATTAAACGGTCGTATGTAAGTGCCGGAACAATAAATATGTTTGGGAATGGAAAATCAAAACTATCTTCAAGTACAAGGTCAATTGGAGAACGTAGTTGAGAAAGGTATGAGCATCAGAATATTTAGAAAACGAAGGAAATAGTATATGAACCCCAATAAATAAACAGTCAACGGGGTAGGATAAGGTCGAAAGAAAGAATATAGTTGGTAGAAAGTAAGTTTGGGTGGTTCATTGGTCGAAAGGAAATAGGCAGTTTATCTACATTAAAAAAAAGACACATTGAAAACGATCGTACTACGTCCACCGACGGTCTTTTATGAAAAATGAGTAGACAGTCTTAATGATAACTTAACGACTATTGAAAATACTATCAAATAAGATAATAGAATTTTTGTACCTATCATTAAAAATGGGGTAGAATAATAAAACGGGAAATATATGAAATTTATTTACCAAACACATACATATATTTGTATATTCTTGTATACTTTTTACGATTAATACTCTGTTGATAGTTTACTCATGAGTACCGAGTGGTAGGTTTTATTCTCGACCTCAACGACAAAAATGGACACACAAGGAAGGACAGAAGTCGAGATATGGAGAGGAGACGGAGTCTATAGGAGACTTACATAAAATTTAGTAAGAAAGACCTAATAAAACCCAAGATTTTCTCATATTTACTTCATATATAACAATAAAAATAAATCAAAACTCAAAATATCTTTACATAATATAATTTTTACTGATATATTAAGTAGTCGGTCCAACTCCCTGAACTCGGATATTCCCAACGATTATTATTAACGTTATTTTGTGTATATTTGGTCCTTCTAAGACCCGTTTAGTACTTCATATCAATTTATACATTATGATATACACCGAGAAAAGGTGAATCGAAAAAACTGATTTACAATACAAGGGTTATAGGTATAAAACTTAATGTATATTAAAATTATATAAAATAACTTCCGTAGAACTAAAAGAAAGTCTTTATAAACGAACAGGAATATTACCAACAAAATTATTATTTTGGACCTAAATGGACGAAAATTACAAAAATTTCGATACTTATGAAACATAAGGTCTTAAGGAATCTGTTAAAAACCATAACTCTACCAAAGACTCCAGAATGGATGGATTTGTAACCTTTCAATATACATTTTATGATATAAATAGTTACTTGGCTGGGGTAAAAAGACTTAATGTAGTTTTTCTGAAAAGAATCATTTGATTTACTTTTGAAAAGACTCTATATTTTTATAAAATCAAAAAGTAAATTTTAGGGATTATACCCATCAAGTGTTAGACTACCAAAAGTATGTATATAAATCGTAACATCAACACCTAAAACTTTCAAAATAAAGTGACAAACCTAAAACTACGACATACCTTGTGTGTGTTGGGTTGTTTTCTTAAATTAAACCTCCCGTACTCTCGTGCAATATCACCTTTCACTTCAGCGAGTCAGTACAGGCTGAGAGACGCTGGGGTACCTGACATCGAATGGTTCGAGGAGACAGGTACCCTGAAAGGTCCGTTATCATGACCTCACCCAACGGTAAAGGAAGAGGTCTCCTAGAAGGGCTGGGTCCCTAGCTTGGGGCCAGAGGGTGTAACATCTGTCTACGAAATGGCGGACTCGGTGGTCCCTTCAGGACTCAGACCATGAGTCAACACAAAACGTATCCTATTTCAACAAGTCACTTAATACTAAGACTACTGGATAATAAATAACAAGTCAACGATTCAACACAGACTGAAAAACGCTGGGGTGCCTGACGTCGTGCGGTCCGATGGGACAGGAGGTGATAGAGGTCCTCAAACGAGTTTAAGTATAGGTAACTCAGCCACTACGGTAGGTTGGTTGAGTAAGAGACGGTGGGAGAAGAGGAAAACGAAATACTCCGGACAGGAAGTGTCCTGGAAGTCCCCTCCTCGACTTACACTAAAAAGAGACAATTGAAGAACCTTTCACCCAAAAGTTATCTTTTGAAAGTCGAAAGAACCTTTGATACAAATTCCGATAAACAAAACATTTGAACACGGTCTTTAAGACTGACGAGTCCCGGTCCCGGAAGTAAAGCAAAGCAGTATCACGTCGGACATAATGAGACGTACTACGAGTCATTTTAATAAGTCACTTTAAATCATGTCCCTATTTTAATGTGTCGTTTTCAAGGTGAACAAAAGTCTCCGTACTATAGGTCCATTTAGGTCTTAATAGAAACGACTCACACTTCGACATATCATTATTTTAGTACATTTTGTACCTTTTATCTTGTAAAGAAATTATAATCACAGTAAGATTCTCCTTATTGGTGAATGTTTTAGACCGTTCGTCAAAACCTTAGATAAATGGAAAGAGAGGACCTCTTCCTTTACCGTCGGGTGAGGTCATAAGAACGGACCTCTTAGGGTACCGGCCTCCGCGGACCCGAATGCCAACTACCCCAGCGTTTCTCAGTCTGTGGTGACTCACTGAAGTGAAAGTGAAAGTGAAATGGAAAGAGAGTCTACCTTAATATTCATTGTAAACTCGACCTCTTTGAAAGAATTAGTAGACTAGGGGGGAGGAGCAGAATAACGGTGAACCGTTCGACGATTCGGAGGAACACGGAGTCAAAGACACAGATATACTTCTATTATTGGTGTAGAGTGTCCCAATGATACTTCTACTTTACACATTTACATATATTTCGTTCGAACGTCATTCGTAAGTCACCTACAATTAACAACAACACTAATGTCAATAACAACACTAATACCAATGACAACAATAAGTCTTACTCATATCTCTGAACAGGTACTAGTAATGAGAGGTCTCATTGAGTCCCCCAAACCCGATGTTCAGACTTAGAATGTGGTCACCAAAAGAACATGGCAAGTCTCTTGTACATATATTTCAAGGGTCACTACTGAACGACTCAAATGACTCTAATAAGTCATCCTGGTGATCTTGATCGGTACTTTCGTATTACATAAAAGTGTTTCAACTTAGGTAAAAACAGGATTGAACTTTTTTTTTTTTTTTTTTGTCCATCCAGTCACCAACGAGAAGACTCTCCAACTCAGACTCTTTCAATTCTCCTCTGTCTTCTGTTCGTAAAAAAAATTTGGGAACGAAGTGAGTCTAACAACCGTTTAGCTAAAGACACACTACACTACCCGTCCGTCAGCTCGTATTTTAAATGGTTATCTACTTGTCTAGTCTTAGGACCCAATAAAGAGTGTGAAAAACGTATATAAATCTGTCATAGTCAGGGTGGGAGAGGGACAAAGATCGGTCTCGACGGTATGAGTGAACTCGTTCAACGAACAACCAGGTCCCTACACCTGGTCTCCTCATTCACCTCACTTTATGTCGTCGGGAGGTCCCTCTTTCCCGCGGGAAAACGCTAAGTGTGTCTCCCCGGGGTCTCGACAGTTGCGAGAGCAGGACCGGAGAACTATCAGTAGGAGCTCCGGGCTCAGGTGTACAGTGGACAAAGAGATGAGACAAGGCATCGGTACGGGTCCCTGTAAGTTTGTACGTAAAAATTGTCTACGAGTAGTCTTTTGAAATACACCACAATAAAATACCCCTAAACAATTTTTAGTACGGTATAAAATAACCCCCCCTCTTGCACCAGAAGGGGAGCGAAATCAGACAGACGGGAAGAAAATTTAAAAAAAATTTATGTGAAAAAACTTGATACAGTATTCATTATTTTGGTGTGAAATCTCTACTATATTTCAACTAATAAACCCCAAATATAAATTGATTTACGTCCGTACGAAGGAATCTCTTATTTGCTCGGGAAGTCTCGACTAAATCATCAGAGTGGAGGAAAAGGGTAGAGATCTGGCCTACAATTCAAAACAACCAGACATGGAATCGAAGATTCCGAAGAGTCCACCGCGACCATCACTTCTTAGGTGGACGGTCACGTCCTCTGAGTTCTCTGTACCCAAGTTAGGGACCCAGTCTTTCTAGGGGACCTCATCCTTTACCGTTGGGGGAGGTCATAAGAACGAACCTTTTAAAGTACCTGGCTCCTCGGACCTCCCGACGTCAGGAACCCCAACGTTTCTCGGCCTGTGTTGACTCTCTGACTCGTGTGTGTGTATGTGAGATCTAAGATTCCAGCAAAGATCAGACAGATGTAAACGAAGACTCAGACTTGGTTACTTTGTTTTTACAGGCTGTCTCTAGTGTACCAAAGAGTGGGAGCCGTACTAGGAGTCTAACGAAAAACTTTTGTAGACAAACCTTAAAGGGACATAAAAAGACAGACATCGGAAAACGAAAGAAAAGAGGGAGTGGGAAGAAGGGTAAGGGTCGTGACTGACCAAAAGGGACTGGGATGAAGAGAGGGTAATTGAGGACGACATAGAACGACGGAGGAGAGGTACACAGTGTCTAACCGAGAAAGTTAGTAACGGAGAGGTCGTTCAGTAACAATTTTACGTGTCGACAACACATAGACTATCGACCCCACTCCATTTCGGTCTTACAATACCCTTCTCAGAAGGGTCGTACCGAGAGGGACCCAAACAACTTCTTCTCGTCAGTAAAAAGAGGTAGAGACGAGACCATTTACTTTAGCTGTCGATTACTATTCATAGTGTCTCCACTTATTTGTTTTCGGGTCCTTTCGTGGGGCTTACCGACTGAGACAAAGAACGGACACTTTGGCAAAGAGGTAGGTGACGTGTAAGCGGGAGGACAGTACGACGGAACGCTTGTAACACTCACAGTACCCTTGTTCATGACACTACGCGACCGTGCTGTAGCCGGGACCGTGTAGGGATTGAGTCACCCCGAAAAGGAAGGACGCAAGAAAACTTTTCGTCCTACCTCTAAAAGACACCACTCATCGGTGTACCTAAGAGAAGGAAACAGACGTGTAATGACCCGAGGTCGTAGTGTCGACAGATACCAACCCCCCTTTCCTAAGTCGAACCACCAGATTAGATTTGTTCGTAAACTTTTACCTTTACATATACAATATACAAGGGAGTCACGATAATATGTAAAAGATCCAAAAATGAATCACAAAGTAAAGAGTAAGGAGAAGACCAACTACAAAAATATAAATCTTTTTCTTTAGAGGGACAGAAAGATTAACAATCATACACACATACATGTGTAAATTTATTTCATTTAGATGTTACATCCCACGTCAACTAAGACTTTACATACTATCATGTGTAAAACAAAAGGAAGATTATTTACTAGGGTAACGTAACGAAGGACCCAATGTCGGTCCTTAGTTCAATACATGGAACTAAATTCCTCATATTTGCCAACCCAGAACTTACATAACACATCAAGAATGTGACCCGGATTAAGCAGGATTGTGTCACATAACACATCCAGAATGTGGTCCGGATTAAGCAGGATTGTGCATCACCTTCGACTGCGTCGTGTTATAGTCTTACGTAACGACAACGGTTTTCTAAATCACTTACAATTAAAGTGAACAGAACGGAGGTCTCGGTTGGTAATATCAAATGATTGTTTCGTTTTTACATTTATTCGGCTTGAAAAATTAAAAATAAAATAACCGGTTTCCGAAAACAGTCGAAAAAAGAGGTACGCGACATTCGTCGTTGTCACTAATTTATAATTCTTGCCACTTGTAGTCATCCCCTGCTACTATCCGTCCGTCTATAATTGACAAGTATCGGACTATCTGTAAAAACAGACATCTTTGAAAATTTACAAGTCTGACAACTCCTGTCAAGTAACCAAAATAATAATTTCTAGATTCCTATTTTAGACATTTAAGGACTTGTATAAAGGACGGGGGAGGGATGAATAAAAAATTCACAAACATGGTTTAGGTCAAAATCCATCTCAATTAGTGAAAGAAGACTGTCGTCTCCCGATAACCGTTATTATTTGATCCTGGTTTCTATCTCTTCATCCATAAGAGTAATTACAGTACTACTTCTCTGTAAACAAAGTTTGGTAAGAAGAAGACCGTATCATAATCCACAAACAGTACTCTTCTGGTTAGTTTCAGTTGTAAAAGGATCGACAGTATCTGTCTTTGTTTTATTTTAAAGTAGTTTACACTTACACTTTGGGGGAGGGAAATTCAACATACACGAAAGGAGAGACGGTACAGAGTGGAGGGTGGAGCAGGAAGGGGTCTAACTGATGACCGGCCTTCTCTCGTACTCCGACACCCAGTCTCACGACTCGCCGACCTTTCCTCCTTCCTCCCGTTCCCCTCTCAGCAGAAAGTCGTCAGAGAGTTCGAACGAGACTAGAATAAGGTAAACACCGCGCGGCGGGGGGGGGGGATGGCGGGGCAGGCCAAAGGACGGAAACGTTGGTCGACCTCGGAAAGGGAGGACTCGAAGAGACGTGTCCGTGGAGGGACCCGTATCGACGAGACAGGGAGAAAGGAATGTCTCTGAGTATGGACGGTTTATTCACCGACAGGAAACTTTTCCTAGTACCTAAAATTCTCGGACGTCTTTACCGAAACGGTCTCTAGCGGGAAGGCGAGAGTATTTCGTGGTCAATGAAATACCAATTCGGACTAAGAAACTTCGAAATAGTACAGTCAAGGGCCTACCACTCGCTACGTAGATCGCATGGTCGATGTTATTACTTAAACACGGGGAGTCCTTTTAGAGTCTGTGACTTTCTTACTTAAGACTTCTTCCACCGTGTATCATCTAATTTGTACCTTCTATTGAGAAACCCGTCGCAATTCCATATAAATCTCAAGAAGACACATTCACAAGTGAACGAAATGAGAGACGAAGTTTTACTCTCGATTCATCTAAAGACATCCTCGACTATATCAACGTCTATGTTTGTTCTTCTATAAGACCAATTTTTTTTTGATTAAAAGAACGAATTAAACTGTAAGTCTGTTGGTCTAAGACATTCCTACGATATTACCCTTTCTCTTTTTACTTAACGTCAATCCTCAATCAGTATCCGACCTCACTTGTCCTTCCTAAAATCACTCTCCTTTACTATCAAGGACCAGATTAAACAGTTCTAATCATGGATACTTTACTTGTGGCCTCCTACGTTTAGTCACAGAGAGAAAAAATTAGGTAAGGGGAACCTAAAAATCTTGAGAATCCCGAGTTCGGGTTGGGTAAGATTTATTCATTAAAAAGATGAAAAATTAAATGAGAACAAATTATTTTGAGTCCCATTTCAATACTCAATTAAAGATATTCACGAAGATTTGGTCAAAGGAAAGTACTATTGTAATCTTAGTGATTTTTAAAAATAACTTTCAGACGTGTCAGTGGGATGGACCATTAGAATAAAACTTTGTAGGTAGTTCACAAGGAAAAACCGAAGAGCACTTCACCTTTAGGACGTTGTCGAACAACTCCGTTCTACGTACGACGAATAACCGTTCGACACGTCTCCTTTTTTTTTTAAGAATTTGTGTTTTACGGTAACTATATAGGCAAAAAAATTAGACACCGTCGGGTCTTTTGTAGCTAAGTCGTTAAGATGTTTGGTTTCTCTTGAAGTCGGTCATAAAAAAAGGGAATGTTTCATTTTATAAACACAATATGTTTTGTCATTAAAGTCTAGGAAAGGTTTAATGCAAATCGTTACGAATTCTTTCGTTGTTACATAAAACAGAAAATCTCTCGACGTCACCGTACCAATGACCAATAATCTCGGAGGGGGAAATTCTATGATTGAATCTTACGTCGGTCCTAGGACCGACATGGATCCAGAGGGCGACAAAGATTTCCCGTCCAAGGGGCAACGACTGGACGTCGGTCCAGGAACGTAACTTTAGTCGACGAGATCGCAAGAATCGATGAGACGGGAAATCTCCAGAGAGGACTGGGTTCAGTCCACAAGACTAGTAACCCATTACTCAAAAAAGAGGAGGAAAGGTTTTCGTCTTTAGCAAGGTCAAAAAGGTAGACTTGTTTAAAGTTTCATTCGGAAAATAGGAGGAGAGTGTAAGTCTTTACTCTTGTCACCCTAAAAGAGTTTTATGTGTCAGGGTGAACCAAAACGGGGGGGAGAATCAATTTTAATTCAGTACGTCAAGTCAAATTTGAGAGGAGAGTAAAAGGTAAAGGAAAGAAACTAGAAGGCGTATACTTTTATGTCCTTTCGGACACAGTGGTCCCACGACAAAACACGGAGTAGGTCGAGACATTCGAGTCACCACTACTTTCACGACTGCATGATCTAGGTCGTCAGGTGAGGGTGAAGAGGGGATAAAAAATAAAATAAAAAAATGAAATAAGGGACTTCTTCGTGAAGTTTCGGAACAAACGGCAAATAAAAGTAAAGAACTCGAGTCATCTGACTATGACGAGAGTAGGACACGAATTGACTGACTGACGATAACGAAGAACTTGGTCGTCACGTGACGGTCACAATTGCGATAACCGTAGCTGGACAACATGAGAGAAGGAGTGACCCTTACTCCTTAGCCTTCCCTCCCCGTGTTTTCGAAAATCCTCGATTAAAATCGGATTTTCATGTTCAAAGTTTTTAGTGAAATGATGTAAAACCTTTTACCACTATTTCACTTATCAAGAAGGTCAGTTCTACAAAGACTTCAACCAAAGGTGATTGAAAAATACACAATGAGATGAAAGATTTCCCTTTTTTTACCATCAACACTTTCCTTGTTTTGACAAAATGTACCTCACAGTACAAATAAAGGGATAGAAGACTATTGGGACCTCGGTTCTAATAATACTACACAACTAACTAATATCGGCAATTCAGAGAATGATTAGTCAAAGTAGTGAATGAGAGTTAAGTGTGAATGTGGAAACTAAAGAGAAGGTATCGTCCCACTATACCCAACAGTAACTGATTACTTCTTGTCTTAACCAAAGCCGTTCTCTGTTTGCCTTACGGCCGTGGTCAGGATTTTACGTAATTAGAAATTATTAGGTGTAGACACACAAATATTTACTATTTTGGTCTCTAACAATTACAACTATGAGAGAAAAGGTTTGTCTTTCACTGTATTCTCAAACATGAACGTTTGATGCAATTTACGCATATCGACTTACGGTTCTTACACTGGAACGACTCCTACGGTTTACATAATTAAGTGACTAAAAAAAAAAAATCATCGTACAACGTGAAAACGACAACCCTCTTAATCTACTACAGAACTCCTTTCGGGTGATCGGGTTGACGAGCAAAAGAAGAAAATCAGTAATTAAGTCGTTTCACGAGTTACCTAGAATACGACACCCGTACAAAGATCTTAATTTCTTTATTTTGACTTATATTTACCGTTTCCCTGGACAGGAGTACTTTGAATTTAAGATTATTCTTTCTGTCCTTTATACGTTTATCATTTATCGAATAACAACCCCCCTCCCTTAGTCTAACGAAGAAATAAAAAAATTATATTTAAATAAAATTAACCTCCGATTAATGAAATGTCATAACATAACCAAAACGGTATGTAGTTGTACTTAGACGGTACCCACATGTGCCCACAAGGGATAGGACTTGAGGGGAGGGTGGAGGGAGGAGTATGGTAGGGAGACCCAGTAGGGTCACGTAGTCGGGGTTCGTAGGACATAGTAAGTAGCTCGGACCTGACCACTAAGTAAAGCGTATACTATATGTACAAAGCCACGGTAAGAAGGTTTAGTAGGGTGGGAGAGGGAGAGGGTGTCTCAGGTTTTCTGACAAGATATATAGACACAGAGAAAACGACAGAGTGTATGTCCCAATAGCAATGACAGAAAGATTTAGGGTATATATACGCAATCATATGACATAACCACAAAAAGAAAGACCGAATGAAGTGAAACATATTATCCGAGGACAAAGTAGGTGGAGTAATCTTGACTAAGTTTACATAAGAAAAATTACCGACTCATTATGAGGTAACACATATACATGGTGTCGAAAGAATAGGTAAGCAGACGACTACCTGTATATCCAACGAAGGTACAGGACCGATTAATATTTGTCACCACGCTACTTGTAACCTCACGTACACAGAGAAAGTTAAGACCAAAGGAACCACACATACGGGTCGTCACCCTAACGACCCAGTATACCGTCAAGATAAAGTCTAACGAAGAAATCTACCGTTATTAATCCCTGCCACAGAGATTCTTTAATTATAAGCTTGTTCTCCGAGTCACTTACTTCCAGTTTTCGTTCAGATCCTCACTCCATAGGTCCATCTCGTTTCTCGCTCATACTTCCGGGATTTGTCCCCACACAAACTCACGACCCGTCCCCTGGGTCTTCCTTTAGAAACCCCGACTTCGTATCACCCCTTCCCTCTACCTTGTCTTACTATCCACCAATCTAATCTCCCGTTGGGTTCTGGTCGAAGACATCCCAAAACATCCAATACTAACCTTAACTCCTTAAATTCACACTACCACCTCTTCCGTCTCTTACCGTACTAGGTCCCGTCTGACATTTTCCCAGTAACACCGACAACTCACCTGATATCTCCCCCGTCCCGTTTTTGTCACTCTGAGCAATCCCCCAACAACGTCATCGGTCCCCCTCCCACCCCCCGAACCAGTACCGATCTACACACCCATCGTCATCACCCCTGTCCTACAAAAACCGGACTCTCTAACCACCATCTGTCACCAAGACAGGTCACCTTCTGTTTTCTTCCTCATTTAAAAACTTTCTCTTTAGACCTCAAACCAAAACTTCTACATCGTAAACTCTTCGGATATACCGTAGGCCCCCTCTTCCGTGACCGTGGGGTGAGGTCATGAGGACGGACCTTTTAGGGTACCTGCCTCCTCGGACCATCCGACGTCAGGTGCTGAAGTGAAAGTGAAAAGTGAAAGTACGTAACCTCTTCCTTTACCGTTGGGTGAGGTCACAAGAACGGACCTCTTAGGGTCCCTACCCCCTCGGACCACCCGACGGCAGACACCCCAGTGTGTCTCAACCTGTACTGACTTCACTGAATCGTCGTCGTCGTATACCGTAGGCCTCCCGCTGAAAACTTATCCGTCGACCAATATGCTTCTGAGACCTAAGACTCATCTCTAGATCCGACCTCTTCTTTCGGATACTCAGCAATCCCTAGATCTACGACAGTGGGTCCTGTGGACAGGACGTGATGTCAGTGAACCTCCGGGTCACTCTCGTGTCTACCGATCTGGGGTGTGGGTCAAAGACTGAGTCATCCAAACCCACTTCGACCTCTGAAACGCAAAGACCGTTAAAGGATCGACTTCGACTTCAACGGCAGACCCTCGAGGACTAGACCCCTTACTCACTCCCGTCCCCAAGAGTTGAGACTGATACACTTTGCAGGACCCGGTCTGGGGTGTCTACGGTCGAATTACCCAGACTCACCTTATGAGACACCATTCGACAGGTCCACTAATAATACACATCGGTCCCAACCTTGATGACTCTCTTCTTAAGCCTCCTGACTTGGGATCCCGTGAGGTTTTACATTCTCTGGTACTTCTCCTTTTTCTTGTCGGTCACTGTCTTTGCCTTTTATTCCTCTCAGACCACGAGATCTTCGCCACGTCTCATTCTAAAACACCTTGCACTTTCTCTGGTGGACATAGGTAAAGTCGATTGTGAAGGGAACTGAAATCTTATCCGTCCCGTACAAAATTTTCCTTTGATCATGAGGGTCAATACCAGTACATACATACCCAATATTTTTCGAGTCTCTATTTATTGAGTAAAAAATACCCCGTCGTATAATGGAAAAATTTTTTTTTGAAAGATATCGATCCAAGATTAAGTTAACTTTAATATTACAGTACCCTTATTTAGAAAAACTATTTTATTAACAATATCAGAGGCCGAATTAAGTCAATCATTATCTTAGGGAATAAAAGTGTCAACAAGGAAATTCAGATGAAGTGTGTTTTAGGTTCTTAGTACAGTAAATTTAAGACGAACGTTTTTTCCGTTTTTGTACATAAAAATTCTCTCAACTTGGGGTCAAAAAACAAACAAACAAATACAACGTACAATGAAAAATGACTTTCACCTGTCTCATTTGATCGAATCATAAGGGACAAAGTCTAGACGATTTTCACCGAAACCCAGTCTAAAAGGAGGAAGTCTTGACTTAAGGAAAACGGACCTAGGTAGGACGGGTAATGGTTGGCCGTTTGAGGATGAATGGGAAGTTCTGGGTTGAGGTAACAGACAAGAAAACGTTCTAGTATGGTTAGGGAGGTATAGTCTCTCTCAGGATGACAGACAGGACAACAAATCCCAGGAAATCGATCGGGTCCTCGGAGGACTTCCGTCACTAGTAACGAAGGAAAAATAGGAGTCACGGTTCTTGTCACGAACTGTTGATTTTCCGTGAGGTCTTTACAACCGGGTTAATTTTTCTCAAGCGTCAAGAGAATCTTATTTGTTCATAAGTTCTTTTCTTTCATGATTTTAAACATTGAATGTATCGGAAAGTAGGATACCGACCTTCGGTAGAAAGACGTAGACACAAAGTGTCAAATACACGATTCAACAAAGTCAACATAGACTGAGAAACGTTGGGATACCTGACATCGGACGGTCAGAGGAGGCAGGTACCCTAAAAGGTCCGTTCTTATGACCTCCCGTTCTTACGGGAGGAGGTCCCCTAGAGAGGCTGGGTCCCCAACTTGGGTGTAGGGAATACAGAGGACTAAACCGTCCGCTTAAGAAATGGTGTTCACGGTGGGCCCTTCGGGTGTTAAGTGTCAAATACCCTAGTAAGATAAACGGAAGGGGGCCCTTCTCTAAGGTGACACTATTCTAATAAGACAAAAGAAGCAGAGTTTTTATCTTGGACTTTATCACCAGGGTTTTAGACAGTTAAATTTGGTCTGGAGATGTATACATCTGGGACGGACTATGATTAGGTAGTACATGTCTTTAACACAGTGTATTCATGACATCGTTGTAAGACCCGAATACATAACAGGTCAAAAAAAGTAATAGAGTAAAAAAAAATTAATTATAGACAATCATTGATTGGTACAGAAGTTTCTTTTACCGGTTAATCTTTGTCTAACCGAGAACCCTCCCAAGACAGTAATGGGTCTACCAGTCGTGACCGATCCATTAAAATCGATTCCCGACCTTACAACGATTCTCGTCGTTGTGTGCTTATTATCCGAGGTCTATACACTTTCACTGTTCGTCTCCATCCATTCTTTGTGCATAAGTACTTTTTCCTATGAACGACTTGCAAATAAATTTTAGACTTTATTTTCGCATCTATTTTTTGTGTATTCCTACACTAGGTCTTACAGGAGGAAGGACAAACACGACGTCGTCAATTATAGGACGAGAGAACCTGACCAGGGACATAGTCTCCGAGACGACTGGACCCGAACGGGTGGTCCGGGGAGACGTCCACGGAGATCTCACCACGAAACGGGTATCGGATCAGTAGGAAACAAGGATTCTCCGTATGAGGACTCGAGTAGTGGTGACGGGTGGGGTGGGGTGTCCGATGGGATCATGGAAATTCATTTTTATTATCTCCCAACCAACACGACGGATCTTGTATCTATAAAGTCAGTCTTCGGAATCCAAAGAAAAGAAAAAAGAAAAAAAAAAAATGGTAAATAGTAAATAAATAAATAAAAAATGAAATATTATAACATAACAAAAACGGTATGTAGTTGTACTTAGGTGGTGCCCATATGGACACAAGGGGTAGGACTTGGGAGGAGGATGGAGGGAGGGGCATCGTAGGGAAACCCAGTAGGGTCACGTGGTCGGGGTTCGTAGGACATAGAACGTAGCTTGGACCTGACCACTAAGCAAAGTGTATACTATAATATGTACAAAGTTACGGTAAGAGGGTTTAGTAGGGTGGGAGAGAAAGTCGTATGATGTCACGAAAGTGAAAACGATAATTTTCAACAAAATATGGTTCCTTCAAAATAGTACTGTCATTCGAGAGTAATAATTCACATTAATATTCGTGTCACTTAAAAATTTGTGAAACTCTTTTATCATAAAATAAAATCATGTACGTCATTAATATGTAGATATATCTTTTATGCATCTTTGGTACAGTGGACGTTACGGTCATAAAAATGACAGCCAGGGTTTAAATATATATGATACGGTAAAAGGAGTTTAGGGTCATTTGGGGGTCCGACATATAGAAAAGGATGGAAGAAAGTAGGTCTTCATCGTGTTTTTACGGACACCTGACTGGTACACAGGGTGGAACGACAGACCTTTCGTACCACGGGGAGGGACGTCCCAGAGAGACACATCTGAGGAGAAACCCAGGGATACCATCTACGGTTTGTAGAACTGTGTCCACTCGTAGTGACACACCCATGAAAGGTATCGATGAATACAAATGTGAACTCTCAACAGGACTGCATAACCCTGGGTATTACTATTTAAACACTGTTCTCCCCTACCTTCGTTCACTTTGCCAATAATTTCCTTTCCTTCAGGGAACCGAAAGTTTTCCGGACAGAGATAGTCCGTCATATCTCGTCGCTAGTTCACCTTTTTTCCCTCGTCCGTCCGCGGAGTAGATTAGAAAGAGGACCCCCGGGTCCACCTGTTTAACCGTTGGGACAAGTGTCGAAAAAAAGGGAGAGGGGAAACATGGTATTCTTGACGATTAGCCTAGGTACGACGACGTTGACGCCAATCAATAATTGTCTTATTTTCGTCTAAAGAAGTTTTCTTGCCCACCCCCTTTGCTGATATGTTTTAACGTTCCAACAATCTTAGAATTTACGTGTCGTCAGCTAAAAAAGGGAATAAGACTTAATATGCTACTTATGTTGAGAAAGTAGACAGTGATATGGGTAAAGAAGTCTTCCGTCGGTTTATAATTCGAAGAGTTTCTTTTTTCCTTAGGATCTTTCTCCTTTTTATAACTCCTCCTTATTCTTACCCATTCTCATCCCCCTTTAATTCAAAATAAAAATAATTAAACAGGAGAGTTCTCTTTATCTTTGAACGGACGAGATACTAAAGGGGAGGGGACGGAGAATGGAATGTAGTTTCGTTCCTAATCTTGTCTAAATCGACCATCGATAAGACGTAAAACACAGACCACAAGACATCCTCATTTCAAGTCTTGGATACAGAAAGAATATCTACTGTCTCATGACACCTAGATCTGAAGGCACACCTCCTGTCCGATCGATACAATATAGGTTTGTTTAGAATGAGAAAGGAGTTTCTTAAAAGACGTGGAATTTCTGAAAATTTAACATATGGACTCGAAATTTCGACAGCCTTTCTCACATACAAATACTCCTACGACTCATGTCCGTAACTCGTCTAAAAGTCGTACCATCAAACATATAAAGTCCCACAGAGACTATAAGTATTCCCTATGGAGGACTCTAGTAGTTTATAGTGTTTCTACCTTCACCGAAGACGAAAGTTGGTTTAATTTAGAAACCAGTATTGTACAGAAGTGTGTATTTCAACTATTTGAAAGTTCCAAAACAGAAAATAAATCACCATAAAGAGTGTTTCTTTGTCAAAAATTAGTGAACTGGTCTTAACCTCCTCATTTCTAGACTTGGCTTACCGTCACCCTTGTTTCACTCGTGGGTCCAATTCGGTGTAACGAGTCCAGGGAGTTGTCGACATCGTGTTCTGACTTTTAGTACGGAGTCATTTTAGTCTGGGACGGGGAGAGAGTGTGGAACATCCAGAAAATCCTTATCAGGTCTGATTCTTACAATGTAAAATCACGACTCTTAAAGGATATACACAAATCCCGAGACCAAATAGAACTCAATTTCTAAAATCTCTAGCTTTATCATTTCAGATTATCAGACGAAACCTTGGTCAGACAACAACGTACAGGTCAAGATTGACAACGAAGGACTGGACGTATGTCCGACCAAGGTTTATCCCTTTCCTCATGTAGTTCCGACATATAACAGTGGGACGAATAAATTGAAGATACGTCTCATGTAGTACTCTTTGTGACCCGACCTACTTCGTATTCGACCTTAGTTCTAACAGCCCTCTTTATAGTTATTGGAGTCTATACGTCTACTGTGGTGGGAATACCGTCTTTCACTTCTTTTTGATTTCTCAGAGAACTACTTTCACTTTCTCCTCTCACTTTTTCAACTGAATTTCGAGTTGTAAGTCAGTCTTTAGAATTCTACTACCGTAGACAAGGGTAGTGAAGTACTGTTTATCTACCCCTTTGTCACCTTTATCACAGTCTAAAATAAAACCCCCCGAGGTTTTAGTGACGTCTACCACTAACGTCGGTACTTTAATTTTCTGTGAATTGAGAAACCTTCCTTTCAATACTGGTTGAATCTGTCGTATAACTTTTCGTCTCTGTAATGAAACGGTTGTTTCCAGGCAGATCAGTTCCGATACCAAAAAGGTCATCAGTACATATCTACACTCGCAACCTGATATTTCTTTCGACTCACGACTTTTTAACTACGAAAACTTGACGCCACAACCTCTTCTGAGAACTCAGGGAACCTGATGTTCCTCTAGGTTGGTCAGTCAGTATTTCCTTTAGTCAGGAATTATAAGTAACCTTCTTGACTACAACTTCGACTTTGAGGTTATGAAACCAGTGGACTACGCTTCTTGATTGACTAAACTTTTCTGGGACTACGACCCTTTCTAACTTCCGTCCTCCTCTTCCCCTACTGTCTCCTACTCTACCAACCTACCGTAGTAGCTGAGTTATCCGTACTCAAACTCATTTGACGTCCTCAACCATTACCTGTCTCTCCGGACCGTAGGACGTCAAGTGCCCCAACGTTTCTCAGCCTGTGCTGACTCGCTGACTTTGACTTGACTTATCAGACAAAATGGAACATAAGGGAATGAACTGAATGGTACGTGGATCACTCTCTCGGAAAATCAAAGAATGGAGGTCAAGAAACATCCTTTTACAGATGGGTTTTCCTGAAATTACTCACAGTACATCACTCCAATAGGTTACCCGAAGGAAACCTTTCTGTAATCCATCGAAATCATGAATTATGGTCTCCCGTTAATCTTTTGAACACCAAACTTAGGTCACCCGGTTCACTTTATTATTACATATTATCGTCCGAATGTTTTTTTGTTTTGGGTCTCTCAAATATCATGTTGGGAAACTCCCGTATTAAAAATACATCTTACCCACTATCCGGAAACGTCGATGAGACACAACCTGAAGTCGTCACTTCAATTATCACTCTGAGTATTTGGACTCTGATGTCACCTCCCCTATCAACCTTTGTGTCATGTCGTCCATAAACGCACAAACCTCACTTCTATACACCAAGAACATTCTCAAGGCAGTACAAGAACCCCTAAAGAAGTAATGGAAGTACGGAATCTTCATGTGTATAATACGGAGAGTCATGACTAAAAGTAAAAGTCCTTGGTCACTGTGTAGTTGTCAAACGTTAAAGAACCCATTCCTGAATCCTTTCAAAATGGGATAAAACTTACTTGAAAATTTGGTATTCTGTATCTTTCCAAACAGTAGGTTCCAAGTACAAGGGACAAACTTCAACTCCCTCGTCCAACGATACCGAGAAACAAGGGTAAACCTCCCATGTCCATCTCCTTTCACAAGGAAAGACAAAATATGATGAGATCACACTCTATCTCAACCAAGTGTCATTCCATAACACAACTGTCGGACAAGTGTCGACCGAAAGGTGGAAGGAATGGGACTATCTCGTGGAGGACCATTCTCACTCTAGGATAAATTTTGTGTGGTTTGTAATCATTCATGACCCTCAGGTATCAGTTCAGGAAATCATTTGACAAGTGACATTCGTGATTCGACGTGTGACTCGTCTAAGGTGTAAAATTTACAGACGAAACCTCGTGTGACCCCATCGACCGAAGTACTTAGACTTATTCATTTTTTGAAAAGGGAAATAACTTTGTCTAATTTGTCCTCTGTGGATGTCTCTCTACGATATGAGTTTTATTAAATACCTAAAAGATTTTGTAGATTTATTTACGGTTTAGATCCTGTAAGTAACTTAAATACCTAATAACTTTCGAGTAAAAAGTGAGTGTGGTAACGAGAATCCATAATACGTCCATAAAGCCAAATGATATTTCTACTGGTCCCTTCAGAAACGACGACCGTAACGTCTTGACGTGATAGATTAGTGTAACTAAACCTATACTAGCATCTATTCTACAAGTCACTAAAGGCATCTATACCTCGGGTGGTACGATAGGTGGTAACGGTAGATATTTGTTTTAGTACAAACAGGAAATAGTGTCGTTTCTTTTCTAGGATTGGTTATGAAACACAATCCTAGTCGATAAACATTTCTCCGGAATGTTTATCGACTCTTTTCTCTTTGTTTTCCGTTTCCTCTTTTCCTTTTTATATGGGTAGACTTACGTCTCAAGGTTTTTTATCGTTCCTCATTATTCTTTCGGAAACATTCACTCGTGACGTTTCTTTATCTCTTTTTGTTATCTCATCCTTTCTGATCTCTAGACGAGTTCTTTTAATCTGTATGGTTCCTTTATAAAGTACGTTTATGTCCGTATTATTTCCTGTCTTTACCATACTTGGATTCTCTTCGTCTTCTATAATCCTCCACCGTCATTGTGTGTCTTCTTGATATATTTTTTCTAGAATTACTGGGTCTATTGGTGTTAGTACACTAGTGAGTGGATCTTGGTTTGTAGGACCTTCCGCTTCAGTTCACCCGGAATTCTTCACAGCGATACTTGCTCCATCATCTCCACTACCTTAAAATCGACTCGACAAAGTTTGGGATTTTGTACTACGACACTTTCACGACGTGAGCATACGGTCGTTAAAACCTTTTGAGTCGTTACCGGTACCCTGATCTTCTCCAGTCAAAAGTAAAGTCAGGGTTTCTTCCCGTTACCGTTTCTTACAAGTTTCATGGTGTGTTAACGTGAGTGAAGTACACGATCGTCCATTACGAGTTTTAGGAGGTCCGATCCAAGTTGTCATGCACTTGACTTATGAAGATCTATAAGTTCGACCTAAGTCTTTTCCGTGGTCTCTAGTTTAACGGTTGTAGGTAACCTAGTATCTTTTTCGTTCTCTCAAGGTCTTTTTGTAGATGAAGACAAACGAACTGATGTGATTTCGGAAACCTACACACCTAGTGTTGTTTGACCTTTTAAGACTTTCGCTACCCTTATAGTCTGGTGGAATGGACGGAGGATTCTTTGGACATACGTCCAGTTCTTCGTTGTTAATCTTTACCTGTACCTTGTTGCCTGACCAAGGTCTAACATTTTCCTCATGTAGTTCCAACATGTAACAGTGGGACGGATGGATCGAATATACGTCTCATGTAGTACGCTTTGCGACCCGAACTTTTTCGTGTTCGACCTCAGTTCTAACGACCCTCTTTCCAGTTATTAGAGTCTATACGTATACTGTGGTGGGAATACCGTCTTTCTCTTCTCCTTGATTTCTTGGAGAACTTCCAATAATCCATTTTCTGGTCCTGTGGTTTTTCTCACAGATTGTCCGAAATTACCCCTTCGTGAGGACCCGCCCCAAGGGCCTGGGATAGCTCCGTCCAGTTCCTTCAGGCCTGACACGACCCTTCACCAAATATACGCAAGCAACACCCCCTACCAGTCCGGTCTAGCGGGTTTTTCCATTCCAATCACTTGCCCCCAAGCCTATCCAGCGGTCCGCCTCAGCAGCGCACCGACCCCACCCCGCCGAAATCGACCGCTTCACACGACGGTAACCAGGGGCCATAGACCCTCCGAGGAAGGTGATCCCTGAAGTGGGCGACCGCCCTCTCTCCTCCCCGCCGGGTAGTACCGGGGCCCCAGGCCGGAAAGTTTCCACTTTCTCTACTTACTTTTTTAGACCGAATTTTGAGTTGCAAGTCTTTAGATTCTAGTACCGTAGACCAGGATAGTGAAGCACCGTTTATCTACCCCTTTGTTACTTTTATCACTGTCTAAAATAAAAGAACCCGAGATTTTGGTGACACCTGTCACTGACGACGGTACTTTAATTTTCTGGGAACGAGGAACCTTCTTTTGGATATTGTTTGGATCTGTCGTATAATTTTTCGTCTCTGTAATGAAACGGTTGTATTCAGGCAAATCAGTTTCGATACTCTCAACCTGGAATTTCTTCCGACTCACGGTCACTTGACTACGAGAACTTGACACCACAACCTCTTCTGAGAACTCTCAGGGAACCTGATGTTCCTCTAGTTTGGTCAGTTAGGATTTCCTTTATTTGGGACTTATAAGTAACCTTCCTGACTACCACTTCGACTTTACGGTCACGAAACCGGTTGACTACACTTCTCGACTGAGTAACCTTTTCTGGGTTACGACCCTTTCTAACTTCCGTCTTCCTTTTCCCCTACTGTCTCATACTCTACTAACCTACCGTAGTGGCTGAGTTACATGTACTCAAACCCGTTGAGACCCTCTACCACTTCCTGTCCCTTCGGACTGTATGACGTCAGGCGCCCCAGTGTTTTTCAATCTGTGCTGACTCACTGACTTGTTATTGTTGTTCATGAAACACAAAATCTTTACTTCATCGACGTTTTATATTCTTTAATATAGGAGGTCTTTTAGACATTTCAGTTTGATACCGTCTCCTCAGAGTACAAGACGAACTCTCTCGACTAAAGGTATTGTACTTCATACTCCTACATAATCTTTTTACGTTGAGTCACAGAATCAAACCCTACGTGTCTTAACTTATTACTTACTGTCACGTTTTACTTTCAACTAGTACTGACACTACATAAACATTAACCATCGTCATTAAAAATGTTACACACGAAAGTTTTTTTTGACGTCGTTGAGGAGTGATTTCAATCACTGATGGTTCTAAAGAACTTTTCACCCTCTTATTAAGTCAACGATTAACGAGTTTTGATATTTTATATATAACTAAAAACATCGTCGTCAGGTCCCTTTCTTACACCAGTATCATCTTAATAAGTGTTTTACCTTCATAAGGAGTAAAGAAGAGTTATAAGTTGTTGTCGGTGTCGACCGTTAAATTAAGTGTATTAAACGTCCAGCACACAAAGGATTGTCCGGACAGAATGGGAATAATTAAATTTTTTTATTTAATACTTATCCTAGTTCACAAACAGTGATTTGTGGAGTACTAGGGGCGTGTGGGATTGCTAGAAATAACTCGTTCTACCCGATTGTTTTAGCAATTCCAGAGACACTCAGTTACACAGTAAAGTACAATTAAATTTCTTCGGTTAGGAGAACTTTATGATTACCACTTTATAGTGAATCATGTCACGGAACATATGTCATTCATGCCTCTCCGAAAAAAATTGTAGTAAAAAATGTAACTTCATTTTGGTAGAGGTCAAATATATTCTTTAACAATTCTGTCTATTTATACGAAAGGTCTACAACGAGACACAAATAGGTGAAAAAGGGTCACAGTCAATTACATCATTTTAACCTCTCCCTCTTACCTAAGCTCCGTCCTTTCAACTCTTGACCTTCACAGACAGTCATTTTGAGGTCTAAATGAGACAACTAATTAATATAGTAATAAGGTGGAACCAACTGATTTAGGTAGAACACTTTCACTTCAGTGAGTCAGTACAGGTTGAGAAACACTGGGGTACCTAATATGTTAAGTACCTTAAGAGATCCGGTCTTATGACCTCACCCATCGGAAAGGGAAGAGGTCCCCTAGACGGTTTGGGTCTCTAGCTTGGGTCCAGAGGGTGTAACGTCCACCTAAGAAATGGTCGACTCGGTGTTCCCTCCGGGTTTAGGTAGAATCCAACTAAAAAAAAAAAAAAAATTTACTGTTGTCACACTTCCCTTCTTTACGAGAAGAGGACCGGTGTTGTTGAAAACTTTTTACTCTAAATACCCATAAAGAAACAGATAATCATAATAAATCTCTATCGTACCATAATGAAAATTTTTCCACTTACTAAACGAACGGTCTCCGACAACATCAAGTCTCAATCACACGAACAAGAATGACTCAAGGACATCAACATACGATATCATTAAATCTTTCCTTAATTGGGTCTCTTTAAAACCGGAGTTATTTATTAATTACATCTTTAGGACAAATAGAGTACAAATAAGAGACGACGGGGTTGTGTTGTCACTATCTCACATTGAATTTATACTAACGTAGATTAGTCATCAAGACTAAATAAACAAAGTCAGACCGGTTATTTTCAACCCTCGTATTTTGACGTTCCTTAACGAAGAGATTTTTATATAGACGATTTACGTGAACAGTAAATTTAGAATCTTGACGTGAGCTTAATTCACGACCCCTTAGGTCCCGTGGGATATGATCTAGACTAACCTTCTCCCGTGTTTGATTTAAGAATGACCGTATATAAATACATCCGGAGAAATGATTCAAACCTCCCACACGACCGAAAGATTCAGTAGTGACAACAATTATTTACGGTAAATTATAAATGACCGAAAGACTCGTTCACAAGAACTTACAAAGAAATTACTATAACATCAAATCTTATCCCTAGTCACTGATGGTGGAAACCCGGTTTAGGTCGAACGGTGGACAAAAACATTTATTTCAAAATAAATACGACGAGACAAATGTACAACAGACACCGAAGAAAACGTGCTGTCGTCGACTCAACTTACCAATCTGTCTCTTGTATACCGGACGTTTTGGACTTTACATAGGACAGACCGTCAAATATCCCTTTTCAAACGGATAAGGATGAGACCTTATCATTCTATTTCGATGTACTAGTGACTATTGAATATTTCTAGATTGATAATCAGACGTGAACCAAAGACCTCATCAGTCGGTGTGTAAATAAATTAGTTGTTTATAAATAACTTACGAATGAATATACAGACCAAGTTTCGTATATCATCCCCTTTTTTTTGTCTCAAGAGTCATGAGTGTCTTAAATACAAGACCACTCTTATCCTGTTTACTATGTCTCTTCATTCTATTCTTAATACCCCTCACAATTCTGACACGACGGATATTCTTTGTCTTGAATTTGAACATTCATGACTGACAGGGTGGTAGAACCAGATACTTCATATGGTCCGATATTATATAAGTACAGAGTCCGACAGGTGACATTCAATATGTAATGATCTACACACGATTAATTGGTTTTCATATGGATAATCGGACAGAGAGAGTCAAAACAATATTTGATTTTAGGATTACAAAACAAGAAAGTCTACAAATTAACTACTAATAAAACTAAATCAAGAATTTTCGATAAAAATTAATCTTTTTAAGGGAGTTTCGGAGAGGATCACAATTTTAGGATTCCTTTTATGATCGATTGGTTTATGTTATCACACACACACAAGTCAACAAGTCAGTACAGGCTGAGAAACGTTGGGGTACCTGATGTCGGGTGGTGTGAAGAGCCAGGTACCTTAAAAGGTCCGTTCTTGGGACCTAACCCAACGGTAAAGGAAGAGGTCCCCTAGAAGGGTTGAGTCCCTAACTTGGGTCCAGAGAACGTAGAGGAAGTAACCGTCCGCCAAAGAAATGGTGACTCGGCGATCCCTTCGGGGTTTGAGTGCTAAAATGTGTGTGTGTTTATGACTCCACATCTCATATATACATGTGTAACCACATGTATTACAGAAGTGACTCTCTCCGATCTTCGTCATTAAGGAGTCTTTGTTACTCGTCCGGGTTACGGGTCTAAAATCAGAGAATTGTGGTAAGAGGTGATTTTTCTTAGTCTCGAGACTTCTCTCCACTAACTAATATCCTGACCCCACTCCTTTTATTTTCTACTTGGATATTATGGAACACTGAAGATGTTTTATTTCTAAACTTCCTCGAAGATTACCAGTTTCGACCTTGTTAAACTCGTTGTTTTATTACCGTGTTAACCTAAAATTAGGTACTCACACACTCAAAAGACAAGTCATACTGTTTAGTAGTGTTAAATCGTCGTATTTTGTTGTGTGTAAATAATTAGAGTGCAAAAAGGGACAGTGTTCAGGTCAGTGTCGGAGTGAGTCAGGAGAAGAGTCCCGACTTTCCGAGGTCAGGTTCACAACCCAACAGAGTATGAGTAGACCTCCGAGTTGAGTCCCTATGAAACGAAGATCAGAGTAAGTCTGACAAACCTTCTTAAACAAAGATCACAAACATCTTCACTCCGGGACTTCAAGGTCTCCGACGGAACAGGAACGGCACGTCGAGTCAAGGGTAGTATCTTCGAATGAAACAGTTCCGGTAGCCCTCGTAGGAAGTCGAGTTTCTTCCGGATTCGGGAGAGAACCGTAGTCCGGAGTGCCCCAATGAAGGGCAAACTAATAAAGTTTCAGTTGACTAATACCTGAAATTAATACAGATATTTTAGGGAAATTGAAACGGTATATTTTATTAAAATCTTTACTATAGGGTAGTGAAGACAATATAAGAAACTAATCTTTGGTTCAGTGTCCAAGACGGGAGTCACTTTTTCACCTCTAATGTATTCTTAAACTGAGTGACCTTCAGTAAGACACTACACAGACGGTGTAACTCAGGTATACCTATCTTCGTCAGATTATTTATAGATTTGTTCACCTCTTCTCTAATAAGAAGGAGTATCATCTAAGGGTAAGTGTTTACACCTTCCTTTCTCCCTTTATTTCTTAATGGTAATCGTTCGTGGTAACATTATTTACGACGTCTGTCCTAAGAGATTACCTACGATTTTAATCATCCACGTTCTAACTCCTCTGTGTCCTAAACGTCTCAGAGTTTATAGAGGGGATTCTATGAGTAGTTGATGTTTCTCATTTTACGTCATTGACCAAAAACCTCGAACTATCTGTTGTCGAAACGGTTCAATAGTTCCGTTTTCAGTGGTGTTTACTTTGTAGTTACAGTAATTGGAGAACCATCTTACTTGATTTTTCCCGTGTTGTGAAAATAGTATGTGTAGGGTTTTACGTAATGGAACGAAGTCAGGACTGTTTTATTGTCTGATTCGGTTTAACTCCTTGTAAGATGCTTTGTTGACTAGACTTGAGAAGTTTTCGTAGTTCCAGTATTTACATTCCTTTCTGTCTAATCTGACTTCCTCTGACTTCTCTCTATTGTTGATCTACGTTATACTCTGGGATCTTACCTTTTTTCTTCGTGACTGACCTTTTTTTACCATTTTAAGTTTATAGAAATCATTAAAGAATGGTAAAATTCAAGGAGAACTATTAATATATTTCCAAGATATTCTACACTAGTGATCCTCTCCACCCGATTCCCTATATACTGTCGGGGAATATGTCCACCACGATCACCATTTCTTCGGTGGACGGTTACGTTTTTTACACTTTCCACGTCCAAGCTAGGGACCCAACCCTTCTAGGGGAGTCCCTCCTTGACTGTTGGGTGAGGTCATAAGAACGGACCTCTTAGGGTACCTGTCTCCTCAGACCGTTTCTCAACCTGTGTTGACTCGTGTCGTGAGAACACGATCGAAATATCGAAATGAGACTCAGAATTTAATTAATGTGTATTCTCGAGAAGACATTTTTTAAAATTACATTTGAACACGAATCTTAAAATTCAACCGTTTTCGTCTGTAATTCCAGTAAATGACTACAAAGTAAAAAATCAACGTACTTTTTAACACCTGTCATGACACATGTATCGGTAACTTCTCACTTATGGAGGTACACTTCACCACCTTAAACAACATGGAGTGTCTATCACGAATGTAGTGGTGCAACACGAATGTAGTAGTATCTGTGTCTGATCCCCGTTTTACTCTGAAAGAAATTTGTGAATCAAAATGATAATTTCGGAAGAGTACTTAAACCAAATAAATGATGAATACTTTTGTAAGAGAAAATTTTATCAATGGTGTGAAACAAATTTTCCAAAATGAATTGTAGTATGTATACTGTATATCTTTAGATACCAAGCTTTCCACAAATCAATAAATCCAACCAAGTCTTTCGAGACTTAACAGCAGAAATATACCTGTCACTTGTCTTAACCTAGTAGACATAATACAAAGAGTTTGTACAAAAGGCTAGTACAGTGTCAGTAGACGACACTGATACGAATATGGATACGATTACCCTCTACTTCAATAAAGAATCATTGATACTTTGATGACTACCTTTCTGTCCCTAACTTTGGTTTACCTCTTAAATTTTGTCAAACCCGTTCAGACAGTAATGGTACTTTTCTGAGAAACAAAGAAATTTCCTGTCTAAATCATTTACTCATCTATTGAGTATCGAAATTTCTCTCTAGAGAATCTTTACGTGGTCTGTTGGTGATCACGACGAATCTATACCGTCATAAAATATTTAAGTACTCGAAAGAATGTCGGAAAAAATACAAATGAACTTTATACCATATATTCTCGTCACGGACCCCGTACATATCACATTCGTCACCACAGGACATAATTGTATCTTAATGACCAAAAAACAAAAAACAAAAAACAAAAAAAAATGACAGTACTCAGATACTTAAGTCAGACAGTACATCTTTGTTAGTAATTATACATTCGTGAATGATAGAATGACGTTGACTAAGGGGTCACTGTAAAATTTTTCAGTCATAAACCGACGTCTCACGAAATTTAAAGATTTACCTGACCTCGAATCCCCGGTATCCCATAAAGTATCCTTCGTGTACTGGGACTCACCTGTGTGTCGTTGAAAACACATAGACATCGGTTCAACTACCGTCACAAATGGGATCTTCAACAAAAATGGGTTTACATTCATAAAAACGAAATAAATAAACCATGATTATGATTAAATGACGTCTACAGATTGTCATTTACTTATCAATTTGTCACGAAACTCCTAATACGATTTAAGTAGACGGAAACAATGAGACATTATGAAAATGAGTCTTTACATAGATATGAAGACTCCGCCTTTCACTCGACTACCAAGAATTTAATTTTTTAGTACAGAGATCTGGAGTATATTAAGTGACAGACAGAAATCAATTATTTTATTTTAAAAAACAAAATAAAATTATTTCAATTAATTTCACAAAACGAAATTAAGGATAAGAGTCTAATTCCTGGTACTTTATTGTTTCTAAATAATTAATAAACAATACGACTACCTCCCTGATTTCCTCATTTGTTGAACTAAGGATAGAGTACCGCGAATGGAAAATCAAACTTTTCTGTTTTTCGTTTTTAATTTACCTTTAGTTTATCAGCCATTTATCTGTGATAACCAGACAATCGTTATTTCTAATTTTCTACGTCTTATCACAAAGAAGAAATCACTATTACATGTGATATAAAATATCAACACACAGAAAATTAACTCGAAAGGAAGATTCAAAAACAACTTAGATACTAACTGAAAATCTTCAAAAAATCTTCAGTCAACAATAACGATAGAATTCATTTATAATGAGTATTTTCTAACAACCGGTGATACGACGAACGGGTGAACCCTCAGACTTAACTGAAGTAGTAAGACCCTAAAACAATTTGCATAACATCTTCACACCCAGTTCTCTAAACTCGAACATCTAACTAAACACTTAAACCCTTGAGTATGTCATCTTTTAACTTGAAAAGTCCTCCACTAAACTATTTATACAAATACGTACGAAGGAGAAACGAAATGTTTTTTCCATATTTTATAGTGAGAGAAACTCGACATACAAAAAGAAACACCTCACTATGGAAAACACTAGTACTTCTAATTTATGTACTTTGACACAGAACCAAAATGTGTTAACATTATAATTACGTCTCCCAAGGGATAGGGGTGAAGGAGAGGACACAAAAATGTCCTTCAGTCTACGGGGGGGTCGGTGGACCCTCGGTCAGTCTTAGGTCAAGAGTAGGACGGAACTCGGTCAGTGGTTACGGTGTCCTTTCTCCAACCAGAAGTCAAGTATAGAATGTATGGAAACACAAAACTCATATATTCCAAATTCACTCAAACGAATGGATACATGGACGAATATGTGTAAAAAAATTTCCGATAATATAAAAGAGTAGTCTACTTTCTTTATGGATTCTTGGATGTATATTGTTATTTATGACTTTTCTTCCCACCAAAGACCATCTAACTCACCAAAATGGTTTAGGGTCAAGTTCGAGGTCTCTTAGACGTACAGGTGTATCTTGGTCCTTCATATCAAATTTGTACTGACGTCAGACTATAAACTAGATCGACACATTTTTACTGATAATTAGTAACTTAAAACCATAACTAGGATTACTCCATTTCACGTAGACAAATCGACAAAACTAGTTAATGAATAGGGTACTATAAATTGTCATTTAAAAATTTACGTACTATTTTGGAATATAACATCTTGACATCCTAGAATCTTTACCTCGACTGGACCTTCTGATATCTCAGGTAAGTAGAGTTAAATACTTATTTCTTTAACTCCTGGCATCTCCAAGATATACTGGAAGAGTAAGAGTCTCTGATCAAGCACAGTCTCGGTCTTTTTCGTTACACTCGAAAAGGACTCGTAAGTCCAACAGGGCGTAGACGTCTGAGACTGGAAAGTGAGTCAAGACGTTCAACTGGCGGTATATAATAACGGAACTGACTCAGGAATCAGGAAGTAGCCAAACGAAGACAGAAGAAAGGGGGTAAACCTCCTTTTCAATGAGAATGACTACCACCTCTACCACTAGATCGGGCCACTCACATCTGTCCTAAATGTTCACACGACAAGGGAGATCACGACACGGGCCGGCGGCGGAGGATGACGGGCGCTCAGTTCGGAACGGGCGAACGGGACGGGGGACGTCACCTCTACGGTGAAACGGAGTGAGGGGAAGGAGAGAGTGAACGGTCCTTCTGTTTTCAACGACCGAACCATCGATTATAAATTTCCGAGGACTGGGGATTAAAATATTAATAAAGACATACTCAACATTTCTACTATTAAACAAAGATTAATCTACTTCAACGTAAATAAAATGTATAATTTTTGAGTCGTTGTACAATAAATCTTTCAATATAGTTATTTTTCTACCTAATGGGAATAGAGATGTAGTAAACACAATTTTACTTACAAATCATCCTTATTTTACTTTAAAATTAAAGATTATGGAAATGTATAAATTGAATAGTAAATTACACGTCAATTATGAAATTAAGGGAATAGTTTTATGATGCTATACAAAATTATTACCTCATCATTACCAAAAATTCGAAATCTCACGTACTCTTGGTAGACCTCTTGAACAATTCGACCTAACGATCCGGTGTGACGTCCAAAGACTAAGACGTAGTCTTTTAGGTGTAAAGGTTGGTCAAGGGGTCACGACGGCTACGACGACCAGGTTCCTGGTATGAGCTCTTGGTGACGAAATATTACCACGACATCACACAAAATTAGTAACACACTACACACATAAACAAAGAGATATTTGAAAGGAGACACCGGAGGACATTTAACCAGAACATACAGTGTAGGAGACATATTTAGCGAACAAGACACAATTGAGGGGATACCGAGACAACAGACCCTTTATACTGTCTGTGAAGACCTTCCTCGTGACCTCGGTTCGGTCACCCTCAAAGGGGTCTGAGGGAAAAGCACCGATAGTCAACATGGATGGAACACCATGACCCAGTTCCTTCACTTCATTTTTTCTTATCTCCTTTAATAGGACGTAACTTTCGGGTGAGTCCGGTCGGGGTCTCGATTTTACTTCTATAAACAACAAAGTAAAAGTGGTATTTGGACATTGTAGTAAGGATGATCCTCTTAAGACGAATAAAACATTCGTAGTCTTCCATTCTCCATGAAATAAACCTTTAGGATGTTATTTGGAAATAACGATGTTTGACTTTTTCTTGGGGAGAAGATGTAAGGGGCCATAGAAAAGTCGGGGAAGGTGGACTATGTGTAAATTCTTTAAATTTTCACATCTTACGGTTTACACTTCCTGTTCTACTGTCCTTTAAATCAATTTAGTTTGAAAATTGGATTTACTTATGTAAACGTTCTGTTTTAGGTTCCACAAGGAGACCACAATGACGTACCTTTGGTGAACAACTATACAAACCCAAAAAAGGGGGAGAAAACATATCACACTAAAGCCATTGATCATCACCTATGTATTGACTGTTGGTCCGATCAAAATTACTGGTAAAGGAAGTTTATCATTTTCTGTTGAAAATATTAAACGACTTAGACTTAACTAAAAACACTTACACGAGAAGATTGAAGGGACTCGGACACGACCTCCGTGGTACACGTAGGGAACCTACCACGAAACGGTACATACTCAATTTAAAGGAGATTTTAACCCATCGTTCATGAAAAAAAAAAATTACTGAAATAAACAAATTTATATCCTTCTATACGATCGAGGATGGACTATTGTAAACTAGTACACAAAATTACCGTCTACTGTTTAGTAAAATTACTAAACTATGTTATTACTTTTCGTAAAAAACAAACAAAATGGTAGTAAACCATACATGGTTGTTATATATATCACGTTTCATTTAGATTCTTTCGGAAATGATATTTTAAGGGGTTATAACTAAGGGTACATTAAATTGAATGAAATATGGAAATATTCAATATATGGGAGAGGGGAATAAATTCCTTCATTACTTTCTTCTCCTTTTTTTACATAAGTCAATCGTAGAATAAAAAATTTTACATAAGAAAGAGTCTTTGGTACCTGGCACTATCTGTTCTATTCCGTGTCGAAGACATGACGACTCACGATTTTATTGGTTCGATTTGTGAAGGAAAATGTGAATGAACAAAATTGTTCATTCTAATATTCTCTCATTTTAAGGTCTTAATATGTGTAAAAGAAATTATATGGGTATCCTCTATCTAAATGAAATTACCGCTTCTTAGGTCTTTGTGTGAACGGGTCTCTGTGGACGTGTTTTGTTCGGACGAAAGGACACCTCACGTTACAAGACCCAGGAAGGGTGTGAGGAACACCCCCAGTCGGCCCGACTGGATGGTGGGACCATGAGTCAGGGAAGTCCGAGTTCTTCAACGACAGAACGAGACGACAGTAAAACCCCCAAACTACAAACATAAGGGTAAGTCCTTCTTGTAAATAATTATTTAATGTATAGGACAACTCTTAAAACGTTTAGACTCCGACAGGATCCCAGGCTTGGTACGACCGTCGTCGTTCCGGTAGAGGAACAGGGTTCCAACTCGTGTCTCAGGCACGAGGTAGATCTGGACCCCGGGACGTTACGGGTGGGGGAGAAATGAACCACCAGGACCACAGTTCATATAGTTTTTCGTCGTCAGTGTTTAAGTAAAAGGGTGTAACACACGTCCGTTTTTATTCACATAGATATCAAACGATAAAGGGTAGATGTTTCCACATACACCCATACCGGTAATCTTAAATGTCCTTCCTCCCTCTGTGAGACCTCTAGATAACTGAAGAAATAGGAATACATCATAACAGAGGAGATACAAAGTACATGAAGGGTCATATTTTGAACTAAATATGAGAAGACAAACGTATGATACACCACGAAGAATGATTCACTTATTTTTTTTATAATCAAGTCTAAGAAACGATAATTGAAAAAGTAATGACTACAAACAAGAAAATTTTGCAGTTTTGAAGTCGAATCATAACGGTAACTAAAAATAAATTTGGTTTAGAAAAGAGAGAGAGATCTGGAGTATATTGTTGTACGAGAGTGGGTTTTTTAGTCTACGATACTTAATATGCTTGATTCCGTAACCTTCTTATCAATTCTATTGGGATTTTATGACTTTATATAAAATGTTCTTTTAACATCGGTTGTACAAATCTAAGTGAAATAGGAATAAAGAATTAGAAATTGTATACATAGAATTTTAAACTTTTCCCGTCATTCTTTACCGAATGATCATCTAACAGGACAAAAGATCGTCCCTTATATCCAACCGGTAGACTCATCTATTTATTCATATTAATAATAATTGTAGTTTTACTAGTGTAAAAATTGGAGACATTTTACAATTCGAATTACTTTGATCGTTTACGGGAAGATCAAATAACCTAATCGTTAATCCGCTTTTGCAAAGCTCTTCCGAATAAATAAACCTGTCTACATCTCTCCAAGTCTTAATTAAAAAACTTTTGGAAAATTAACTTAAGGGAAAATTAAAAGTGTCACCACAGATCAATTTATAAGTACAATCACGATCACCAAAAGACTTCCAGACTTGATCTAGACCTAAGAGTTTTAGTTGTATCCAATAAATTGGGAAAAGTAGATCATACGGTCGTCCCTGAAGGAATCACATTAGGGTATCATAAACTTATTAATCTTCCATCATTACTCCTAAATTAATCAGGAACTCTATACGACTTTCGTCTTGGTGATTCTTGGAAGGGAAAACCTATACCGAACGTTCGTCTTAACTACGACGAGGGTCTGACACTACACGATCCTTTATATAAGACAACGACCTCCGTCATGAATCCGTGGTAAGGTACTGGCATACCTCCCGCAGACCCACTTTAAAAGGTCTTAATAACCCAAGGGGGTGGGGGTCGGAAGTAAGAACAGGTTGATGTCCTTTTGGAAAGAAGGAGAGAGTTGACAAATTTATCCAAACATCAATTTCAGATATCATAATGATATGGATTAACTCTTAACAGAAAATGACATAGTCACTACGGTTTTAATCTGTCCGATCTGTTCAACACATCGTCGATGAGACATCAAAGTCCTGTTCCTTTTTTTATTGTTTTATAACGTCAAAATGTATAGAACTCATAAATTAGGTCGGTTTGAATCAAGAACTGTCGACATACAGTCTACTTAGTGTTTTAAGAGTAGAAACCTTAGACTATAAGTGTCACTATAAATAGTCATCGAGGTAAAAATATTTGTGTTTATCACGGTAAAAGGTCTGTTTCACACATCGTCTACCCACTCGAGTCTGTAAATCTACATGAAAAAACACAGGATGGTATTCTTCCACTTAGTCTTAGACACATGAAGTTTTATGTTCCAATGTTTGAATGTATAAAATTCATCTAACTTATCTTATACAGAAACAAGACATTAATTAGGGTTTACAATTTACGAAACTATATCAAAATAAGGGTGAGAAATTACCACATACAATCGAAGAAAAGTCGTACTCATCTTAAGGAGTAGTCTAAAGATTCGTGTAAGATAAACCTACCCCATTTAGAAAGAGAAGGAAAAATTACCCTTCCTGTCTTTTCTCTAGAGAATTTTATTTAGGTCACAGAAAGACATCTAATCTGACTTGAGAACTCCCGGTCTTGGTTTAGAATAAATACGGGACGTAGGAATACGATGTCGTTGTGGAAGATATATTATCCAAGAGTTGTCTCTAACTCAACTTCCTGTCTTTTATTAAGTCGGAAGTGTTGGTAAGTCTTCAAAGTCTAGATAAGTCTGGTGTCTTGTTGGCTTCTTGTTTTACAAAGAACGAGACTTTAATTCTTTCGAATGGTATAACTATACAGAAAAAGTGAAAATGGTAATATTCAGTAAACGACATCGTGTCACAAAGAGAGAGAACGTGGTCTAATTTCGACGGTGAAGGTAGAAGGTAAGAAGGTCTTTATAAAGATGTTAGTATGTCTGTTTCACAGTAAGACTCTACCCAACGAGTGTGGACCTCGGAGTGTCATTTTAGACAACAAATCTCCGGTTGGTACAAGAAACGTTGGGGTCTTATAAATTTCCCTTTATTCATTTTGAAACCTTTTCAAAAATTACGACGACCGAATAAAGGATCACTATAGGTGTGGTTTTTAGTCAAAACTTTAAAAATTTTAATAAAAACATGTAGAATCAACTGGATTGAGTCAACGTTCTTGTCTAATTGGTCATTCATGTCTTTACCTTCTATGGTGGTTCTATTACCAATTCCTCAACCTTTACCCTCACACACACACACACACACACACACGCACACGCGCGCGTGTGCGCGCGCGTTTGGTGTCTTTAATAAAACAGTGAGAAAGAGACTCCAAGAGTCTCCTCCTAGAGGGTCAGCTGGACAGATAAACAAGAACGTACATTTCTTTCCAAGAATAGTGAATGTAACACTCGTATGATTGACATTTTACTACAACGGAAAGTCCTGTTCCCATAACAGTTTTTCTCTTTCATCTAAGGAAAGGAGTTCGGAACAACACATTTATATCATCTAGTCTCACAATTCCGTAAGTACTGTCAGATGGGAGTGGGGGTCTACGTTAATTAAATCGGAGGTGAGAATTAACTCCTAGAGAAAAAATATTAGCTACCGTCTACTTTTATTTGAGTTTACCCTCCATAGCATGTTCTCTCTGATAGATTCTTCAACAAAGATTAAAGAAGTCGGGGTCTTGAGACGGAGACCCGACCTAACACCTGGTTCGGTTTCGATCAGTCATTACTTCCCTTATCTTCATATCCTTAACATACTCCCAATCGCAACTTAAGGATAATTCAGACGATAGATCTCTAGACAAGTGGTTTCTCGAGCCCCTTTATTTATGGTGATGTTATTTTTAGTCAAACACAAACAACATCTTAGTAGTCAGATTTAAAATCTTATAAAATTTTCTTCGCATCAAAACAATGAAAGCATGCACGTCATTAAAAAAACTTAACGGCTAATTTCGAACAAAAATTATCAATTGTGAGTATACATTAACCGAGTAATAAGAAGGCACTTTCATAAACTCTTGTAGACCTAGAATCCATTTAAGTCGTAACACATAACACACGTGAATAAATATTTATTGTTGTACAAAAGAGGACACGAAATACCCAGACATGGAGCCACTTTCTGACGACAGACGAAACAAGGGGTTCGGTCTTTCGAACTTCCGTAGGAACTACAGAAAAAGAGAGGGTAGTCGAGATGTGATCAGTGGGACAAGACACCTGAGATGGGGAGTCACCAAAGAGTGTAGGAGGAAAAGAACCGAAAGTGACCGTACTAGGGTCGGGTGCGGTGACTCCGAGGTAGTTATGGAGGGTCGGTGAGAAGGACAGTCGAAACGAGGGAGGTGAGGCGAAAGGTCCGACGTAGGTCTTACCAGAGAGGTCTTCTTACCACTGTGGTACAGTAAGGGAAGTATTTTCGGAAATTCTCCAACGGGACGGAAATCTCTCTCCGGAACGACACGAACCAATGCCCCGCGGTAGAGTGGACGGGTCGGAGGGCAAGACCCGAGCGAGAGTAGAGAGAGGACGGAGTACCAGAGGTCGGTACCAGGAGACCCTAGAAGTACACACGACGAGAGGTTGGGAAAACGGTGGGTGAGGAGTCGGGAGGAGGGAGGAGCTGGACACCGGGGGACCGGGTAGAAATGATTAGAAAGTATAGGAGGTTTGTTGGACTGTGGATCATCCAGGAACTCAGGTCAGACTCAAACGATGGCCTTGTTTCTTCCTTCGTAGCAGATTATCCGGTCGTGGCAGGGCACGTCCGTCCGTCACGAGTCCTCGGGACCTCCCCAATGACGACCTCGAGAGAGGGGTCCCTCTCGAGACACTCCTGGTCCTGGCACCCCGGAACCGGTCACAGAATGAGGTCACGGAGAATCTATGTAAGAAAAGGAGTAAAATTAGAAGTCCCTTAAACCCTGGTTTTTAGACCTAAATCCACGTTTGAATTGATGATTGACCAAAACACTGGAACCTGTTCATTAACTTAAAGAAGAAGGAGTAAACATTTCACCCCTAGTCTCACAGGGTACCTAAACAACGTACCTAGTCTACGTTGGAACATAGTTTTTCAATAGATAACGTTTCGTGACACGTTTATGATCATTAGTATTTGTAGTCCGTGTCTACTGACACCACTCTGACCCAACTTTCGGACTTTTTCAATGAAGAAACGAAAAAGGTCGTCCATCTCTGTGTATTTTAACCGAAGTGGGAGTCGTGACTCCAACTGAAATCGTCGATTTGAGGTTTCTTAATAGATTCCTTTCCGGTTTATAAAACGAGGGTAGACGGTAGACCCATCAGTCAGGCCAGGGAGGGGATTGAGACTAAAAGGACTACTATCTACTACAGTCATCGACTCTCTTCTGCAGCACCCCCGTCCACCCCTCCTGAATCTACGACAGCGAACACGGAGACTCATCTCCCACACCACCACTGTCCTTTCCCTCTCCCTCGCTAACGCGGTCAATTGGACTTTCGTGTCGACCCTCTTGTGACCCCCCGGACCCAATGTCGGAACTTGCCCAGTAATCAAAGACAGAAAGAACCTCGTCAAGTATAACACTTCTCTTCGTCCGTCCGTTGATTTGTGACTTCTATAATTTTACATTGTTCTTATAAGAAATTTTAGATAAAAAGAGAGGTTTACCCTTAGACTGTGGATAAACGCTACTCTTTACCAAGATACAAATGTCAGCCTCGGAGACGATTCCACTACGTCGCACACTGGCACTAAAGTGTGTACACCCCTTTGTAGAAAATAACTTGACGGGACTTCTTTATTCCGTCGAGAAGACACTTACAAATTGTCTACGGTTGTACTTTTATTTGGTAGGTACACGGTTTCCTTTTTGCACGGAACGGAAAACCACCGAACACCTCGGAACCCACAAAAGACCCACAGGACTGGTACGAGTTCTCCGGGGGGACTGTTCCGCGGCACGAGTACACCTGAACCACGACCCGAGTGCACGAGGGGACGCCATCGGCCTCGTGAACACGAGAGAGAAACGACAAGAGAAAGTACCTACCCCACTTGGTACTAGACCCAGAATACTGATCACGACAAAAAAGGTAGTCTTAAATTCCAGAGGTAACGAATGTAACGTCTTAAATAACAGAACGTACTTCTTACTTTCCTATATGTCAACCTCCGAATCCAGGTGTAAATTTACGGAAGGTCAAATTAAAAGACTTTAAGGAACATAAACGAGGTAATGAATAAGCTGAAAGAAAGATTCAGTTAAAAGATTGTGGGAAGTTGAATCTCTACGTAAAAGGTACCTACCGGGAAATTGGGTAGTTACTAACAAAACCTCAACACTGTCGGGCAGTAACGGACAACCTAAGTACCTCGAAAGGAGAGACAAAAAGGTACCTCGTAGAGGAGGTCTATACGAAATTCCGGATTCATATTAAAGTAGATAAGAACTCTTAAAAATTTTATAAGAATTTCTATTCCATATAGAGACAGAACAGGTCACTTCTTAAAAAGGAGTAAGTATGGTGTATTTTTATAAGATATAAGTAAAGTAGAGGATGTACCTTTTACACTAAACACATATTACTGATGTATTTAGTCAAGGAATTTTTTTAAAAAAAACTAGACGGTTCTAAATCTGTCAGTGACACCTAAAAAGAAAAGATATTCTTAAAAGAAAAAACGTTCATTCTCGTAGTAGATCGTAAAAAAAGATTTGGTCCTTTTTATAGGTGAATTATTTGGTGTTTATTATCGTACAACTTCTTTTATAAACTTTCCAGAACTTTTGAGTGAATAGATCATTACTACACCTATCTGTAAAATCTTTACGATTAAGAGATAATCCGGACAAAAGATTCTAAGGTTCTATCATTATACAAAAGAATTTTTGTGTAATTCCTTTTGTCTTCGGAGAAATCGAATCAGAACTTATGATCGGAGACATATTTCTAACTTCATAATTATTGTAAAAGGATCTAAATTGTACTGAAGATGACGGTACACTATCTTATCTAACAGATCCTTAAAAGGTGACTAGGCTTATAGGTATCCTCCTACTGGGACCACTCTAGTAAGAATTGGACGTCTGACTTACTGAGGTCTGACCCAGGACATCGGGGTGGTGGTCACGACGAAAGTCGACAACCCATTTACCCTTTACCACAAGTTTCTTAACAGTCTAATATTACTTTATAGATTTACTCGGGTACACGGAAACTTTACTTGAAATCTTGTTCAACAATCGAGGAATGATCCACCACCCTTGTTCAGACCGGTTTTAACCCGGAAATAGTGTGTTCAAGTTCCAAGGAGTCGTTCGGGAGTCGACTTCTGACTATACGGGAATAGACCCCGTTCCAGATCCTCCAAGAGAAATCTTGACCTTTATCTTAGAGGAAAGTTCTTTTGGATTATCTAACTAGATAGGTAACGTATTCACAAATAGTTCGATCACTAAGTGTATCCACGAACACTGAGTCATTATTTGTTTTTAGTTCTAGGAAGAAGAAATGAAACTCTCAAACAAGTCCGTGAACTGTCCTGAGAACTGTAGATAGAGTGGTAGATCGAAAGAAGAGAAAAAGAAGGAGGGGGAAAAGAGAAAGGTGAGGGGGTCGAGTGACAGAATTATCCGTTTGAGGTCCCTGGGACGTTCTAATCCTTCCTACATACGACTCAGAATTGTGGTGAGTCTTGATTAGTGATGATATCGATAACTAACTCACCGGACTTTGACTGTCCGAAGACAAAAGACTCGGTTCATTGCACCGGTCGGTTAATAAAGACCTTGATCGATAGTCCTTTTCCCGTGACCGAAGACCTATCAGTCGACTCATTCCTTCCGACGGGTAGTCGATATTGACCGAGACGACCTCCTACCTCGGTCGGTCGGGTCGTGTCACTGTGTCCCGACGCACGTGAACCCGTTCCCGTAACTTGGTAAATGGTCTGGTGTCCCACACCGGTGACCCTCTTAATTGGTGCCAGGTCCTTAAACTTCGTGAAAGGCGACAACGGTACCACGCACCAAACTTTCCCTCGGACCGTTCCCTTCGATCAAACTTTTGAACCCCAGTGAGTCTACCCATTATTTACCACCCAACATAAATTTTTATTATACTTATTATTATGGACAGTGACTCGGAGACGACACAAGTCCGTGATTCGACATACTAAATGTTTCGTACGAGTGTAAATGAAAATACTCCATCTGAGTCATCAGTAGGTGGAAAAAGTCTCTTCCTTTAATTCCGAACTGATAATTGAACGACTTCACAGGATTGGTATTCACCACTCCGGTCTTGAACTTAGACGTCACTGTCACCTTTACCTGTCTCGTCTACATAAACCGTCTATAAATCCACTATCTTTATTACCACGAAAGACCGGGTAATCCGATAGTCGGCAGTTAACAAGAACGGAACTTATCGCCAGGAGAAAAACGGTGTTTACTAATGAACTTGTATGAGACTTGTTCCTCGGTTTGGTAGTGTAAATAATTTGACAAAAGGGTTTCATTTTCATTTACCTAAGACTTACTTCTACAAAAGAATAAGTAATTTTTTGGACATGATAAAGCAAGGTCAAGACACGGTCAGTGGACCGAACCAGGTCTCCTCTGTCTACGTTTCTTTTACACAAACAAATTTCGGAGTTACGAGTGTCAGACCCCCTTCTGTCAGTGGGGGTGTTTATTACTATTTTGACACTGTCGACGAGAGACAGTCGATTGTACGTCGTATCTTTTCATAGAAAAAAAGGGCCTTCCGGTCCCTTACGGTACCTTCGTCGTCATCCTCCTCGGTCCTTCCTGTCGTGCAGTCAGAGTACCACCATTTACTGGGAGATCCGTGAGTCATAATGTCTCCTGTGTTAGATCGTCAGACAAAAGTTAGACACGGAGAGTTCGTACCCTAAAAATCAACTTTTTTATATATATTTTATAGTCTCTAGTAACGTGTATTAGTCCCATCTTTGAAAAAATACTTCATATGTCACATACACACTTATGACTTACAATTATATATCTGTATATACATATGAGTATATATGTGTAACTTAGAATCGTCTTCTATATAAAGAAATGATACCTAACACCAATTTTTTTTTATGAACTTTCACCAAAGTCACTTAATTGGAGACACTCGAAGTGACAGAAGTATCGACAAAGCTTTATCAGGTAACGGTCCTTGTACTCTCTACCAGGTATTTATAAACAATTCGTCTACTTATAAACAATTCATCTACTTACATACTTCTTCCGTTCAATCCATTTTCGCACTCACTAGCTTAGTCTCACCCGCGAGGTACTACTGGTACATCTGTACTACCCAGACCTCTTTATCCAGTGTAAACTTCTCTGAACTGACGACCTGACAAGTCGAAGTAAGACAATTCGTCACCTCAGTCACCGATCAAAAACTTGTTTGTGAACTTATAGGGACCTCTCCACTCTTTCCTACTTTAGGTACCGTATTTCACCTCCAAGACGGAACCTACGATCCTTCTCTAAAGGAAGACTTTCCTCCTTTTAGGCATTTCCATCCTGTACCTACAACCCCATGTATCCACTCTCGTCCGACAGAATTCCCACCGACACGGAAAAGGACACCAGAGAAATGTAAATCGTCGTCTAGATCGTCTTCCGAAGTTCTTTCCCTAACCTTTACAATTGGATTGATATCTGTTTCACTTTCACTTCAGCGAGTCAGTACAGACTGAGAAACGCTGGGGCACCTGACATCGGATGGTCCGAGGAGGCAGGTACCATAAAAGGTCCGTTCTCATGACCTCACCCTACGGTAAAGGAAGAGGTCCCCTAGAAGGGTTGGGTCCCTATCTTGGGTCCAGAGGACGTAACGTCCGTCTGCGAAATGGTAGACTCGGTGGTCTCGTCGGGTATCAGTTCTGATCTCGTTTATCTTCCCACAGGTCACTGGTGACCCTAAGTCGATTTGCGTCTGAAACCGAAGGTCCTTACTTGTAACGCCGTAGGTGAAGTGATCAGTCTGGATAAGAATCAGAATAAGTCTAGATCAATCTAAATGGAGGTAGGATGGAAGTCGATTCCCGAGTTGCATTTGTCCTGAAGAAGTCCCTCTGGAGGGAACAGGGGCCAGGTTTAACCGAAGGGGTCACGTGCTCTGGGTCCAAACTAGGGACTCAGTCCTTCTAGGGGACCCCTTCCTTTACCGTTGGGTGAAGTCATGAGAGCGGACCTTTTGAGGTACCTACCTCCTCGGACCATCCGATGTCAGGTACCCCAGTGTTTCTCAGTCTGTGCTGACTCGTTGAAATGAAGGGAAGGATATGGAAGTCTCATGGACTTGAAGACAAAGGAAAACGAGTATGAATGAGAGTCAACAAACAACCACCGACAGAGACGGTAATCTTACACTTCAGGTACCCCGTCTCGGACTCACGAGTGACAAATGTAGGGTCGTGGATCGTACGACGGGTCTTAGACAGAGTCAATAAAACACTAAAACAGTAAAAAGGGACAACTATTCAAAATAACAGATGAGTTGATCTAACATTAAGAAGTTTCTGTTCCTAGTGTAGAAAATGAAATTTTTTTTTTACGACAAAAAAGAATTGAGGTAAAGGTACTTACGGGTCTCATTTTAACCCCGTACGATCATCTTCTAAAGATACAGTAATAACACCCAACTCAATGGTTACACTATGGAATCTAGTCTTGTGTGCGTCACTTACCGAACATCGTAGTGATTTTTCCGTTACCATTATGGAAACATACCGTAAGAGTACCACAAAAAGTCAAATCTTTTCATGTCGGTGTATACAAAAAGAATAAACTAAGAGTCTTACCAGAACATTCTGTCCTATCCTTTACGTAAGTGACAAAATATGTTATCTTGGACACCAGGTGTGTCACCTATTATCTCCGTTGGAGATATTAGGTGTAGACTAAGACTTGTCTACCGTACGTACGTACACACACAAAGGATAATGACGTCATGGAAAGGAGAGTCTTATCTCGAAGGTGAAACAGTTCCAACTAACATGTGCACAAACACCAGTGTATATGTATATTACTTCCTAAGTTTTTATCATTTAGGTGAATATATTTGGAAGATACGTATATGAAAGACCTACTTTACACATTTGGTATAAAAGTATATTTCAAAGATTCTAAAGGTTTATTCAAGAAAATATATTATACTTATTATTAATAGATTTAATCATGAAAAAAGGTTTCAAACTAAAAAGGTACAATCTAATAAATGGTCAAGGTATTATGTGGATCATCAAGTTGTTCGAAAATATGATACCCTTTAAGTGAAATATGAAGGATTTAAAAAGAATGATCAATCAAACCAAAAGATTTGAGTCTACCAATTATTGATCTTTTTAATGTGTTGAAAAAATAAAAAATTTTTTTCCGAAGTAAGAAAATTGGCAGTCAAAAAGATAAGTATTTGACACGATGTTGGACGGTAAAATATGATTGTAAGATTTCCTTCGTTTTATGTTAGTTTGTACAATGGTATTTATCTTTTAAGAACCAACTTTAAATAAAAAACCTTTGTAAAATTGTAAATAAAGTAAGTTTTATTTCCAATTTTACTTTGTTTTACTTCTGACAGGGAGTTTATTTATGGGTACGTTTAATGTTTGGACTTAATCTAAAAAATCTTTTCAAATTCGGTATTAGTATCTCTTGATCTTCACAGAGGTGTTTATAACATACAGAAGGGAGAGACGTAAATTGTCCACTCCTTTGCCTCCGTCTTTCCGATCCAATTAATGACATAAGACGTGTCGTTTGCACCTTCCGGGTGCTGACTACAGGATCAGGAACGACAGT
The DNA here is from genome assembly GCA_006410555.1 of Capra ibex. Taxonomy (NCBI): domain Eukaryota; kingdom Metazoa; phylum Chordata; class Mammalia; order Artiodactyla; family Bovidae; genus Capra; species Capra ibex. The sequence goes on from SJYO01026388.1 coordinate 74,690,866, forward strand.
ATGGTACGGCGGAGAAAACGAAAAGAAAAAACTCGTATATTATTATCATTGTCCATCACTAATAACTTTCGAGTGACACATACACACGGTCTATGACAATATTCAAAAAACGTACATAGTAGAGTAAATTAGGGGTGTCGTTGGAATACTCTCTCTATTGTTAGATAAAATATCTACTCCTTTGTTCATTACCTGTACGTCTAGAGATATACGTCCTACTTTTCATCTTTATGAAGAAAAAAATAATTGAAGACGGAAGATTAAAAAATAATCAAGCAAATCTTATACTGATAATAAGTTATTGGAAAATTTTTATGTCAATATATGTATTACCTCCGAAGGGACCACCAAGTCGTCATTTCTTAGGTGGGCAGACGGTTACGTCCTCTACTCCAAGTTAGGGACCCAACCCTTTTAGGGGACCGCTTCCTTTACCGTTGGGTGAGGTCATAAGAACGGACCCTCTAGGGTGCCCGACTCCTTATACCGTCTGATGTCAGGTATCCCAGTGTTACTCAACCTAACGTTGATTTGTTGTTGTTAGGTATCACCTTCAACAAACATCATCCTAACCACGACCGGAGATTAGCACTGCTATATAATACATAGTGAAAAGGATGGAGGATTGATCAGAAGATTGGACATCGGAATGAAAGGGAGTCAGGAAAGAAGTACGATGTATAATACCATCTTAATCGAAAACTTTTACGTTCAGTCTAGTGTAACAAAAGGACGGTTCTGACACATGCCGGAAACGGTCGCAATTAGTCTGGTCTAAAAGTATCCTAACGTCTACCTTTTCAAAACCACTTGGTGCGTCGATAAACCATTATTGTCGATTTATACGTTCTACTTTATGAAGATCAGTACTGTATCTCACCGGTTGTCTTTTACCTGATTACTATATTTATCAAGATCTTTTTCTCAACTTTGACGACATTTTATTTTACAAGTTGAAGTGAGTACTATTTCCTTCACGTGTCAGATTGTGTTTGTTTAATATTTTATAGGGACTTTCCTATGTAATTTTTTGGTCAACGGAAACCGGTCCCTCTGATTCACCATCCTCTGTCCTCACATATAAAAAAATTGGAAAACCTTAAACATCTGTCAATGTGTTCATAACCTCATTACACCTAGGGTGTATGAATTTTTTGCTTCTTTATTTTTGATGGATGAAGTACGACCAACCTTTGACGTGGACTTATACACCTCACAAGTCTTGAATTTTATATGAGTCTCGCTAAATATTTGGTCTTTTAATAGTAGTAGTAGAGAATGAAAACACATAGTGTAAAGTCTAATGTCCTGTAAAAGTACACGGTAAAGTCAATAGAATGTCGTTGGAGTAGGTGTAAAATTCTACTCCTTTGACTCGGAGTCCATTTAATACTAAGTGGATTCCAGTGTGACGATCAAAACTAGTCAAGTGTGTGACGTCGCATAAATGTATTTATACAGATGGGATGATCTAAGACTCGATAACTGTGTTCGTTTTGATATTAGATCCGGAAGACAAGGGTCAATCGACGGTAAGCTACTAATATCGAGTCTTTTCTCAGTTCCTTTAATACAGTGGAGGAAAGTAACAGAACCCTTAATGTACCTTTCCCTACTCAGATTGGTTTTTTATTCTAAAGTCTTTGGAGAACATTCATCACGGCAACATTTTCGTATGTTTCTTTTCTTACCTTAAAAAAAGAGAGACATAAAAGTAAAATTGAAGGCACTTTCCTCCACCTAAGGTATGCGGTATCTTGGAACAGAGGTTCAACACCTTAAACTACAACAATGTATAAGGTGAACCTAATTGAAATTGTAAAGTGGACAAATCATCGGAAAAGTGTTTGAATAAAAGACGTTTTAAGGTCACTACTCACTCTACTGAGTTGACGTAGTACCGTAGTATAAAAATTCCTGACTTAATTCTCAGTCTTTACTAATTTATTGAACGGTCTATTCTTAAGACTCTTCAGTAAACTTGTTTGGAATTCGAATATCATTCGCAGACTCTCCGTCGTTATTGAATTCCTACACGATATAATGTGTACAAGATTTAGGAAGTCGTACCTGTGAAGAACCAACTTCAATTTAAATTACGATTTTTTTCCTGTGTATAATAAAAGGAATTTATTACTTCTTCTTTTGTCAGAAAGAGGTTTCTCTCCTTCCTTCTTTTTGAATATGTTAGACATACCTTAAGTCTGTGTAAAAAAATAATTTATCCTGAGACATACTTTGAGAACTCTTAAAATATCATTCCGAATCTATTTATAAAGTACAATGTAGACTTCTACGTTAGTAAATATCATTAAAATCGTGAGACTAAAGACAAACAAAAGTCTAAACTTTTTCGTTTGTAAAAGATACTACTAAATATAGACCCTCGACGGTTAACTCGGGTTAAATTGTTCGGAATAGAAATATTTATTTACTTTATCCTATTATTCCTTGTCGAGATGAATGAACATAAAATACAGAGAGAGAAATCTGTCTTCGTCACAATCTTTTAAAAAAAAAAAGAATGACTTTATATTTGGTACCGGAAACATTTGTGGAATGAGATATTGGGAGATTTACATTCGACTAGAACCTACGTCCGTGGCAGAAAGGGAGACCGACGGAGTCCTCTGAGAGACCTTCGATGACGAGAACCAAGAGGTCTCGTCTACCTTGGGTGGGGTGAGGTGCGAACGGTGACAAGATCTCGGAAGTCGACTGTTCGCCCCTGAGAGTGGTCGAGATTGGGGATCCAAGACCCTCAACAAAACGTTTGACGGGAATCAATCAAACGACCAAACTATTAAATAGAAAAAGAATCCATGTGTAAAACTGTACCCTATAAGAAACAGATTTGTACATAAGTGTCAAGTAAGATACATATTATGAACGATTACAAACCGGTTTGATGACTACCTACCCCTGTATGGAACTGATATCAGAAAGAGTCAACTTTCTACCTAAAAGAAATGGTAACCGGTCGATAGACGAGTCATGGATGGTACACCATGAGTCGCGAGACCCATGTTCTCCTTAAATTTTAAGCAAGTAAGTCATGTATCAAAAACGTGGATGATACACGTTTGCAGGTTGACCCGGGTCTCCCACGTCGTCACCAGTGTATTGTACTAGGGACGGAAGGACCCCGAATGCAAGAGCACCCCTTCTCTCTCCAATTCACTCACTCTTTATCTCATTCGACTAATGTCCAATCCTTTTAACGGTACTCTTTTTCTCCGCGGCAGTCCCTTCCGTCTGGACCTCCTACCCTTCCTTGGTCGTCATTATCTTCCAAGAACGCTCTCCCCTGGTCTCTCTCTCCGAGACAGTACCCTTTCTCGAACTGTAATAGAGGACCCTTCGTACTCTTCCGGCACCTAAAGTCGCATCACTCCTCCTCTCTTTTGATATCCTTCACCCCAATCTCACTCTTTTCGTTGGAGTCTGGTGTGTTCCAGGGTCTCTGATATCAGTTTACGACCGTAAAATGAAGCCTAGGTTACTAGGACCCCCGTCCCCACAATCCGTCTCTTCTATGCGAGATTAAAGGAAAAATAAGGACTTTTGGACCGTCGAAACACTTTCACTTGGTTTTCCGTGTTTTGTACCCTATCCGACTCTCCCCACTCGGTCTGGTACTGTCCCACATCCCCCTTTCTGTCCTCGAAAATATCTGCACCTTTACCTCTTCTCTTCACTGGGCTCTACGTAAAGACTTCATCTCCGTCGTCTACACGACTACCGAGGTAGTGTGGAATCCTGTACCTCACCCTCCTTCCTAATGTCCCGAACACGACCCCTGTGCTACCCGTCTTGAAACGTCCTCCTTCAGTCTCACATAAACCTCATCGTCTCATGTAAAGTCTGGGAGGTGGACACACGTCATGGGGGATCCGTTGTCACACTCAGTCCACCATTCAGAGTCGTGATGTCCTCAGTTCCACTCGTCAACACCGAGGTCCTCCAGTCTCCCTTTTTCTCTCAAGATACATCGCCTCTCGACCCACGACAGGACCCGAACTCTCTCCCGACCCCACAAACTTACCGTTGTACGCCGGGATTCTAAGTCTTAACTCGGTTCCGACACTCCCTACGCGTGTCGTACAGGTCGGACCGTTCTTACCTACAATCCTCTTCAATTCCCATGAACGGACAATAGGGAGAAGAGGAAAGGGATCAACTTCACAATTTAGGTATCCCAAGGATCCTTGGGATTACTCTCTGAGCCCATCGGGGGACCCGGGATAGTGTAGAAGGTGTGACCCAACTCTACAGAAAGTCACAACACATCCCCTTAGGGTGTCGGGGCTAGAAGAGGGTAGGTGGAACGTGTGTTAAGGTACAGGTGAAAACAGTGGACGTAAATATATAAAGGTAAATAAAGAGTGAATCCAAAATACCGTCCGTGTGTTTCTTTGGGAGTCTACAGAGTTATACCTGGAGTCGTCTGTCCTGGTAGGTACAGCGGAGTAGGAAGAGGACCTCCGGTCTACGTGGGACCTTAGTCATCGAAAGTCGTCTCATTGAGTTCACCTTGAATGCCAGGTGTCTACTCGGTCATACCTGGTGTTCCATTTCTTTTCAAAGAGATCTTACGCGAGTCATCCAACATCTTTAAAACAATGATACGTTCAGGAAAGTTCTGCAGTCACAATATTTGTAGAGAATTCTAGGGTAACAATGGACTGTCTAGACACTCCAATTACGTTCGGTGTCAGAAAACCAAAGGGTATCACTACCCTTCTTATTAATATCGTTGATAAGTAATTCGTAAGTACGTAGTCTGTGAGACCATTCACGAGAAGTATGTACACAATAATTATTACTTCCTCACTTGGGAACAAAGACACTACATCGACATTTACGAACAACTCTTTCGTCGTGTCCGGAACTGGACTTTTTCAAACTAAGTTTTGAATCCAATAAGACAACTCAGGACTAAGACGGGGAGGGAGAGATATTAATGGAAACATTGTTACACGAGTGATGAGTCTTCCTAACGTAGGATAATGAAAAGGAGGATTAGCCAGGGGTTTCACGAGAGAGTCCATTTATTATCAAGATTAAAAGTGTCAGTAACGGTCAAAATGAGAATCTTCTGTCCTGTTTCGGACTTTACCTGTACAGAAAGTTTTTCCTTCCATTCCGTGCTCATCTTTTTGTTCACCTTGGTACGGGTTTTACGGGGTAAATGTAAGACGGAAGGACCTGTCACTACAGACAAAACAGAATGTACACGTCTTAGGAAAGTCGTTCCAAAAATTGGACTATGTATAAAAAAAGATTCAGTGAAGATCGTTATTCCGTAAACTTAAATCGTGGAAGAAATATAAAACAAATAAATTTAATCTGTAATTACCTATTAAATCTCTCTTACTCGATTAGACCGTGTTAAGGGTCTCAAAGGAGTGAAGACTTTTATGGTCCTTACAAGGTTCACTTCCGTTACGGGAGATCCTTTACTCGTGTTACAAGTGGCACGGAGGTGTCGGTTTGGTCCAGGGGACTGAGTGATTTCGGCATTACAAAGAGGGTAGGTTCGTGATCGGTCGGGCTGGGACGAATCGAAGGCTCTAGCCTGCGCAAGTCCCACCATACCGGTGTCTGTTCGGAATTATGAAGACTCTCACAGGTAGACCTTGTGCACGACACGACTACGGGAAGCTCGGAGAGGTCGGTATCTTCATGGACGTTCCGGTCTCCTAAGAAACTCCTCCGTCGGTCCACGGTAGAGTCGAAAAATGGACCATAAAGAGTCCTTTCGAAAGGAATGGAGTGTCAAACTTTTAAGAGAACAAAAGACTTCTAGAGAAAGACCTCCTAAAATCGTGGGAATCATGATAGTCACCTCGTGGCAGTGGAGTGGACAACGGGACAATAAAACATAAGGTCGATAAACGTAACAACCCTTTGACATAATCTTGTGCGTCTTGTTTACAAAGGGTACCGGGAAAGACGGAGACAGGTACTCGTACATCACTCTCACTATGTTTGCACCCAAACTGAACTAAGGGAAGTACGGTACAGTAGTCATCTAAAGACACAATAATTAAGGACATTTTCGAGATCCTTAAGTTCCAGGGCCAACTGTCGGTCTTAGACGGTTAAGGGGTAGTCGGTTCCATCAACACTGTACATCGTCAAACAACGACTCGATTCCGTCCTGCACAGTGAGTCGACACTCTCACGGACGAACGGGAGACACGGTGAGTCACCCATAGAAGTTTTGACCCCCCTGAAACTGATAGACCTTTTCTGCTCTTGAGATCACTTTTAACCCTTTCGTCGAATATTCAACACTGTGCGTTTCTTTTACACTCGAAAATGAGTCTTACATCGACCTCTGTTCCGGTCCCGGAATAAGAGGCTCAATCCCCTCCGATCCCGGACCCTGAATGGGTGACGGTGAGGTTCCCAAAGTAATATATTAGAACTTTTGACCGGTGAGATGAGACTTTATGAGAACGTTAGAGTGGGAGACGACGAGAGTTTATCCCTTTCCACCCTTCCGTCTCGGAACCTGACAGACTACTCAGAATACACTTACCGATTATTTCACGAGTATGAAATCCTCAATCGATTATTGTGTCTTCCATTAAAGGTATTTTACCCAAATAGGAGACTTATTTGGTGAGTCAAAAGACCTTAGCAACTTATCATTCTAAGAACTAAATTATCGTGACGAGGACACTCTCAAGAGTGGGATGGAACATACGGAAACCTTTTAACGAATGAGAGACCCCAAATGAAAAGGATATCTTTCACTCTTTTAATCTAACACAAAGGAACCTTCAACGAAGATTAAGATTACAAGATTCAGATTTAAAACGAAGCTGAGGTCGTGGAAAAATGTAATTACACCGGGTGACCTAGGTGACGTATTGTCAAACCTATATCAGTTCTTCCAACAACAAAACCTTAAAAAACTCCATACTTATGACTCAAATCCAACCTGTCAAATTTGATTCCGGCTGTCAAAGGGGTGTACCGCACGAGATTGAAACGCGGGAGTCGTCACAAGAGGAAGGTCCACCGTTGAGGCCGTATAAGACGCGGGGGTGAGGGTGGGGGGTCCGAAGAACTGACCGAGGGTTTCGTACCTGACTTTTAGGTAAAAGACCACGAGAACCAAGTTTAGTCTTAATAAACGAAAGGAGGAACATAAGGGGGACAGGAGTGACTTGTTTACTGTCCTTTACAGTCAATATTGAACATAATGCGTTAAGTTCTTTATAAGAATGGAAATGGAAAGAGAGAACTAACTAGGAAAATTTGTCTCTGGGTTTACTTCATGAAAAAAAAGAAAGAGAACTAATTGATGAGGTTAATAATCATCTTATAAGTCAAAGGTAGAAACAATGTCCAAAACTACAGACCTTTCTTAGTGAACTCGTCTCTAGGTGTCTCAGCAAACAGTATAGAAGAGACAAAGATCGATCTACCAAAAGAAGACGCAATTTCAAAAATTCTCTAGAGCCCCCTTCTATGAAATGTCAGAGAAAAACGATTTGGAAAAACAACAGTCCTTATCGAAGAAGGTTTAATAATCATTGTCGTCGGTTGTAAATAATTTGTGATGACTCAGGACCTGAACCACAAAAAGTATATAATTGAGTAAATTGGGAGTGTTGTACGGTACAATATCCATGGTGATAATGAGGTGAACTATCTGCTTCTTTGACTCGGTACGTGGAGTATTTGTGGAAACGGGTCCCATGTGTCACCAGTACGACCCTAAGTTTAAGTCCATATGAAAGGGTAAACAGAAGTAATTGTCCTTTGGACATTACAGTAGGGTAAAACGTTTACTCGTCCAATTCATTAAATGGGTGTCAGGGTGTCGACCAGTCACGTCTCGGTCCCAAGTTTGGTTCTTTCTGAAGTCTCCGGTGAATGTCTTACGGACGATACAGTAAAGGGTACTGAATCTATGTGAGGAAGGACGACCAAGGAAGTCACTCGGAGACCTTTCTGTCTTCTGTCTAATACTCGGAAGTTCCTCGAAACCCCTTATATCCGAACTCTATGGGGTTTTTATGATCTCTAATTCTTTTTCTAAGGATAATTCTCCTTTAAAAAATTTACATATAATTATGATATTTAATAATTTATATGTCTACCCTACTTCGGTCAGATTTACACATTTTTACAAATTAACGTCACATAAAATACTTTATCACGAAAAGATGGAAGTTCGTCCGTGTATATTTTATTGAGGGGAATGTTTCACAAACGCTCATCTCTCCCGGTCTCTCTGAACCGAGATTATTTATTTTTCCTTAAGAAATTAACGATACAATTAATCATCATTTACTTAAACATACACCTTTTCCCTCGGCTTTAGGTAAAGTAGAAGTATCGGAAAGATAAAGGATTCCTGTCTGTGAAAGAACAAGTATACAAGAGATCTTGTCACAGACAGTGTCTGACAAGTGTCTATAAAAAACGTATAAACAGTGATTAACGTTTTTCACTCCAGGATCGGAATCAACACGTCCCTTAATCCTCATAAAAGAACCCGTTGACTATCCTCAAGACTCGGCGCTAAGGGGGGTCCACAGTGAGGGACACACTCACAGACCCCGGGGGTACATGTCGACATCTGTAACGTGTGCCTGCGTCGGAACCAAAATACGGACTTAAACATATCAGCAGAATCCTTCGTCCCTCGAATATTCTTCTACTCAGACTGATCGGAAATAAGGATTTCATGAAACAGTCTCCCCGAAAAGTCTTCCCAAATCTCACGAAGGGAGATTTTATTTAGTCTACGGTCGCCTTAAGAAGGAAGAGGCAGTAAGTAATTTTCAGTCGTCACCGTTTGAAATTTACTATGGATCAACTTTACTTACGTCGAGGTTCTATCACTTAACGTCTAATTATTAGAATGTTCACAAAGTTAAGTTCTCCTTGTTGCATATTTACAGTTGGTCAACCGTCGGGTGGTCGATGAGGTCTCTCGGAAGATCCGGCACCGTCGGAACCCCAGTGGTACTGGGTGTTAAAATCAGGGGTCAGAACGAGAATTCAATTCGACTTAAGTCGGAGAGAAGATGTCTTCACTCCACACAGACGCCGTACCTAAGTAAAAAGGGGGGTGGGGCACCTGTCACGACGATTAACCTCTAGAACAAGAAACCGAAAGACCTCCGACCAAACACACGTCCAGTCAGGACGTAGTCAAAGTGAGTAAAGAGAGGAAATTGTCTAACGTTACGAGAACTAGACAAACGAAGTAGGACAATATAATTGAACTAAAAAAGCAATTTACCTGTCACGATCCCTATTCATAATTAAGGTATCAGACATTCCGAAACAAGCTTTTAAAGATTTAGAAAATAGAAAGAGTATCATCCTTTTTTGTTTAACATCGTCTAGTATAATATCGGTCTCCACTAATCACCGGAGTAGAAAACTACGAGTCTAAATCGGAAGTTCAATATTCCAAATTCGAACTTAAAAAGAATCGTCTGACTATTAGTAAAATTGAACAGTTTTGGACCCTTAATCCTTTCTTCATTCCTTTTAAATTTCATGTTTAGTTGAAGTGTCACTCTTTCTTTTTTGTATGTTGTTGTACTTAAAACTGATCACACTTCTATTAATAAAGTGAAAGAGTAATTTTAGTTGTCGTGGACCCCACGGTCACAGGGGAAGGGAGAGTCAGTAGGGAACTTAAACTTGGCGCCCGGAACTAGTCCTGGCAACAACCACCGCCACATCTTTGCGTCCTACACCTGTCCGACGAACTGAATGTAGAATCGTTCGACGGAAAAGGACTCCGAGTGTCGAGACGGTAAAAATTTTAACGAACAAAATTTTCTTTACTGATCACAAGTTAAGACATTCGCAACCGTGGTGACCAGGAAAGACTTCCGAAGGACGCGGACGGTAGTCCACTTCGACTAGTCTCGGGAGGGACGTCCCCCGCGGTAAGGGGGCGGGAGGCGCCTACACAGCCCCGTGTCGTCGAGACTCGGGTCCCTCCTGCGTACTGTCCTCTCTGAGACTCTTAGGGAGGAAGGAATGGTATCCTAAAAATGACAAAATACGGTTTAAACCGATGACTTAATTCTATTAAAATACAAAAAAATCCAGTCATCAATGAAAAAGAATACGAAATGAGACTTTATCTAAACTTATAGACGTATAACTTTCATTTTCTTCCGAATACTATGTTATATGTCATTTTTTCTTAAAACGACTACCTATCAATAGAATAATTGTAACCTCGTCGAAGACAGACAAGGAACTGTCTAAGATTAGTAACAACGACGACGACGATTCAGTGAAGTCAGCACAGACTGAGACACGCTGGGGTATCTGCCGTCGGGTGGTCCGAGGGGGCAGGGACCCTAAGAGGTCCGTTCTTGTGACTTCACCCAACGGTAAAGGAAGAGGTTACGTCCTTTCACTTTTCACTTTCACTTCAACGACTCACCACAGACTGGGAGTCGCTGGGGTACCTGACGTCGGAAGGTCCGAGGAGGTAGGTACCTTAAAAGGTCCTACTTTTTGGGTGACCTCACCCAACGGTAACGGAAGAGACGATTAGTAACAATCGCAGGTTGTCATCAATGACACTTATAAAAAAGGGGTATCGTTGGTGTCCTCTATCTCTCAAAATATAAATGGGAAACACGTCTACTCCTTTGACTTGTAACACCACCGGTGACAGAAACACTTCCAGTGTGTGTCCGTTTGCAAATACGGGGACGAGGAACTCTCGGACACGAGGATAGAAGAGAGGAACGAGACTTCAGTCTTGGTCGTAGCCTGAACGGGTATACAAGGGCCCGGACACACATACAGTCGGAACTACCACCACCACCTCTCCGCGGTTGTACGCGTGTGTCGAGGGAGAGGTGGCGCCGAGAGGAGTCAGTGGGAGAGTCCCCTCGGACGGGAGAGGAGAGACAGGTTCGAGAGGGACGAGGTAAAAGGTAGTCTCGTGAACCGTGGCGTACCGTACCAGATCCAAATAGATAACCGGACAGAGGACGGTGGTCTCACCTTCGAGAGACGGAAACGAGTGACGACGTAGTAGGTGTCACTCGTGTCTCACCCGTGTTTTCTCCGAGAATTTTTGATAAAGGACTTACCTACCTCTGTCACAAGGTCTCCAAGTCTGTCTCTCTTAAGGTCTCATAAGGTCACGAGGGAGAACTACGACGAAACTACGAACTATGAATAATCCAACTGATGAGTTATGAATTCTTAATAGAAACCCTCTACCGTGATTCCTAACAACAACAGATAAAGAGAGACACGAAGATATAAAAGACATAACTCGAACGTAGTGACATATTAATGTAAAATTTCCTCAATTAAAAATATTGTATTACCCTCTTTCGATGGTTTTCACTTTGTAACTTCAGTATGACATTCCATTACTGAGAAAGGTAAAGAAAATGTTTGAAATATATTATAAAATAACGAAAACGTAAAGTTTATGAAAAATTTTACGTACAACTGGATCCTTTTTACACCACGGAGTACATAGTCAAGTTTTCTATTTAATAGAGTTAAAAGTGTTTATCATCCCAAATGACGTTGAACCCCATTCACTCGAAAGTATAACTTAGACACCAGAAGAATTGATGAGTCAGTCAAAGACAGGATTTAGACACGGACTTTCGTATCGTGATACACTAGTAAGACTAATCTTTTCACCGTAACCTTTCAAAAACTTTATGTTGAAAAAATGTGTCGTTCCTAGAATAAATCTACTTTTTACGAGAGTTTTAGTAAACAGTAATCCTTTTACTTTTAATTTCGGTGTTGTCATAGATGTTGTGTCGATGACCTTACCGACTATAAAAAATTTTTAACGTTATAGTTCCTACATGTCATCTCATGAACCTTGAGAGTATACATAATGTTGGGTAAGACCAGGAGAACGGACCTTTTAGGGTACCTGTCTCCTCGGACCATCCGACATCAGGTACCCCAGCGATTCTCAGCCCGTGCTGACTCGCTGAAGTGAAAGTGAAAAGTGAAAGTACGTAACCTCTTCCTTTACCGTTGGGTGAGGTCATAAGAACGGACCTCTTAGGGTCCCTGTCTCCTCGGATCACCCGACGGCAGACACCCCAGTGTGTCTCAGTCTGTACTGACTTCACTGAATCTTCATCTTCTCAAAGAATGTTTCAATTTTTACGTGAATTACATGTTGCATCGTCAGTAAGGATCTCAAATGGTTCTCTCTACTTTGTATAGGTGACCCTCTAGACACACGTTTACAGTCGTCGAAGTCAGTGTTAACGGTCTTTGTCCCTGTCAGGTGTACAGGTGTCTTTTACCTTATAACGAGCCGTCGCCTTCCCTCGTTTGAGGACTACACGTGTCGTACTACCTACTTAAAGTCTTCGTACTATGGCTCACTTTCCTCCGTCTGGGTCATGACATACTCAGTGAAATGTACTGTAGGACCCCTTTTGTTGTGACATCCTTGTCTTTAGTCTGGTCACCGACGGTCCGGACCCCTGCTCTAACTGGAGGTCTACCGTTGAGAAACAGGACTATCTTTATGGGAACGGTACAGAATCGGTACGACCACCAGTATCCCGTACATACGCACGATTGTGTATCTTTAAGATGGAGTTATTTGTATTGTTTACATCGTCATCGACACACATCATCTACTGGTATTTTTCACCACTAAATTTGGATTAAGTGTTTACACAAGTAGTATTATATATCGATTAATAAGTAAAAAAAGTTCACAGAGTTGACACTAAACACGTGGTAAAATGGGAGGTGTCGTTTCCCTTTATTGTATCCTGGAACGTACGTCATCAACAAGGATTTAGTAACAACCTACCAACTTTGGTTCTTCTTTTTATTCACCTTTGTAAATTATTAAGGTATCTTCGACATTGGAACCTTATAATTATAATTGATCGTTTAAAATTTTAACGCCGACTAGGAGGATTTTATTACGACCACTACACTTATCTCACATCGAGGACGAAGGCAATAGACCATGAACTTATGTCGAGGGCCACTCAATTTTAGACTTAAGTAAACCACTGGTTAAAAGGTTTCGACCACACGGTTCTACTTGGGTGAACTTTTGACACCCGAGAGCCTGAACCGACGTTCCGGGCAGGTCGACTCCACCCGACCGGATCGTAGACGACGGAAGTAACACGAATTACGACCTAGGTAGACAAAAGACAGTCTCGGTCACGGTTGTTTAATGATTAGATAATCTCTTTGTACCTTTATTCTAACGTGAAGAGTAAGGACCGAAAAGGAGAGTATAAAACGAACCGAATGTATAAACCAAAAATAAATAAAACCCCTCTTTCTATGTAATAACTCATCCGTTTCACTCCCCCCCACACTTAGTAAAAAATGAGGATGTGTAAAAATTTTCTAATATCTTTTTTCTAACATAATCACTAATAACTATTATAATAACAACTACTAGTACCACTATCGATATTAAATAATCCATTAAGATACGAACCGTGACATGATCACTGAAAGACGGATAACGGGTAATTATAACAATGAAATAGACAGTTTTGCGTACAAGGTTCTCCAATTTATTCAACAGGTTCCAGCAAGGGGATCTTTCACAGTCTTGGTCATAAGTTTAGGTCAAAGATGTCGGACACGAAATAGACAACCACGGAGAATTCGGCAAATTTCGGAAATCTTTGGTAAAAATAGGTCCGTACACTCAAATTACTCCTTTCAGAAAATTTCAAAGTTCCTCTTCTTTTTCCTTGAAACATAAAGAAGGTGGTTTATCTCCGGAGATATTAATCTTGTATAAGGGAACTGTACACGAAAACTCACGGTCAAACACTTTAGTCGGGTTGACTAACTCCCTTTTATTCTGACCCTCGGGTCGAAAGTCACCCAGAAAGATTCGTACTCACGTGCGTACGCACACCCACACGCACCACCAACACGAGACTACGTGTAAGAGGGCCTAACGTTTTACGAAGGACGACACGTTACTTCTGGTCGACACCTTGACTCGTTACGATGACTTTGTCTCGAGAAGAGAAGAATAGTGTATTTTACTTATTCTTTCTATTTTCTACCCCTACCCCCATGACTTGTAGAGTCAACAAAAGGAAACATCAATGATTTTATGTCGGGGACTAACCGTCAATTTGGGTTCCACGCCCTTGGGTCTCCCTGTTATAAAGAGACAAGGTTCATACTCGTCGTAAGATGAAGTCGATATTCGTCCTAAATCGTTTTGGTTCCTGGAAGGAGAATATAGTTCACGTAATACCCGAATCAGACGTTATTGGTACATTTACGAACAAAAGATTTTGTTCTAATTTCACAGTAAAGTAAAGGAAGTTTTCGTTTCCCATGTATACAAAAGTGACTTATTTCAAAGAATGGTTTACTCAGTGAATGGTTCACAACTCCCTCCCTCTCACCTTTGATCGATGTCTCCTTGTCCTTCTTATACACCTAATTAAAGCAAACGTAAGTTCGATGTTTACTCAAATAAAAATTATTTTCGTTCTCGGTTCCTTCTCATGACATAGAGTGACTACAATAGTCTGTCAGACCTCCCTTCCCGACTCTCCGCCTACCCCATCCCTCCCCTCTCGGAAGGAGGACGGTGTCTCGCCTCAAGACTCCTGACACGAGACCCTTTCGTGTCCTTCTCCCCTTGTGTCGTAGAACAGGTGACGAGACACTGGGGGGCCGAGGTCACACTCGTATTCCGCGGGAGAGGAGACTCTACCACGCTACCCTTTCATCTGCCCTAGTAGGTACACCAGGACACCCTGTTGTCGAAGTCTCGTCGGAGTCTTGAAAAATATTTCTTGAAGTTTTAACTATTTGTCACTTACAAATGGAAGACACAACACATTCACCGAGTCAGTACAGGTTGAGAATCACTGGGACACCTGGGTGGTCCGAGGAGACAGGTACCTTAAGAGGTCCGTTCTTATGACCTCACCCAACGACAAGACAAGAGGTCCCCTAAAAGGATTGGGTCCAGAGGTCTGTAAGAAATGGTAGACTTAGTGGTCACAAATGAATGTTTGTTATAGTCCAACTAATAAAGACGTCACCGTCCCATAGAAGAACTTTTGCACCAAATATCAACTCCACGACCGCATTTTGTGACTGAGCGTACGTTGAGTCCCCGCGGACTCCACTAAACGTAGTTTGAAGACGACAGGGAAGAGAAGGGAAACTAAAAGGATAGGTAAGGTCGAGGAGTCTACCGGTCACGGAACGAGAGAACAAGGAGAGGTCGGGAACCTGAAGGTCCTTATGGGTCCCCTTTCATCGACGGTGGAAATTGTCCAGTGAAAGACACGACTACCTCGTGAAAGAATTCCTCGAACAGGGTTCTGACCAGACAGTGTCCCGAGTCACCGAACACCGGTGAGACCGGTCGGTGACACAAACATTTATTTCAAAATAACCTTGTGTCTACGAGGCTAAACACACACAGTGGAGACCGGTGTAGTTCCGCCGTTACCGCCAAATCAAAACTGTCTCTAGTAGATCGGGCGTTTCGGACTTTATGAGTGAGAAGTCGCTCATCATGTGAAGTGCCTGTCAGTACACTCTCTCAAGTGCCCGTCGTGGATTGTTTCTCGACTGTAGTCAGTGACGACTTTTGAGCCGACGAATGTCTAAATATCCCCGGGAATTCTTTTGGACGAAAGTGCTAACACCACTACGACAATACAGCCACGCCAAAAGACAATTCTCCGGTCAGTCCCCACGTCGATCACCTTATGCTACATGTCTGGTGCCGAGACTCCGGATAATCGGTATACTGGAACCCAGTCCAGTGAGACGTATGGCGGAGTCCGAGGAGGAGGGATTTCACTCCTGCGGTCACTGGCCCGAGAGAATTCGAACTGTATTCCTACTTTCCTCCATTACGTTTCTTGAACCTCGACTCCAATCGTGTGTCCTTTGTACTTAACGACCGAAAATAACAACAACGACTAGATAGGGTCAAAGACGACCTTTTTGGACTTCTTCGAGGAGGAGTGGAAGTCTTATACGAGGTCGGACCCTTAGGACGACTCGCCCCGGGAGAAGGGAGACGCGGGAAGAGTGTCGACGCGGTCGAGTCGTCACGGAACGAGAGTTCAAACGAGAGTGACAGTCACGACGACAAGTGACGGAGTGGGTGCCCCCGAGAGATAGGAGAAGACGCAATGGGAGTAGGGTGGTCATTGGGGGCTGGTAAAGACGTGGGCATAAACTCTGTGAAATTACCGTTGGGTGAGGTCACAAGAACGGACCTCTTAGAGTCCCTACCCCCTCGGACCACCCGACGGCAGATACCCCAGCGTGTCTCAACCTGTGCTGACTTCACTGAATCGTCGTCGTGTGTATAATGTAGTAAATTAGGATTGTCGTTGAGAAGTTCATCTGGTTTTATTTCTGCTAGGAGATAAAATTTCCTTTCTTACTTTGGTTCTTTTTAATTTTGTTGAATGGATTCCAGCGTACCAACCATATAAGTGTCTCAAAAGTGAGTCGGGGTCAAGAGGGTCTAGGGTCTCGGACGGGGTGTTCCTAAGGACCCAGTTCTGGGTTGTACCAAAAAGTTTCTGGAAGAGAGTCACGGCGGGGCGAGGTGTCTACTGGGGGACATAGGGAGGGGATGTTCCTGAATGAGAAGAAAGAGAATGTGAAAGATGTCACGTAATAGAAAAGACAAAAACGAAAACATAAAAAAGAACAGAAAGGGGACGATGAAGTGGAACATGTGTGTGTGTATGTGTGTGTGTGAGAGTGTGAGAATGCGACACTTGAAGAACTCATATCCTTAACGTAACATAAATTGGAATGTAGGGAACACGGATCTTGTCAATGTAATACATCTACTCTAAGAAGGTCCTTCACTATTCCTGTCTACCTCTTTGTGATTAGATACGAGAGGTTTGTGAAGAGGAAAATGTATATAAAGTAAAGGTGTCAGTGAATAATCCTCCGTGGTATAAAATAACCAATTAATATAACCAAGGTATTAGTAAACCGAACTCGAACTTAGCATTGGATGATCAAGAACTAAAAGAAGAAAACAGTTACGTCAGTACCAGCACAGATATAAAGTGTATTAATAACCTCCTTACTTACTTTAGTATCTACGTTTTGTGAATTTGACTATAGAGTGTGTATCACGCACACCAAGTCGTCAATAACAATAGTTTCACCGTAATATGTACGGAAGTTAAATGAACTGACATTAAATACATGGGAGTTGGTTTTATTTTCCACACCTTCCTCTCTCTTTTGTTTTGATAACTTGATCAGGTCCGGTAGATGAGGTCCTCGCACATGGGGTACACTCGTCCCTACCCCCACACTCTAACGTCTGCGAGTAGAGTCAGAGTCTGGGACGGACGAAGGACATCACGGTGGTAGGACGAAACGGCTCACGGTACGAACACGAATTTTAAACGAAATTTCTGTACCACGGCTCATGTTGGGTCGGTGAAATAAACCACGAGTTCGGTTCTTTTTTTTTTACAGAGATCTGTGGTCTCTTTTCGGCTGACCCAATCTGAGTAACGTCTAAAGACGTACCGGGGAGGACACCCCAGAATTTCCCATTAAAACTGGTGTACACGTACAAAGGAACGTGGAAGCCTTGTGAAATAACAGTACATCACCTCTTCCGCTACCGCGGGGTGAGGTCATGAGAACGGACTTTTTAGGGTACCCGTCTCCTTGGACCACCCGACGTCGGGTACCTCAACGCTTCTCAGCCTGTGCTGACTCGTTGAAGTGAAAGTGAAAAGTGAAAGGACGTAACCTCTTCCTTTACTGTTGGGTGAGGTCACAAGAGCGGACCTCTTGGGGTCCCTACCCCCTCGGACCACCCGACGGTAGACACCCCAGCGTGTCTCAGTCTGTGTTGATTTCGCTGAATCGTCGTCGTCGTCGTCGTCGTCATTACATGACCACGTCAGAGTCTAACCTCATATAGATCCGTGACCCCCGATTTTATTAATAAAACGAACTTAAAACCATTCTTGACTTCACAACTTACTCGACTTCGTGGTGAGTCGTGAGGTAGACATAGGTACGTCTCTACCAAAGTCTCCAGTCGGACCCAAAGAGAGGTACAAAGTCACAGGACACACCGAGAAACGGAAACCTTACATGTCTCTAGTACACAAAACTCTGTCGGTTGGAGTAGTCGTGGTTACCCCTTCCCAATTACTCCTATTACTGGTTATAAGACACAACTAGTGTAACAACCTGGTTTTCATGAAGGTCACTTACAAAAGTGCTCAAGTCTATAATTCTTGTTTCGAAAGATTAAACACAAACTAAAAACAAATCCATTGATGAGGTCTGGGGGTTGTATGTCACCCCATGGGTCACGTTCGATGTCGCCGGGTCCCGGGTCGTACCCGCAGTTACGGTTGTCGGTCTACGTACCTGTTCCCGGTTCGGTCGGTACACCGTGGTACGGGGACCCTGCTCACGGTAGGTGTCCGTACGTCTTGTCTGGTAAAGGACCTTTGTACTCGTCGTACTGGGGGTCAAGAGGACCGTACAGAGTCGTTCCCCCCGGTCCTTACCCCGGTGGTTACGGTTGGCACTTGGCATTCCGTGTCCTCCGTCGACGGCGTCACTACGTCCGGCGACGCTTGAGCCGCGTTTCGTCCATACGACAGCCCGCCCGCCAGACGCGCCTGTACACGTGTGTGCGCCTCGGTCTTAGTCAGTGGGGTAGTTATCCCCACCTCTCGTCGTCTCCCGGTAACACGAACCGGAGGGGAAAATTCAATGTACAAGAGATAATCTCTCCGGTCTCGTCATTTACCATCTGACACAAGATGCTCTGTACCTCCTTCCTTAGTCAGTCAATATCCTCCAATAAACTTTACCGACTCTTCTCAGTGGAGTGGATCGGTGGGTTTCGGTCACCACTTCCCACGGAGACACCGAGGTAAATTGTGTCGCTCCGGATCCGTCCTCTGATATTTCGGATCTTTGACCGGGTTTAGATTTGTAAGTTTTTCTTGCGGAGGAAAAAAACAAAAATTGGAGTGACATCTTTAGGAATACTTTATCCTTGAAACATACACGTGTATACACATAACACACACAAACAGTTCACATATGTACACTCTAAATAACGAAGTACAAGAATACAACATGAAAATAAAAAGACCCGTATACAGAGAGAGACAGGTTTGGTTTTCCGTCAATCGTTTTGTTGCTAACATAAAGACTTGTAAATTCAACTATCTCTTTCCGAAATCGGAGTTAATAAATGAACAAAAATTAGGACTTTTTTCAGAACTTCATTTATGAGCTGGACAAAATTTTATTAACTTAATTTTCAAGTACTCCGTTTCACTGATACAAAATTTTCTGAGTTTACTTTTTTTTACAAACTTAAAACAAATTGTATACAATTCTACAAATTTTGTTTCCTGTGACTTTCTATACGTCAGGTACCCCAGCGTCTCAGTCTGCACTGACTCGCTGACTTGTTATGTCATAGAAGTCCTCCTTTTTATCTTCTAAGACTAAAACAGTTCCACCTTATTCTCGAACACACACACACACACACACACACACACACACACACACACACATTTACATAGGAAAACAATGAAAAGGAGACTTCGACGATAAACTCTTACAATCCCTGGGAAGGTCAGAGTGATAAACGAGATGTTTTATTATTTAAAGGAAACTCCTTAGTTTTACTTTCAGTCTAAGAGAGAGAATGGGGGAGTGGGATGGAAAGAGTGAGAATAGGTACAATGTCACTGAATCTTAGAAGACTTGGGACCGTGATATGGAGACTTGACTTGGATACCGATGTCTCTCTTACAAAATTATATGGACAGACACTCCTGACCAACCCGGGCAGGTCAACTTCAAGATTAAATCCAAATTTATTTAACAGGTAACAGTGTTGAGTTTTTTATGTGTTCAATAAAGGAAAAATTCCTCTTTTATAAACTAACGTAAACTGTACTTTGGAACTCATCACTCGACCCTTCTGATATTGACATCTCTAATTCTGTAACAACAAACTACTTTTTCGAAACGACACAAGGGAAAGACTTAGTCAAATATATATTAAAATATATTTAATTATATATTCAAATGTAGGTTCGCAAAAGTCAAAGAAAAAGATTAGTTATCTGGTAAGGTTTCAGAACGGAAGTGCAAGACGGGTAGTCTCGAGATTATGCCTCATAGTCCGGTGGGAGATATTCGGTGGTGTGGAACCACACCTCTATTACATTACCTGTCCCCCTAAGTATGAACAGATGTCTTGTTTAGGTTTCTTCGACAAGAAGACAAGATGAAATCCGGTGGTATGTAATCCAGCGGACGAATAGGGTCGGTCAGACCCCGACCGCCTGCGGGGTACAAAAGAAGGGTCGTGGGGTTGATACCGTTGAGAGTCCGAGGGTACTACGTGGTCGGACTGGTCATGCCCATCCATCGGTGTGTGGGACTGAACGACGCCCTGGACCCGTAAACAAATTTGACAATTACTTGTACGGTAGACCGACGTTTTCCTTGTGGGTTTCGTCCTCGCACTTTCTAGGTTCTCTTCCAGGTAGAGTCTCCCCCAACAGAAAACAAATAAAAACAAACAAAACCCAAAAACAAACAAAACAAGACAAAGCAAAAGAGTAGGTGGGGTCGTCATGACACCATCAAACCATCTCTGGACGTACAGCGGTGGGGTGGGGGGTGGGGGGGTTAAGACAGAGACGTACTGAAGCCGTACCGAAGAAAGGAAGCACGGACTCTCCCTTTGTTTTTGAAAATAGGTACATTTTCATTACTTCAGTGGACGAGGCCGCAGTACAGGGGGTGGCAACAACAGCACAACAGATCCTGGACACAACACGTCGTGACAATAGTACTGGCACAATGACAGTAAGGACGGTGTTGTCGCTGGACGAAGGTGTGGGCGGGACTTAAGTCTCTCGTCGTCCGCGTAACTGCTCTCGGGGTGCGTCCTCCGTCCCGACTCCAATAATTATCCTGAACCCTCCCAGATCACTGTAGTGACTCGTTTGTAGACATAGTTTCTAAAGATAAGAAAGGAAGAGGGTTTCCTCCTAATCTTATAGCTTCAATGGCCCTTTTATATTGGTTTACTAGGTTGTGTCCTGAAAAAAGGGGTTTGTGTCACAACGGTATAATAATAGTCAAAGTTGTGTCCTTAATGTATGTCGTTGTTTTTCATAGAGAGAAGAAAGGACGATGTTTTGACATTATAGTCCGACAGTGACAGAAATCCAATCATTTATTAGAATTTCATATAATAATAACGCACAAATTCGTTTTTATAACAATCACTAGAATGAATTGTATATCATTACTACTTTAATAGAGGACATCTAACTTAACACAAGTCCTCGACGAAAGTCATCTTTCTATGTTGTAAAAACATTTTATTTTTTGTCCCTTGTTAGTTGAAACAATTTTCTGACTTGAATGTATTAACACAAAAGTGATGAATAATCCTTACATACTGTGCCGAAAAATTACTTAATCCGTTGTTCACGTTTACTATTAAAACGGTAACTTTCAAGATCTAGGACATGTGTGCCAGGATTAACAGGGTTGTCTATTTCTCAAGATATTTGTATTAGGATTTTAACTTTATTCATACCTTACTCCATTTGTATGAATAAAACCTCTTTAACGGAAAGCAGAAAAAAGGAAAGAACACGATACAAGTTCCAGTGAAGGACTCAACCATCCTTCTATTCTCCCCTCTTTTCGTAAATAGTAGTCGACGATTAGGTATCCGAGACAGGAAATGGTTGAGTCCTCAGGATAAATCTGGGTGTTTCGATCAAACCGACCCGGAACGGTTCGGTGTAATTCGTCGACACATTTTACTTAAATTTACCGTACGTAGTCTCATTTTAGAGAAGGTGACCCCGTCTTTTAGTTACAAGCGGTTGGTCGTGCTCTTCTAGTCTAGACGTAAAGTCGGTCGTCGTAGGTCTATCGAAGGAGTCTTAAGTCGTGGAGGAGGAATTAATTTTTATTCCTTTTCTTTCTACAACCGTACTCAGGCATTTAACATACTTTGGGTGAACCGTTTCCGAGTAGGAATGTCGGGGTAAGGACAATCGAGACTTAAAACGGCAAACACAAATGTGACAAGAAAGACTTTTTCTTTCAAAATAAAGATAAAATTCAGAAGGAAGGAAACGTTATATATAGGACAACACGGGAGGGAAAAAAAATTCGTCTTCGAACTAACACTCTTTCGTACACATCATGTACAAAGTCACGACCGTCAATCCTTTAAACTAAAAGTCGTAACAAAAACGAAATGGATTGTGGAGGAGCGTCGTTTAACACAAAAACGAAAACAAAAGAAAGGAGTACCTATCGAGACACTCCGATTTCAATCCAACCGTTGAACTTTTTCGTCAAGTCATTTACCGTCTAAAATCCCTTCTTTATCGAGTTTGGAAAGTTTTTATATCATAAGTCTTAAACAATATTACAGAAGAAAGAGTTCAGTCTTAGGGTTTCCCGGATCTCGGATACTCCCTTAGACTCTTTCTGTCTATTACTACTTCCCTGCCTCACTCGCACTCTCTTTCTCACACACACACACACACACACACATGTAAATCTCTGTCTTTCGATTGACGTTTTTACTTCCTAATACCGTTAATACGAAGTCTCAAAGAGTTGATCAGCCTATATTCTATCAAATCTCTTTTTTTGTTTTATCTAAATTGATCAAAATAATAAAGGAAAACATTCTCACTGTGACTTATTCAAGTCTTTGTATACCTACTTAGTTAAAAACAGTGGAAAACTCACTTCCTGAGGGAGTAAAACTAAAAGTCTGTTAAATGTTATCTTACAATACTTAGAATGGTAAGTCAATGATCTAATCGACGTATTATGATCGGTCATTTAACTTTACTTGTCAAACATACATTATAGACAGGTCCGATGGGGGGGGGTATGTGTGAACTATATGAAAAATGAGTCTTCTACGGAACGACATAAGTAAAAATTTTGTAAAGATCTATTACAAGACGAGAAAACTTCGGTACTCTTCGTCTCTCACCCTTTATGCTCAACAGTATGATTTTCGGATCAGTCTCGACCGTCTACTGCAAGTATAAGTCAGGTTAAGACTGCCGTCACACATTGTAGTGAAACCTTCTTAAGACTCTGTAACAGTTTCGCGTCCGTTCGGTTTCAACCGGTTGTCAAATTCTTTCTACAACTGAATGACGAAGATTTCTTCGTAAAGGTACTTAGGGTTCGACATTGTATCAGGAAGTATAAACAACTTACTAACTGGAGACACGAATTGTGTGTATATGTGTGTACACTTTAGCTAAAAGGAGTCAGTAAATCACACAAAATGAAAGTAAGTAAGTAAGATCCACGGTGGGTGGATCATAACAGGTTGTTGACTGTAAAAACGAGTTATGTCGACTAGACACCTAAACCTATAAAGTCGTAATAGGTCTAAAAAAACAAAAAGGAATCTTTATTCGAGGTTCCTTATACGTACTGAAGTCACTTAAATGTCTTCCGGACCGTTCGGGATCTAGAAATCCGGTACCATCTAAAAATAAGGAACTTCAGCCGGTCGGTCTCGTGGAGGACATCGAGTTGGAATTAGTTCAGAGATCACCGAACTCTACCAAACACAGTTTCAGGACCGTCTCTTGAAATCTCATCATTATAAAAGTAGTCTTAGCTAAGGTTCTCCTATATCTCAAGGTGAACATGTCATTGTCTTAAAATCTCGACCTTCCTGAAATCTACAGTAGGTCAGACATGGGGAGTTAAAATACTACTTCCTCTGGTTCTGGGTGTGTAATGATGGTACCAATAAATCAATGCCCTCCCCGTTTCGTCTGGGGTCCCGGTCAGAGGACCCGGATGACGAGAAGGACGATGAATTACGACAGAGAAATCTAAAAGAAAATTTTTTTTTTTTTTTTTTCGAGAGGATTAAAATCAAGAGACAAAGTTTCCGTCTAGATGATAATCTTTCGTCTATAAGTAGTCACAGAATGACCTCTGGGTTGAAATACACAACTCCACATCTGATGAACAGAAGTAGTCTCCGAGACAACGCGGACCTTCCTTCCGTCACGAGACGACGAGGGGTGCGTTTGAGGGACGCGTAGTGTCCCTCAAATAAAGACCTCGGTGTGTGGAGTACTCTACCTCACTGTCAAATGAACCACCGTGTGTCAACCCGAACTTAAAGATAGGAAAAGTGGGAACCTAACGGACGGTTAATGTGAAATTGTAAAACGTAAATAAGAATTCTGACCTCACATCGACAACTTCATTCTTAAGACTCGGCACGTTCTTGTCTTTGTCTTCAACCGTAAAAATGCTCACGTATGTAAAAGTACTACGAGAACGTTCGGTATAGACAGTAGGAAAAGACAGGGACTCTTTGAGGGGTCACCTGATTGACTTATAGTCTACCTCTTGAGAGTCTGACGAATCAAAACAACAACAACAAAAAAACAAAAAAATTTCCTTCGTTTTTACTCAGTCACACTTTTCAGAGCAAAGAGGACAGATCTTCCTTAACAATAAGACTTATAGTGTTGGGACCCAGACCTCTGGATGTAAAATTAAGAAAGAATTCAGTATGACTTTCTAGTCTGTTGACTTTAAATTTACAAAAACAAAAATCATTTCATCCTCTAATCTCTAAAATTAATTATGACAAAAAGTCAGAAACGGTGAGAAATTGTTCCACTTATTTAAAGTACTTCAGAACCATCGACCTAGTCATCGTTGGATTGATAACCACGACTCTGCCCACTGATAAGACACTCTCAGAGTCGTCACCAAAGAGACGAACCTTTGCCGTGTGTGTGGGGATCCGCCCAACCACACAGGAGCATCCGGAGGCATCCGCGAATACAGACAGGAGACACGTACACGTGTGTGTGTGTACGTGTGTGGAAGGTCGTCGACAAGAAATCACTCCACATAAATATTAAGTAAAAGGGACAACGACAAACGGTCGTTCCGTGAAAAAGAGATAATAAAGGAACTTCGGTCACTGCGTCGAGACGACTACCCGTTCCTCGGTGACCACACCTTTGTATCACTACCTCTATCACGTAATTACACAGTTTCTCTTCCCCTTCTTTGCATACATACAGTCCGGAGTCGATGTACCCCGAACTTCTCGAGCCTCACTAGACACAAGTGATTCTTAAATCGGGAAACCTAAACCGGTTAATCCAAAATTTTATTATCGATACTGGACTTTTCGGTACAATAACTTTCTGTTTCGTTTTTCTAAAGTTTCTGAATATATCTCAAAATTAAAAACGTTAATTTATATTCGGAAACGAAATTGTGGATTTGTAATACGAAAGTAAAAATCGAGGAAAAAAGAAAGTTTTAAGTTTTAAACTTACTTATAATGATACAACCATAAAATTCTAATACTAAAGTTTGTTTAGAAAGTCAAAGTCTTATTGACACCGTCGGTATTTGATGTAAATAATCAGAAGTTTAATTTTTTTTTAATCATTTTGTGTCAAAAATTTTCTGGTCCTCTTTAACAAAAAATTTCAAATTACTCTAGGTTCCTTAGTTTCATACTTTACATGTCGTTTGGAAAATTATCTAATCTCAAACACTTCAAGGAATTTACTGACCTATAATAGATCTCTCTAAAAATTTATTTTTGTGTGTGAGAGTGGGGTCAGAGTGTGGTCCCTCGAGCACTCGGACACAAATAACAACATTTGACCCCCTAGGACCACACCCCTGGTCGTGTCAAGACCCCGGACGCAATCTTTAAGGACGTCGACTTCTCGGGATTACTTTTTGCCTCCCTTCTCTGTCCTGTTCGGACTCGAGTCTACTGGACACGAAACATGGACCATCCGTGACCGAACTTCTGTTGACCTGGTCTCGACCCCTGTGACCCATCTTAATCCTCTCTGACTATGAATTTGTCTGGACTATGAAATTGAGTCCGAATCCACTAGAAAACAGAGTAAAAGATGGAGACTCATAGGAGAGTCTATTGTCATCGAAGGACTATGAGACCATAAGGTTCGAGGGGAGGTATGGATCTGTACGAAAGAGTCTTCCAGAGGACAGGCACAGGGTCAGACTTGGAGAATGGCTCACGGTAGGAACGACGGATTCGCTCGAGTGTCACCGTACACATAACCTAACCCGAGAATGATTGGTCTACCGAGAGCGTAGCCACCTTGTGTACGGGGAGAAGTGAGCAGGTCCGGTGAACAGAAGCATAGACTGGAGTACCCGAAGTACTGTAGACGGAGGTGTACGGTGTATGAATGTGACCTGTTTGTCTAATCGTATAGACCTTAGTCGTAACGCCAGGTGGGTACTTTTTTAGTCGTTGTCTCAGGTCAGTCAGGGTCGATAAGTCTCGACAAGTTCACGTCGACAACTCACTAGTATTTATACAGTCCATCATGACGACCGGAGTCGGGGTTGGACGTCCCGAGAGTCCGACTTTGGACCTTCACCAACGGTCGGACTTTAGAGTATTGGAGTTGTCTCAAAACCTGACTTCCGTTGTCCTTCTCAAACATTCACCACTTCTTCTACACTAGGTCAGACCCCGTCCCTTCCACAGCGCCCACTGGCACACTGCTAGTATCCACCTTTCCTCCGACCTAAGAGACTGTCGAGTCTCGTGGAGAGTCGACCATCGTCGCTCCGACACCCTCGTTGAGGGACGTCGACAGGACCAGAACTGGAAGTAAGAATAAAAGTCGAGGTAAAGGTAGTATATCTAATTTTATGGGTTGGCATTCCACCACGGTAACCATTTCTTAGACGGAGGGTAACGTCCTCTACATTCTCTGCGTCCAAGTTAGGGACCTAACCCTTATAGAGGACCTTATACTTACCGTCGGGTGAGGTCATCAGAACGGATATTTTAAAGTACCCGTTCTCCTCGGACCGTCTGATGTCAAGTACCTCAGTGTTTCTCAGTCTGTACTGACTCGTGTGTTCTAAAACAGGGAACAATTGAGAATGACCTTATCACAACTGACAATTTTTGGATGGCTCTTCTTGAACGACCTAGGACGGAAAGCACGACGAAACTATTGACCATATCTGTATTTCTTGATATCAAAACGAGTCGACGGTCCGGAAAGGACGGTGTACAAATGGGATTAAAACTTATCACAAAGTCGTTTAATTCATTGAAACATCATAACTATAAAAAGGACTGTGACGTCGGGACCTGTTCACGTAAGGAGTAATCTCCCAAAACCACAACGACACCATTTCGCATACTTTACGTCTAGAGTCCTGAGTTTAAGACAAAAAAAAAAGTCGGTTGTCTGACCAGGTGATCTCAGATTCTTCAGATTCTTACCAAGTGACCCCACATTCTTCAGATTCTTACCAGGTAATCCCAGATTCTTCAGAATTCTTACCAGACAATCCCAGATTTTTCAGACTTGTACGTACTCTAAACACGGGAGAACCAACAAGGGAGGGTTTTGCCATGTGCCCAGTCGAACAAATGTCGATGATTGACCGAGGAGTCATGGACAGTACGACCAAACGAGGGACACATACTCCACGGACATGGAGGTTCCTCTGGGTACCGAACATGTGTACGTCCGTCACAGAACCATACTCCGACCCTTGAGGGCAGTGACTGTTTCTTATCAGGGGAAATATTCAGTAACCTGTAGAACGTACCATAATACTAGAGTTCTATTTGAAAGAATTTTGTTTCTAAAACTTATAGTACGTCAATCTTGCCCTGTGAAAAAAGAAAGATACCCCCTGTAGTCACCGTTGAGTAAAAAAGAAAGTGTTCCAAGTTGTCTAGGGTAAAAATGGTCTGTTCCCTTGATACGTGGTCAATATCGAATAATCTCCGACCAACCTTCGGTGTCCACGGTCGTAGGTGTTTCCAGACCCCAGTGGAGAACGAGGTCCTTTCTGTCCAAACCCCGGTCTACGACGGGGGAGACCGAAAGAATTGTGGGACGTGAAGTCAAGTCAAGTCAGTGAATGAGCACAGGTCGAGAAACGTTGGGGTACCTGACGTCGTACACAGTCCGGTGGGACAGGTAGTGGTTAAGGACCTCGAATGAGTTTGAGTACAGTCAACTCAGTCACTACGGTAGGTCGGTAGAGTAGGAGACAGTAGGGGAAGAGGGTGGAAGTCAGAAAGGGTCGTAGTCTCAGAAAAGCCTACTCAGTCAAGAAACGTAGTCCACCCTTTTCATAACCTCAAAGTCGAAGTCGTAACCAGGAAGGTTACTTATAAGTCCTGACTAAAGGAAATCTTACCCGACCAACCTAGAGGAACGACAGACTCCCTGAGAAATTCAGAAGAGGTTGTGATGTCAAGTTTTCACAGTTAAGAAGCCGCGAGTCAAAAGAAATATCAGGTTGAGAGTGTGAACGTGAACTCTCTTCGTAACTACAGTTTTAGAGACTTACATCGTAGAAGTTTTCCCTCTGAAAATCAGTAAAAACATACTAACGGTCATTTGTAAAACACTATTGTCTTGTTACCCGACTTGTTTGGCTTTAGTTGAAACTCTACTTCTCTTGTAAGGATCAATAGTTAATGGTTTGAAGTCCATCGGTCTCTCAAAAACGTAAAAGAAGTGTGGGGTTGCTCCTTCAGAGAGTGAAGTCTTCGGACCTCGGGATAAACAAGAGGACCGACGAAACGCTTTGTTCCACTTCTGGTCAGTCGCCGAAATCCTTGTCGACTTTGATCAATGGAAGTGACTCCGTTTTTCCTTCATGATTTAGAGGTTTAACGTACCGACCACCGTAAAAACTCACTCACGGTCGTTGTCCTGACTATTGTCTAACCTCGGGAGACTCTTCAGATGTGTCTCATCAATTGTTTTTCCCTTTGTTTGAAAGACTACACCCGAAAGTCCTTCAAGTCCTACCGTATACGCCCTAGGGAGGCACGAACCAGCATTGTTGAAGTGACTCTACGCCCCACTTCCTCTGTTCTCTGTTCGTCCTCCTTGCGAAGTCCGTGTCCGTCCGGGACACCCGTGGAGACACAACAATGTGTTCGGGCGTTGTCTCTGGACGTATCCTCTTTAAGACGAGCCTCCTCAATGGACGTTTGCACGTGAGTCCTTTCTGTCAAGATCTCTTGTCCGATTGGCAGCAGTGGGGGAGATGACCTTCCCGGAAGAAGTATCTCTACAGCTTACAATAATGTAAGGAGAAACGGGTGGGAATTTTCTTTTCTTGAATTTACACAGTCAATGGTTTCCCAAACCCCCCAATAATTAAGTATAGACCCTTTACTGACTACTGAACGAGATTGGTCAAACAACGACCGTAGTATGGGTAAAGTCAACAGAGATTCCCTTGTCCGACGGAATCTTTCTCTTAGTACAGGTGTTGTTCCTCTTCTGGAATCTTTTGTCTAGTTCTTCGGAACATTTCCCGCAGGGACGGATCCCTTCTTCCTACTTACTTACTTCCCTGAGTGGGAGACGAAAGGTCTGAACACAGAGGTCGACGGAGAACCGGTAACGGAGCCCGTCGAGTCCCGGTGAGTCTGCGGTGCATAGGTTCCGGGTCGAGGACAGGGGACTGCAGAAGGGAGTGTCGTCGACGGGGCGTGGACGGGGAGCACGTCGGTCCTCTGCAGGGTCGGTGAGAACGAATGGGGGTTGCAGACTGAGTAGTGGTCCATGAAGGTCCAATGGAGATTCCGTCGCGAGTCGGAGGACAACGAGGGGTGAGTCGGGCCGAGGTGCGTGACGGAAGAGAATGGACCTGAGAGTACTCTCGGAGTGTGGACAACGGGACATAAGTGAGGAGGGCGGAGTCCACACGGACGTCTCCTGGTACGGAGACTTTATGTGTAGGAAAAGACGGTAAAAAGGGTGAATTTTGGGGATTGGAGACAGTCGAGGAGACTCCCATGTCCGTTTTCTTGACTTCGGAGCACTGCACCGGGAAGGGAGGAAGAGTAGACAGAAGAGAGGAGAGGAGAGTAGGTAGTGGACTAATTCAGGGTAAGGTAGGGAGTCTAGAGTGGACTCCTCACCGAGCCCGGGGCATAGGGAAGGAGTGCCTTCCGCGGGACCCGAGGAGTCCACCCGGACAGGTACGGATTCCGAGCCCGGGGTATAGGGAAGGAGTCCCTTGCGCGGGACCGGAGGAGTCCACCCGGACAGGTACGGATTCCGAGCCCGGGGCATAGGGAAGGAGTCCCTTGCGCGGGACCGGAGGAGTCGACCCGGACAGGTACGGATTCCGAGCCCGGGGCATAGGGAAGGAGTCCCTTGCACGGGACCGGAGGAGTCCACCCGGACATCTACGGATTCCGCGAGGAGGACGGAAGGGGCGGAAAGAGGAAGTGGAGAGTCACTTTGACAAACGTAGGTACATTCATGGGAGTTACGAGTGTGAAGGGGTACTAGGTGGGTCACACGAACGATAACCGGTGAGGGTCGAGACCACCGGACTGAAGACAAACGGAAACAGGCCCGGGTGACCACACGAGGAAGGAGGGAAGGGGAGGGTGTGGGTAGCACTTGTGTACTGAACATTGACAGTTGATGCGTCTCCCGTAAAGATTAATTAAAACAATAACATAATTATCGTACAGAAGGACTCCCTTTTCCCACACTATCAAAATAATTTTCATCGTACACCGACGCATAGAAGGGTCCTCGGATGTCAAAAAATTCAGTAACCGTGAGTGCAAACAAGAAACAGAGTCACAGTCACGACGAAATGGAAGTGTCCCAACTAAAGATCGGTCTCGTTGACCTAACAACTCTAATATTGTACTAAAGTGGGGATCTTGACATCAACACAAACAATACTGTCCACATAAGTACCTAATCGGTGTGGTTTTCACCCGACGTCGAGTCTGTCGAAAACGAAAGGAAGATTAACACAACAAAACCCCCGTCTCGATCACTAAAAGTGAGAAGTCTATAATCTAAATCTTGTGTCATTCAGGTGATGTATACTTGTTCGAGGTAAAGTTCTCCCACAAGTATTCAGGTCAACCAAGTATTTAGGTTGTTTCATTCAAACATTCAGATTCGACGTAAAAGTGAGTACGGAATACAACTACTGCGTGTGCAAGTGTAGAAACTTTAGTCAAACGTTGAACTTCCAAGCAGACGTCTCCTGAATGAGATTAGAACTGAGTCACACAGGGAGAACCATAACGAAACCTTCTCGACGACACATTGAATCCAACGTTCAGACAAAGTGGTCACTAGACCTCTGTATGCACGTTTTACAAACAAATATTTTGTCAACTTTATCCCGAAGGACACACTATGACACATACGTTACCCTCACATAGGAGAGGTTCCTATTTGACGACTTTAACTCGAAAAGTCTCAAAGTACAAGGGCCAAGACTATCGAAACCCAAAATTCACTCTTTCACGGGATTTAAAGTCACAATCAGAGTAAATTAAAAAGTCATTCGTTAGAAAAGACCGAAATATTGAATTTGATACAAAGACCGAAGTATTGAATTTGATTCAGGTACCACTGTCAAGTATATCTCTTTCTATGTACACAAACCACCAGTACGGCAAGAGGTCATTTCGTACGAGAAAAACTGAACCCTTACCACAGAGGTCACGACCTTGAGAAGTCTCACCTCGAAGGGAGGCACACAGAAACGTGTGACCCCGAAATATCATTGTAGTGAGTGTACCACAGACAAAGTTGTATGAAGAAGACAGATGGGGACCACCCAATCAACGATTCAGCACACGCTGAGAACGATGGGGTACATGATGTCGGGTGGTCTGAGGAAACAGGCACCCTAAGAGGTTCGTTCTTATGACCTCACCCAACGGTAAAGGAAGCGGTCCCCTTAGAAGGACTGGGTCCTTAGTTTGGGTCCAGAGGACGTAATGTCTGTCTAAGAAATGGATGACTCGATGTTTCCTTCGGGAGACAGATGGGGATGGGAAGAGGTTTCTCGACATAGTCTTTAGTTAAGTAAGAGTTTTACTTGTAAAATGTGTAAGGTCAGACAGGGACAATTTTCTTATCATCACTTACGATTTTGTTATACTGGATTTATAAGAAAATTTTGTGGTCTTAGTAGATGTCTGAAATAAAATGAAATGTACAATAACATCAACTGAAATTTTGTTCTATAAATATTTACACACCAATGAGAAATAACTAAAGTATGAATATAAAGTGGACGATTTAAGTCTGACATCACCCTTCGACACAAGAGGAAAGACAAAAGTGTCACTTGGTAACCTTTACCAGTGAAACTTTTAGACACAAACGAAGACCCTAAAAAGGGTGTCTCGGTAGGGTAATAACCGTCTAAATACACAGTACAGACTCTTTAGAGGGTGTACTTATTTTCCTAGACACCTTTGGACGACCACACACGTATCTGACTCCTCGCTCGTCCTTGCCACGACCTACCTTCACGTTTGCCCGCCCGAGGCACAGACTTAATAAGAACAACACTACTGGAGGAAGAACAGTACCTTACTGTCTAGAATCTGTGGATCCAGATCAGGGTCGACTTCTGACTAATTTCAAGGAAACCAAGTAAGACGTTCAGGTGCGAAGATTTACTGTCGGGGCGTGTAGTGTAGAGCTGTGAAGGTCTGACCCCCCCAGTACGGCCCGACATGGGACCGGGGTGGTCGTGTCCCGGTACATCATTCACGGAGCGCCAAACACCTCGGTGGTTGTCAGTAAAAGTGTCCTGCGTCTGGTTATCGGCGGAGTCGTCGTATTGTCGTTGTTTTTCAGTAAAAGTCCACAAATAGTCGAGTGCGAAGAGTCTGCAATAAACCGGAGGTAACGGTGTCGGTAACACCCATTGCTTAGATACCGTAGTCCTCTCGTAGTAAGTACTATTTTTGGTAAACTCGGGCATCTGGGCGATCTTTGACGTCGGGTCGTCAAGTGTGTGGGTTTCTAGTTCCAACCCCGGGAAACGAGAAGGTAAACCCGTCGTAAAATACAACTTTTACAAAGGGAAACACTCAAATACAAAAACCGACAAAAACAAAACAACGAGAACAAAGGAAAACTTTTTTTTCCTTGACAGAACACTGACGAAACGCGAGGACTAAGACAAGCCTCGTGAGGTCTACAACGTCACAGTCTTTCTTCAGACACGCGTGACGGAGACCAGGACCTTCACCAGTCGCCGGGTCGGCGTAATCGAAAAACAGCACTCGGGACCTTTACAAGAACAACCACCGAGGTGTCATCAACCTCGTGAGTCGGATTAGTCTCTCCGGTGGTAGAAGCCAAAGTAAGGTTTTTTGTTTAACAGAGGTAAAGGTTTTAAGTTGTCTCCGGTAACTTTCGAGAAAAAATCATATTTCGGGTAAAACGAACAAGTTTTAATGGTTATCAGAACCGTCACCAAAGGTCTCGTCAGTACTTATCCCAAAGAGGACATTATTACTGTCCGACCGAGAGAGGGGGTGAATCTGTCCACCGGTTCATACATGAGCACTCATGCTCACGGGCCGAGAGGACCCTCCCGAACAAAGGGAGAGTCAAGGAAGGACGAACCTATGGTGGGTCCTCCGGACATCGGGGGTCCTATTCACGGAAGGAGCTCCAGTCACAGGTCCCCAACTAGACAGGTGAAGGTGATGGAGAGTGACACAGGTGGAGTGGTTCACTCGGGAGGTCCTTGGGTCTCTTTTCGTGACGAGACCAAACAGGGAAGGATGTTGTTTTCTCCCGTCGTCTCCTACTCTACCAATTTATTGTAGTGGTTGAGTCACGTGTACTCAAACTCGTTTTAGGTCCTCTATCATTTCCTTCCTGTTCCTTCGGACCGTAGGATGTGCAGGTACCCCAGCGTCTCTCAACCTGTGATGACTCGCTGACTTATTGTTGTCGTCGTTATGTTGTCTTCTCTTCACACCATCCGTGTTCCTTCCATGTGTCGTCCGACGGAACAGGGTACCTCACAGACGACCGATCCCTGGGCACTCCCTCCTATATATCATATGACCAGACGCTCGTCCCAACCCCCTCAGAGGAAGATGGTGAATGATCGACACACAGAAGTCCGTTCAACAAATTAGAGAGACTAGGAATAAAAGAACGAGACATACACTGGTATTACGAGGGAAGAAAGGAGGTCCTTGAATTTTTTAATGTACATATTTCATGGATCTTTAGTACGTCTCATATAAACAGTCATGAATTATTTAGTAATTATAAATAGTAGTAATAGTCAAGGAGGTACAAGTATACATTCTTGACCCGACTCTCGAAAGAAGGACCTAGGGTCGTTGTCACCTACCACAGCGATTACTGTCTCAGTTCTCGGGACCGAAAAGTCAGACTGAAAATTTCGGTATCCGTATCAAAGTAGCTCCTGCCAACATTGGTCGTTGACTGTAGGTGACGTGTCTGGAAATTTAGAACTTGAAAAACAATAAAAATTTTGGACAATTACACATGAAAGTAGTAGAATACCACTAACTTCTACGTCTGAACCCCCTCTTTATTATCTAATCTTAACCCGAAAACTCCAATGAATTAAATTGGTAGACGGACCACCTAAAATATGAGACTAAGAAAAAAAGGTGGAGTCAACATTTGTTCACACGGCTTCCTTGACACTCAAAGTATGTGTACAATCAAAGTGGTTTACACTTTGACTTAAACCACCTTCGAACTTTTCCATCAGTAGATAGGTTTACGGGCAAGTGTTACTATTTTTGCAAAAGACAGGCAAGTAAATTGTTTGTGAAGAATCATCGACACTACACGAATAAACATGAAGAGTTCTCCGTATGTGATCTTCTCGGTTCTGTACTTGGATTTAATACAATTATATGTTTCCTTTCACGTCTTCGATATTTCGATATTTTCCGTGTCTCAGACCTCTTCCGTCTCGAAGGTCCAGTCCCTTATTCCTCCCGGAAGTATCTCCTCCACTGGGGATTTGGACCTAAAACTTCCTGTCCACTTTCAACCGACTTTGAACTTTCGTCAACGACTGAACCTTCATCAGAAGTCTTTTGTGTCGGACAAGTATCAGTCCCTACGAGAAGTACACTAAATAGTCGATTCTCTCTTACTAGGGTTGTCCATTATGAACGAAAGAACACTTTGTCAATGTATTTACAATTGAACAGCACAACTTACTTTTGTGGACTCTTCTCTTGGATTCTATGATTTCTATTACGGTTATCAGATATAACAACTACAAATTTTGGGATTGACATATCCCTATACAAGTATCGAAGACCCGTCACATAAATATTCATAAACTGTTGAATCTCTACTTAGCCTTTGGTAGCCCACCAGAATCTGTACAAGATTACTGGACATCAGATTAGGGATGGTGGAAGTCCCCCTGAATCCACTCGACTCTTAAGTTCCGTCTTTATTGTGAGGAAGGAGGGTCTCGGTGTGAGTGTAATCGGAAAGTCGGGAGATCTTATAAGAAAGGTTCGGTAGTATTCACAATCAAACACATCTTAAAGAGACTTACCAACCATATTATAAATTTTCTTTCTTTTTTTGGTGAGTTTGGGAACTATGAAACTTATAAGTCGATCCGTTTCAAACTTGAAGATGGTTCGTCTTTCAACTTAGGTGACTTTTATTGACGTGAATTTCTTATCATAAAAAATTACTGGATACAATTAAAGAATTCATTAGACAATTAAAAAAAAAAAATGACAATACGTAATTCTTGGTGGTTTACCGTCAAATTACCTCCACCTCCCCCAACATTAGTATTAATTAAATCTTGTCTATTCGGTCTACAGACACGTAAAAAGTCAAGTCAAGTCAGGGACAGACTGAGACGCTGTGGTATCTGACGTCGTGTGGTCCGAAGGGACAGGTGGTAGTTGAGGGTCTCGAACGAGTTTGAGTTACAGGTAGCTCAGCCACTACGGTAGGTTGGTAGAGTAGGAGAGCAGGGGAAGGGGAGGGCGGAAGTTAGAAAGGGTCGTAGTCCCAGAAAAGGTTACTCAGTCAAGAAACGTAGTCCATCGGTTTCACAACCTCGAAGTCGTAGTCAGGAAGATTACTTATAAGTCCTGACTAAAGTAAATCCTACCTGACCAACCTAGAGGAACGTCAGGTTCTCTGAAAGCTCTCAGAAGAGGTTGTGGTATCAAGTCTTCGTAGTTAAGAAACCGTGAGTTGAAAGAATACCACGTTGAGAGTGTAGGTACGTACTGATGACCTTTTTGGTATTGAAACTGACATACCCGGAAACAGCCGTTTCCTTACAGAGACGAAAAATTATACGACAGATCTAACCAGTATCGAAAAGAAGGTTCCTCGTTCACAGAAAATTAAAGTACCGGCATCATCAGTGGTAGACGTCACTAAAACCTCGGGTTCTTTTGTTTCAGACAGTGATAAAGGTAACAAAGGGGTAGAAAACGGTACTTCACTACCCTGGTCTACGGTACTAGAAGAAAAAAAACTTACAACTCAAAATTCGGTCGAAAAAGTGAAAGTCGTAAAAATCGGGAGGATAGTCGAAATGAGGAATCTCATTTACAATCATCGGTTTTGAAACTATTCAAAAAAAAAAAATTTACACGATAACTGTATTCTTTTCGAACTGATGGTTGTCACCTCAGAAACGTTCTAAAACGTCATAATGGTAATAGAAAGAAAGACATAGGATTAAAAGGACCCTTTTAATTTGGTGGCACGATAAGTTTTGAGAGGGAGATAGAAAGGGACAGAGTAATGGTCGTCAATCTCCTTACTGTAACACACTGTCAACAGAGGAAGCCAAGTTTCTTATGGGAAAAGGAGAAACGTCCTAAATTCTCTTCAAACAGAAAGAGTCTCGTATCCGTGTTTTGATTCAGTGATATTTTTACTCAGACGAGTCCTCACGTCCTTCCCAACTGACCCTCGGACAACCCAGTGAATGGAGGTTATATTTTTGAGGAAACAACAAGTCAGTGTTGTACAGTACAAATTGAGAAACGTTGGGGTCCTTGAGACTTCGTACGGTCCGAAAGGACCGGAAGTGATAGAGGTACCCAAACGAGTTTGGGTACAGGTAACTCACTAACTACGGTAGGTTAGCAGAGTAGGGACCAGCGACGGAGAAGGAGGACGGAAGTTAGAAAGGGTCGTAGTTCCAGAAAAGGTCACTCAACCGAGAAACGGAGTCGACGTGTCTCGAAGTCGAAGTCAGGAAGGTTATTTATAAGTCCTGACTAAAGGAAATCCTAACTGACCAAACTAGAAGGACGTCAGGTTCCCTGAGAGTTCCCAGAAGAGGTCGTGGTGTCAAGTTATCGTAGTCAAGAAGTCGAGTCGGAGAAATACCAGGTTGAGAGTGTAGACATGTACTGATGACCTTTTTGATATCGAAACTGATATGTCTGTCTGGAAACAACCGTTTCACTACAGAGACGAAAAATTATGAGACAGATCCAATCTCTATTGAAAGGAACGTTCCTCGTTCCCAGAAAATTATAGTCCCGACGTCAGTGATAGACGTCACTAAGACTTCAAGTACTTTTATTTTAGACAGTGACGAAGGTGAAAAAGTTTGGGTCATATCCTGGTCTACGGTACTAGAATCAAAAAACTTACAACTCAAAATTCGGTCGAAAACGGAGAGGAGAAAGTGGGAGTAGTTCTCCGAGAAATCAAGGAGAAGTGAAAGACGTAATCTCACCATAGTAAACGTATAGACTCCAACAACTATAAAGAGGACCGTTAGAACTTCAACATGTTTTTCTTCACCTTCAGACTACAAATGACACATTAAAATTACATCCCTTTAACTACACAAAAATTATCATGGATTAACGTGTGACAATTTCCCTCAAAATCTCAAAGAAAGAGGTCATAAATAATATAGTCTTTTAAATCCAGTTTCATTTTTTAAAAATTTGTTGTAAAAATGTGACGGGTAGACGAAAAATAAAGAACTGAAAACCAAAAACTACGTTCCCATAAGTCAATACAATTACTTCTCAGTTTAGAAAAATTTACAATCTTTAATTAAAACGAACGAAAACATTAAGGACAAGAATAAAGTTCTAGGGGGAAAGGACAAGTATAAGGAGAGATATTTAATATTGGACCTTGTGGACTGTACTAATAAACACCTTGAATATAATAAACCTTAAAAATGTACCATGTAATTCAATAATGAATCGTCATCTCAAGTCAGAAAACGAAGTTCTTTATTTAATAAAATTCCCTTCTTCTTTTTATTGCCGGGATGGGGAATGTATTACTGGCGGTGCCACTCTTTACTGACGGCCCATTTGACGCCGAGGACACGCACCAGTCATATGCCTACGTACACGAAAGAGAAGTACATCCGTTCCGCCGAAAGGGCCGTACTTAGTCTCACCTGAGTACCGAAGGTCGAGCGGGATGTCGGTCGGGTACTTGTTGTCGAGACCCGATTACTTGTGGGTCCGCGGGGGGATGTCGTACTGCGGGTTATACCACTTGTCGAGTTGTCCATTGGCACCGTCGAGGGACGAAGACTCCCGACGAGAGGGGAGGGGAGAAGAGGAGAACAAACGTGGTGACTCTCACATCTTCGTTGGACTCGTCAGTCTAGTAAACCACTTTTCTCCCCTTTATGACGAAGAGAACCAATGAACGAGGTAGATAATTTAGAATCCCTATAATTAAAATACATTTAATAAAATAAGTAAGACATAAACACACTATACACCTGCATAAAGTTCACAACAACCTCTAACGAACGTTTCATAAACGTATGTGATTCGAGAGAGATAGAAACCTGTAATAACCTTCTAGGGTACTGTTTCAGACATCAGAGACAAACGACTACCACCTTTATTCGTAATTTTAAGTATAGAGTTTCCTTTACTAACTTCCCATCCTTTTCCATCATAAACTTTCTCCCAAACCAAAAAAACGTAAATCCCTTTGAGTGGAAATTGACATATGTACTTTTATCAACAAAAATTTCACGATAAACATCTGGCAGAGACAACTCTTTAGTACGTAAAAAATTGTTAAACAAAATTTAAAAAGTACTATGAATTAAAAAAGTCTTATGAGGTACTCGAGTTATTAACGTAAGAATCGCTTAGATTAGACTAATCACCTGATTCTCACAAGACCGTCAAACACCTTCGTTGTTCTTACAGATTTTGACACGTGTACAAGGTGTAAGAATCTGGGGAATCCAGGACTTGGTGGAGGAATTTTAGGTGGATTCATAGATCCCTACTACTTGTGACGAGAAATTTACTCTTTTGCGGACTGCATAAAGTGGACTGGACAATTGAAAAAGACTGAGGATGTAAAACCCATCCTAAGGGAGGACATCAATTAGACCTTGAAACGTATCGATCGACACACAGGACGTCACGAAATACTACACAATCCTTTTGGAGTACCTCAGGCTCCGATCCGAGGGTGAACAATTGGAAAAAAGTAAAGGAGACGGAAGGCGGTGGAAAGATTGGAGAGGTAGAAACTTTCCGGTGGGGTCCTCGACAACAGAGAACTAGTCCTTCCTGTCTGTCGATCTGTGACCCGAACGTAGGGTGACTCGTAGATCGCAAACAACTAAAGATCCCGGATTAAATTATCACGGTAAGGACTAGTGAAGAGGAATTTTCAAATACCTTCTCCTTTTTATAACCACTTTTAGTTCGAAAAGTTTATTTATTTATTTTATCGGGAAGGACTACAATTCGTCAGTAAGTAGGACCGCTCCACCTACAAAAATGTAAATTATACTTTCCACTTTTCGAACTTGACAATCGATCTTCGAAAGGGAAAGGAAGCGTCGTGGCAGGGTCCATTACCACATAAACCCAATACTGTAATACACAAAACAGACCGAACGACTTTATTCTAATGAAATCTCGTAACTTTGGCGTGTTATTTAAAAGGGGTGATAATCGTCGTGAGTAAAAAGGGAAAAAAGGAAACCTGGATCTCGGTGTTTTTATTGGTTGTTGTTTATCTACGGGACGGATTCTTCTAAATACATAAGGACTCATCATTGGTTAAATTACCTCTAAGTGTCTCTCCCAAAGAAAAATAATAATAATAATAAGTCTATTAAGTCGATAAACAATAAAGTATGTCTCCTTTACAAGTTACTTTCCGGTAAATAGGAGTACCAGAAAACATACCCGGTCATCATGATATAAAAAATAACGTAACACGTAAAACTTTATGACTTAAAAATTATTAAATTCGTAAATAATTTAAAAGGAGAGGGGTAAATATACTAAACTAAAGTCGAAATAATTCAGTTCACAATGGACTATCTTTCATTAGTAGGTCGTATAGGTTCCTTTTAACTACTAAATCGTAAATGACACACAGATAACTACCTATGTCCACTTAGACGAATTGACGGAATGTCAGAGACTCGCTGTACCCTTACTGTCTCCTCGGGTGTTAATGTCACGTCGAGGACTGTTCTCAACACCAGACTTCCACATGTGAACTAAACAGATCTAAACACGAACAGATGCCTCTTCCGTTACCGTTAGGTGAGGTCATGAGAACGGACCTTTTAGAGTACCTGCCTCCTCGGACCTTCCGACGTCAGGTACCCCAGCGACTCCCAGTCTGTGGTGAGTCGTTGAAGTGAAAGTGAAAAGTGAAAGGACGTAACCTCTTCCTTTACCGTTAGGTGAGGTCACAAGAACGGACCTCTTAGGGTCCCTGCCCCCTCGGACCACCCGACGGCAGACACCCCAGTGTGTCTCAGCCTGTGCTGACTTCGCTGAATCGTCCACGAACAGATCTGAACAGGTACCCCAGCGGTTCTCAGTGTGCGTTGACTCGCTGACTTGACTCTCCACCCGGTCTTTACTGAATCTAGTANGAAAAGTGAAAGGACGTAACCTCTTCCTTTACCGTTAGGTGAGGTCACAAGAACGGACCTCTTAGGGTCCCTGCCCCCTCGGACCACCCGACGGTAGACACCCCAGTGTGTCTCAGCCTGTGTTGACTTCACTGAATCGTCCACGAACAGATCTGAACAGGTACCCCAGCGGTTCTCAGTCTGCGTTGACTCGCTGACTTGACTCTCCACCCGGTCTTTACTGAATCTAGTAGTGGTGGAGTCAGAAGGACCAAACCCGGGTACCTTTATTTAATGGTCATTATTGTGGTTTTGTAAAAGAGGTTGGTACCTGTGAAAACCTATTTCATGTCTATTATGTTTACTACCGGTCACCACAAATCCTTGGAGTCAATCGTCGAGTACGTTGGCCGTAAGGTCGTACAAGAAACGACTCAAGTCCGTCAATAGGACATCTGCCACACGATCCGGTTTTTAGTTCAAGAGGACACATGACACTGTTTAACAATGTTCACAGTCACTCGTTCTCTAATGAATTTACCTCAGTTACACTGACACTTACACCGTTAAGAGAGGAGGGTAGTCTACGCCCCTCTTCACCCTACCACTTGTCACCCGAACGAAGGGAGATTTCTTCACCAAAATTTTATATATAAACCGGATTTTCTAATCTTAATACATAATGATACCCTTTTTAACGTTTAGCTCAAATTGGAATAATTTATATGGGAATATATTATGACCAAGACAATCAATGTAACATGAATGAGTACAAAGTAAAATATTATAGTAATCAGTATATTAATAGATGTATATTTGGTAATGGAATTTCTTCTATAGATTTAAGATCTTTTATATAGATGGTAGACACTAAGATTCAAGCGGAGGCGTCTTCAGTGACGTGTCTCAGAAACGCGTAAAGGTAGGCTTATTGGATTCTCTCATTTACTAGTCGGAACACCGTGACACCGGTCCGTGGCCGGGGAACCTCCGCAGTCGTATCCTTCAAAGTCCCCTAATAAAGTTTCGAGACGACTGGGTCGGTCTCTCTTCACAAAGAGGACTCGAAAAGACTATGGGAAACATACACAATTGACATAAGAGATATATAAACGATGTATATTTTTGCCACTTATAGATGTTCACATATGTGAATCTATCTTGGAAGACACAAAAGTTTTTGTTCCTCAATTTGTAAAGTGTCTCATAAAATAAACGGTACTTTTTCTTGACAAACACACAAAGACCAGGACAAAATGGTAGAAGACCCTTATTAAAACATCGACACTACCCTCTGATTCAGTTCCCTCGACCTTCCCATCCTTACTTACAAATTCAAGTGAAAATGAGTGTGGTATACAAAAAATACAAGAACAACTTGTATGATTTAGGTCCCACCCTTTCGACGGAATCCTGGAACTGGATGTGAATGAAATTCTCGAGTAAGAAGAGAATTTAAGGTTACCATTTCGGTCTCCGATTATGAATTCTACATATATGTCATGGGTGTGTCGAGAGAGGTATCAGTGTTCAAGAAATGACGGGGAAAAGTACAGACTTGAGATGTATACCCTAATGACTACAGTCATCCTCCTTGTCACGAAACTAAATTGTGTAGGAATATTATGACCCCCAGAAGGAGAAGACCTTTTCCTCTTTTTTTTCATCACGGGACCCTCTGTGTACCGACAAACGTCACTAAGTCACTCTTAAGACCATTCTTCAGTTTTTATTTGAAAAATTGTTTTCCTTGTCATTTTCGGTGTCATTCCTTTCTGGAATACTAGGTAAACCATTTTATTTTGTGTCCTCTGCGTCCAAACTAGGGACCTGGTCCCTTCTATGGGACCTCCTCCTTTACCGTTGGGTCAGGTCATAATAACGGACCTTTTAAGGTACCTGTCTCCTCAGTACTTCTCAGTCTGTGCTAACTCATATACTGTGAGTATGTTTCGTCCTTATGTTTCATTTCGACAAGGAGATATAAAACATGAATACAAAGAGAGTTTTATTAAAAATTTTTTGTGAATGTAAACGTATGGGACTTACGGGTAAAATTTTATATATTATCTTTTACTTCTTTAAACCCCTTAAAGTCTGGGGATATATACGAATATTTAAGTAGAGTCACACTAAAAATTTAGTGAGATTTAACAGTAATAGTATTAAGTTATTAACCGGATTACGAAATACAATTTTTATTAATGAAAACACATGTAATTGTGTAAATTACGTACTTCTTCCTTGATGATTCTTTAATGATTAAGGATAAAAAGTTTTGAGTATAAGTCCGTATTAAATAATATTTATGACTGTCTGATAATATTGGAATCTTCCTCGTCTTGAATTGTCTTTGGGGTACGGGTACTGAACGGTGAAAAGAGACCTTAACACACTAATAGCAAGGAAACTCGGGTGAGACCCTTATCGATCGGTTCCTGTACACCTGAAACCATTTCTTCGGGACGAAAGGTGTAAACGGGACGAAAAAAAAGAGAAGAGAAGAAGAGTTTTCCCCCAAAGAAGTACATTTCTACAAGGGTTAAAGTATAGGACCATCTGGGTTCTCCATTTCGACGTCCTTTCGGTAGGCGATGAAACGTGTTCCGACAGAAGAACCACATTATAGAGAGTCGACGAAAAAACTCCAAAGTGTGTAAGTGTTTTTATTGGCGTAAAAATCGACTAGGGTTATCTAAAAAGAGACGTCGACGTAGTGAACTTTTTCGAAAAACAAAGTCAAGAATTTCAGATTCATAACTTTCATTAAACTTTTTTCTTTCTTTCTTTTTGTAGGGTTAATACTAAACACACACACCACTACTGAGGTTCCCGACTGACCCGACGTTTACCCGAAACTTTTTGTTCGGTCACACGGGTACCTTTTGTGTCCGTAAAGTCTCACGTAGCAACTCACACGACTACATTTGAGTGCCCGTGCACCGGCCCATCCGAGAAAACCGTCCTGGAGACCAGAGTTGGACGTCACTACGATTGCTATAATCGTTTAATTGTGGTGGTTCGAACGGTCGATTAAGCGGTCTCGGGACGAGTGAGAGAGTGACGACATTAATTTTGATTAATAAAAGATTTTGTATCATTATGTACTTATACACGTTATTAGTAAAACATCACCCGTTAGACACCTCGGAAAAAAAAAAAATTCGAAAAAAAGAAAAAAACCGTGTAATACGACGTACACGTGCCGTCACCAACTCGGTCGTGAAACTAAGCGTCTTACACTTTACCCAGGACAAGTATTTTGGAGCTCAAAATAAAAGAAAACTTTACCCTTACAAAAGACCAAAAGTGAGTAAAAATTCCGAGCATTAAGAGAGGGGAGAGTGAAAGAGGAAGGTGGAGAGGAGTGAGACGGAGAAGTGTGTCGACCCACCACACCGTGAGTGTCGGGTCACGGCACGTCTACCAAACGTGTCACCCCAAGATATCTTTAAGTCGTCAATATGGGACCTATCGATGTGACTAAGGGATGAGATCGGAACAAGAAGGAAATTTTTCTTTCGATTTGGGCATAAAAATTCAATTTTTACAGATAATCATAACGTCCATTTTAGTCAACTGGAAACCCCTGGAA
Organism: Capra ibex; assembly: GCA_006410555.1. Classification (NCBI taxonomy): domain Eukaryota; kingdom Metazoa; phylum Chordata; class Mammalia; order Artiodactyla; family Bovidae; genus Capra; species Capra ibex. The sequence goes on from SJYO01026388.1 coordinate 74,735,246, forward strand.
AGTAAGATATCGGATTTACTTGGACTGACTTAAAGACTCAGTCCTCGATCTTCTACTCAGAACGGACCCTAGCGTCCCAACTGAACTCGACCACACCCATAGACTGGACCCGAAAACTTGACGTCGACTCCTGACTAGGCACATGTAGGACGGGGTCTTACTTGCCTTTGGTCGGGGCAACGTTTCATTAATCTTTAGGAGAGGAAGTGTCTACTGAAAGCTACTAACGAAAACTTTAGTAGACAATGTTGGCAGAAGACAGGAACATCGGATCCGGTATACATTATCTGCACTGAAAACTCACTTTATCATAATTCACCATTCACTAAAATGCTTGATACCTAACACATTTAAATCCTTCAATTCTTTCGTCATTTAGGAGGTGAGTCGGTCACTTTTATGTGTGTGGGTCGGAAACGAAGGTTGTGGATTAATCGTTAAACCAGCAACTCGTATAAAGATAAACGTGGAGGTGCTAATTTTGGCATTATTAAAACTTTTGTATTATAACTATTGTCAACTGAAAACCACCGAATCCAGAACTCAATTTACTAACGAAAAGAGGGGGATTTCTATTCTTTCTTAACGTTCTTAGGGAACGATGAATCTAACATCTTTAATCGTAAGAGACTCAATGTCAAAGAAAGAGGAAAAAAAAGAAAGGAAGGAACCTCCCTTTAAGCCCACGGGGTAGTGAGCCATCGAACACAATCACTCGTGTCGGACTGCTCAGTGTGCATATTAGGATTTGAGAGAGAGGACAAAAGCTAATCGTAGATACCCAGAACGTCTATACTACAGAGGATCACTTAGGTTTGACGGGAACGGAGAGTTTCGGCTGCCATTTCTTCTTCCGTCACGTGTCGGCCTCCCGTTCAGCTTCCATGAGGAGAGAGGAGACGTGCACCACACCCCGGACGAGCGACTTCGACGGCACAGGAGAGGAGATAAAAAGTAAACCAAAGAAGAGAAGACGTACGGAGGTAGAACACGCTGTGCAAACGTCAGAAGAAAGGGGTGGGGGAAGTACCACACCTAGACTTTCAATGATCAAGAATACCGTAAATTGACCCACACCCTCCCCCGCCTCCCTGTCCTGGGTGGGTCTCTTCACGGAGCCCCCACCCCTCTTCCTTCCCTAGAACGGACCAAAACTATGAACGTCGGTAAAAGAGACGGAAGTCAAATATCGAAGGACAAAACCGGCGGAGTCGTTGTTGTCGTATGAATTATAAAACGAAAGGACGGAATAAACTATTTATTCCACTTGTCGAAAAAAAAAAAAAGGAAAGAAAGAAAGTATTCCCCATTGGGTACGAATCGTAAGGTACATTCGAACTTATTCGTACCACCGAATCACCAGAATAGGTCGTAGGTCGTTTTAATGGTTCATTATGATTAATTCTTACAACAAAATTATGGAAATATACACACACCAAAACACACACACAAACATGTACAGAAATATATATATATATAATATATATTTTTAATCAGACAATTTGACCTACACGAAAAACAATAAAATTTATTTCAAACGGGATGGAAACAGAAAAAAAAAAAAAAAAAAATAAGGAGATGGTGTCCTATCGATGTCGAGAGTCCCATAAAGAGTCGGGGGTTGGGGGCCGTTGGACGGTCAGGGAAGGGGTTACAGGGGGTCGAGACGATCGTAGAGGAGTAAAGTACCTCTACTTTCACTATCGTAATCGTCGGGTCCGACCGGTTTCTGAGGTAGTTCGGGACATTCACCGAGACCAAAAAACGAAAAACCAAAAAACAAAACAAAACAAAACAAAGCCAAAAACCCCCAAAAAAACTATTAATTAAGATGAAATTACGAACGAATAATTAAACAAAATATTCTGAAAAAGAAGTATTAAATAGGTACTTTCCTAAAAGAAGCATTAATATGATCATTGTTTTACTCATTTCAAACATACGTAGTATTGCATTCAACTAACGACTATTACTTTGGCGACTATATTTCTTCGCAGATATTCTTCGTACACTAACACGATCACCCGGGTTTGAGGAAGTGTCTCACTGAAACAAATGTACAGATTGGGTAACACTCGAAGACCTTGTAGAAATTTTACTCAATTGACAGGTAAATGCACCATTGATTATCGTCGGTACCTTATTTACTATTGAAACCGGAAACCTGATTTAGAAAGTACCCGATAATACAGATTTTCTAGAATACAGTGTTGATGGACACAGAACTTTTGTATTTATGATGTGAGACCCGTGTCAAGTCGTACAATATCGGGATGAAACAAAGTCAGATCAACAGTCTTTTATTGTCTTTTAAACATCTTTACAATCGTATACACTTATAAACCTTACGATGAGTATCTAATTACACACGGATGTAATCTTAGTAAACTCAATCTTTTAAATGTAGGACACGTTCGTACGACTCTTAGAATTTTAACAACTAAAATATACTATAAAAATTTTTCACCTTTACACATATATTCCCTTAAAAAAAAGGAATTATAAGAAGACAGACATCTTGATCCGAAAATAAAAGGATGATTTCTTTAATTAAGACACGGTAATTTCTTTTTCTTCTTACCGTGACCTCATTGGAAATAAAATGTAAGTATATCCCTTAGTTTTCTAGAAATTTTTTTTTGACTTGTACGTTAATGAACGGTTCTTCCGAATTAATTATGCGATTAAAAACATTCTGTAACATAACTTCTCGTGTCGAGTCCTTTTCGTTCAACCTCCCTTCTTCTGAGATTGACGTCTTAGACCGTTAGATCAGTTTTGGGGTGTTCCTCCGACGATAATTAATAGGTAAGTGACCAAATTTGTCTATCTCGACTTCCAAACTTCTAAACCATCAAGGCCATTTACAAACATTTTAAGTACACCTCGAGATGATATTGGTCGTAAAAGGAAAAGTCTCTTTCTTTCCCTTTATAAGTGACAATGGAGAAGAGATCTGTATACAAAGCGAAAAAGTTGTTCGTTCTACTTTACTTTTTTTACGAAGATCATACCCAATACGTCTTGATTACTTTCTCTCACGTCGAGGAATTAAGACTATAGAAACACAATAAACGAAACTCAGAGTCTTCCGTCGGTTGTACCCCTCCCCACAACAGGGTATTAGACAAGACCAAAAAGAAAAGTAATTTCTTTTTTGTAAAAACTTAGTCATCATAAGAGTTCAGTTGTTTATCTTGGGGTACACATTGAAAAGTTTTTGTAAAAAATAGCCGAGTCTCCCCTTTTAAAGCCTCCAACTTTTATAGAAATTTTACAACTCTATTTTACCTGTCCTTAAATCGTAATTCGGACGATTACCCTTCTCCCCTCTTTAAGTCTCCTCTCTCCTCCATCCCATCCCTTGACTACAATGTCTTATTCTCTACTGGTTATTTTGTACTCACCTCTGTTTTTTCTAAAAAGAATTTCTGAAGATTATCTGGGTATGATATACAAATTTTAAAGGTAGAACGACTAAAGACCTATTATTTCTTATTAACTCTATATATAATATAAAATTCAATAACAGTGCAATAGACATAGATCATTCAGGTATCCTTTGATAATAGTTTTGGGAAGGAAGATGAATTTATACTCTTTCTTTTTGTTTGACTTAATAAATAAAGTAAAAGATTGACATTGTATTAGTATGAATTTTAGTGTATAATGACAGGAGAAAAAGGATATATCAAGAGGTATGTGATAGCGAGGGACATTTATTGGTGAAAAATTTTTAAATGTTGGTGTGAAGACCGAGGTCAGTATCTTTTTCTCTTGTTCCCTCCTACACTAGACTCCATCACCTTCCACCATCTCTAACGAAACATAACTCTTTTGAGGTGTGAGTTTACTTTACGAGTAAGTTCTTCCCTTGCTTTCCTCTAACAATACTTCCTGGAGTCTAATAGAGACGACAGTTTAGTGACGTCTATGTACAATTTCTCATAAATTGAAGAGAAAGACTCTACGTCGAAATTTAACATGAATTTTAACGAGGAGTGTCACAAGGATTATTTCGAACAGATTATTGTCTGGACTTTACTTTATTGTTTCTACAAGATACGAACCTGTCACACGGCACCTGGTTGTCAAAACAATGTTTTGTAAGATGTTATTTTTATTTGTAAGCGTGTATGTGTACGTATGTGTGTATAATGGTCCGTATACCATTTCTGACGACTTTACATTTAGACGGAGTTTCTAAACTTCTTTGTAGATGAATATCTGAATTAATTCAATATACGTTCCTTTTGAGAACACCGTGGTATTATTGCAGAACGACCTTAAAAAGTCGTTAGAGGTAAAGAAAAAGAACGGAGGTACTGTCACAAAGTACGTCATTCTATGTTAAAAATGTCATAGTTTCGTTTTACTCCACAAGATCACCGGACCTTTTCAATTGATAGAAGGACGTCCCGATCAACAAAAAACAAAAAAAAAAAAAAGAAAACGGGTAACAATTACTCATCTTACATTTACTGTAAATAGGTTTCCAGTGTAGTTTTCATTACAGACTCTTGTTTTTTTCACGTACAACTCGGATTAGTCACTATTTCACATATCAGAAATGTAGGATCCCGAAAACAAAAAGAATTATAGTAAAAACAGACAAACCTATGGGTATATGATTGAAACCCTCACCCGACCCCACAGTGGACCTCTGACCCTTACCTCTACAATGAACAGGTGGTTAGGGAAGAGTCGAAAGTCAGAATAATCTGACACAGGTGTAAGTGAATCGTGGAACGAGTGACTTTCGGATAAATATCCGACAAAATTAGTCGACAACTAAGAATGAACCTACCACGGTCTGAAAAGTCTGGAAAGAGTAAACTCATAAGTGAATATCTTATTTATGGATGACTCATGGAAGTCACACGACAGTGACAACCACTAAGTTTTAGTTGTGTCCAGGACGGGACACCTTGAGTTCCAGACCAGTCTTCTCACCTCCCGTCTGTCGATTAGGGTGTGTCCTGTGTGTGAAGCTACGGGACACTCCGGTCCACGGTGATTCCTGTTTATTTTGAACACTACTAAGTCTGGTCCCTCGACCGGAGTCTCCTCCTGAGAAGATCCTGGACTGTGTATTGACTCCGAACTGGTGAAAGAAAAGTATATCTACGGAAAAGGATGTAATACCGTGGTATTTCACGTAAAAATTTCTAGATTTTTGATACTTTTTATTTTGATAATTTTCGTTAATAGTTTTTTATTATCAACGTTTAATGAGAAATTTTTTAGTATGTAACGATTAGTTCGTTATCATTTATGATGAGACCTTTTTTCGGTGATCTTGAAAGTGTAGGTTTACTCGTGACACGGGAAGTTTCATAAGGGAAACCCTTTTATTTGTCAATAGGGTTGTTGTTTTTTTTATTTTCGTTAATATAAGTAATTCTAAAAGAGTAAAATACTCTTGTTTAACTCTGTACATCTTCAATTAGTTTGAATTCAAGTAAATTGTTTCTTGTCATTCTTTTCAATTTGATACCTATCAGTTTGATTCACTTAGTAAGGAAATCTGGGTAAAGGCAAATACTCTTACGTCAGGAAAGAGTATTTATCCTTGTTTGTGGTCAGAGTAACGAACCCAGTACTACTTGACAAGAGGACCTCGGGAAGGTGTAAACCCCAAATCTCTCCTGGTCCGGTCTTTATTGGCAACCAAGAATGTAAGTCCTACAACCACCTCGTGAATCTCATTAACATTTAACTTTACTAACTAAAATATAGAGAATAAAAATTTAACTTAGAGTTAAAAAATGGAGAGTTAAAAAGTGTCTACTTTATTTTCCCCCTCCAAGTACCACCACCACCAAACAACAATACAATTAACTAAAATCTACTATCACGAAAAAAGGAGACTAAGAATAAAGTCTAAAAATAAAAAAATTTTCTAACCCAGGTAAAAAAGTTACACGGAGGGTTATTTCTGTTTTTCAAAAAGTCGTGATCCTAAATCTTTGGAGAACAATTATTGATGGAGTAATTACTACTGTTTCGAAGACATTACAAAGGTCTTACTCTTACACCATATTCTACACAATCTTCTCAAAGGGATCAGTCTCTGAGGAACCTATATTCTTATACTATTTTACATGTTTGAATAAACCTATACCTTACACAAGATATAAAGACCATATATGTACTTAAATATTCTGTATATATCCTTATACATATATGTAAAATTCAAGAATAGATTTCATTAACAATTCACTGAACGAGAAATCGAAGTAGTCATATTTAACATTTTCCAGTGTCAAAAAAAAATAGGACGATGAGAGGAAAAAAATAAATATAGTCGACATAGTGGGTAAAAATATACAAAATATATTTTCTAAAATACAAAGTTATTAAGACTTCGACTACCGAATTTTAAAGTCGTTTTTATCGGACCCTTTAATGTACAATTAACCTTCCTGGAGACGGTGGGTAGTCGAACTAATTAAAGTAAGAGTTGGTAGGAAAGAGTCCGGGATCAAAATAACCCTTAGTGAAACGATTTGTTCCATCGTAGTTTGGAACTACTGTCCATACAATAAATTGAGTGGTAGGGGTAAAGTCCAGTGTACAAATTTTAATACAACTCGATGTATATTGTTTTTTCTCAATTTTTTTTGAAGTAAATTGTATTATGATATGTAAAGTTTACTATTGGATCATTTATTTGTACTGATTTACTTTATATAATAATCAGGTTCCTTTATAAATTAACTCTTAAATGTTCACTAAAACGTATTCTTAGGGCATCAACGTCTATAATGTTCATGTGTTTATAACAATGTTTATGTCTCTGTATTTTCTTTCCCTTTTATATATGTCGACCCGACAAATCCTGTTTTTCATAATGGAAGGGTCTAGTGTATTAGGTCTCCCACTCGAAGTCCACACGTCTTTGTCGGTGAAGACTGTAAAATCATAGTTTATATTTTAATCTTTTTACTTTATGGTTCTTAATCTTGTAGTCATATTTGGTTTACCCACGTATTTTCATTTACAAGTATTTAGACCCTCATACTTTATCGTGTACACAAACACTATTTGTGCAAACGAATTCTTTAGATAATTTTAATGGAACTGTCTTTTCAAGTTCTTTAGAATTCAGTCCTTTCGCCTAGTAAGACTCTCTTACGATCATTGACCGGTAATTAAATCTTCCGAGAGTTTACATTTCGCGTGTGTGGCGACCCAGGTTACTGTACACTGGTTGGAACATAAAAAGTTGTGTGTAGTACATACACGAGATGGAGGTATACTAAATCAAAATTATTTCGATATGTAACCAGTAAATATAAAACTGTTCCTTTACATCCGTAGATACATTACTCCTCCCCCCCGAGATATTATAATGTCAACCTTGAAATTTGAGTCACATCGGTAAGTTACTTGAACATGGGAAAAACTTTTTTTTTTCTTTTTTACTGTACTCTCCAGTAACCTCAGAACGGAAGACCCTAAGTTACGAATATAACTATTTCATTTTTTCTAAAAACAAGACAAAAACAAAAAGTTCATATATTTTCCCCCTCAAACCCGGGAAATCAATTTCAGTTTCATTTAAAAATTAATTCGTTTACATATGAAACACGGACTTGATCATCGGAAGTAAGGACTAACAACACACTATCGTCATCAAAATTTTAAAGAAGAGAAGAACATAAACCATCGAGTAATGAAAAAAAGAGCGGAAGAAGGTAAAGGGAGCCGGGCGAATACGGGGTAGAGGTTTACGATGGGACCCGAGATCTTCAGGTCGAGTAGGTGGTGGTGACCCCTTTTCTAGTGTTTCCACATACTCGACCCCTTACTCGGTCTCTCCTTCGACACCCACCTGGCGATGGAGTGGAAGTACCTCCTCTCCCCGAGGGGCCAGAGTTCAGACGGACGCCACCCGTTCTTCGGGAACCTGGACAAGGCTGAGATACAGACGCAGTTTCTCTAGCCTCCAAACCGTGTCCACTCTTGTCGACTTACTCCTCTACGATACCTACTCGAAACTTATACGTTTGAACTTAAAAAAAAAGAGTGTTTCTTTTTCGACTCGGAGACCCTTCCAGTGAAGTGACCTAGGTACAAGTACACACCGTCCAGCCCCCGCCCCCGACGGGACCCCAGTCCCTGGAGCTAGACGGTGGGTAAACGTCACTGAAGTCATCCAGTAAATACACCTGAGTTAGGAGTTACCATTTTACTCTGTAAACTCGATCCAAAACGAAATCCCAGGGATTGTCGAGATCTTAAGACACCTTAGACACAATCTTAAAGTATCATTTGTCTTTACAAAACGTTTACTGATTTATCAGACCTAGTCTATATTTAGTTTAAGTGACAAAGGGAGATAGGTCTCGTTCAATTGTTCTTTTGACAGTAGGAAGATGTTGGTACAGGCGACATGGACCCACTGTCCTCCCCGTCACGACAGGAAAGGGTGTCGACCCCCGTGGGTCCACGTCTCACGGGCCTCCGTGAGGAAACCCCACCACGTCTACGGAGAGGACGTGAACGGGGAAGTAAGACATGGGATCCCCTGCGTAAGAGGAAAGGGACAGTGTCGGGACAAAAATCGGGACCCCTCCCAAACACACAGGTATAGGGCTTCATCGTACCTCTTTTCCCGGGAGTCCCCACTCACGGACGGCGTAGGACCCGTGGGAGGAAAAAGAACTGTGAAGAGAGAGTTGTGGGTACCTTACGTCTCGGCAGTCGGGACTTCTTCTCTACATTGTCTAACTTCATGTCAGCAGGGGACCCCAGGCGTCTCGTGACCAAGGTCCTAGGGGTGTTTATGACTTTGGGACACTCGAACTCGGAGAAATAAAGACCTTGGATGTGTGGTGGAGGGTATATGAAGTCTAGTAGAGAGTCAATGAATATTATGGGTTATGTCATATTATGATACATTTATCAACGACCCTGTTCAAGTTCAAAACGAAAAACCTTGAAAGAAAACCCGCTCCACCCCCCCGAAAAAAAAAAGAAAAAGTTATGAAAGTTGAGTGTTAACCAACTTAAGTCTTTACCTCTTGGTCCCTTGTCCCTTCCGGCGGACATGTTCTTACAACACCGGGTCCCTGAGAGTCCCATCCACCACCCCGGTTCAAACAAACTAACGCTTCACGTACGGGAAATAGACGGGAACCAAGAGGCTGGATCGACAAGTAATCGTCGTGGACCCTCGTAACTTTTGGACAGTCAAGGACCCGAGGAAGGGTCTGGTCACTTTCCTCGACGAGACCCGGAGTCCACAGGGTCCGGAGTGATAGGTTTCCATCCAGTCGACTACATGTCCATAGTGACTCCTGGGTGGGACCATAGACCCGACGTCCCGAACGTCCTCTCCGAAAACAAGAGTCGGGAGGGACTCCTCGGAGGAGGATGGGCTCTGACTCCGGAGGTTCACTTCGTTAATCTCGAACTGAGGTCTTCCACATTAGTCTACCCCAGTGTCCTACGTCTGGTCCACACTGGTCCACACCCACTACCGGTCGTTTCCCAAAGTGGGTCGAGTGTCTTCGTTCCTTGGTAGTCCTGTGGAGTGAGTCGGTTCACCTGAGGGTCCAACCCAGAATCGACTACTTCAACGAACTTACATCATCACTAAGGGTCGCCACTCCGGAACCGGCGTAACAGTGAGTGTGGGGTAGTCTACACCAAGTTTGTCCACGACGTCGGGGTTTCCCTAGTCGATTTTCGGAACGAAAAGTCCCACAGGGTCCGTCGTGAGACGGACACTAAAGTCTTCGTCAGTGTCCGGACGGGCAACGTCGGACCGTAAGTCATGGTTTTTACCGTGATTCGTAAGGGCTCTCATAAGAGACCAAAGAGTGCGTGGTAAATTATGATTCATTTACCTGTATTTCTCAAAACACTCCTTCAAACTTAGGTTTTTAACTTGTAAAGTAAGTTTGAGTGACAGGGAAATTGAGTACGATGAATTATGTCCTGTGTAGATTTCCGTTTTATAAGGGGTTCGTAAACGTCCGGAAGTACAAAGGAAACACACAGTCGGAGCATACTGGACAAGGGTAACCCTTAGTTTTTCAATTTGGTTAAGGAGTTTAAAATATATTGTAAACTCCTAAGGGAAGGAAGGAAGAGAAAAACGTCAACATAAGGGAGGTCGGACTCACATTCACCCTTGTGACCTACCAGGGTACACGGGGAAGGGTTCGGGTGACCACGACGGTACAGTCGATCGACCACCGAGGTGTCGAGTCTGTCCCAACTACTGAAGACGACCTGACAATCCAACCCGAGTAAACCAACCCCGGAGGAAGTGGGTTGTGACGTTCTTTCGGAGTGCACTTTCTGACCCGTACTTGTCTTTAATACTCCGAGTAGGAAGACCTTCGAACACCGACAACCTTCCTCTGTAACAAAAAGAATAATTCCGAGTCTATGAATTTAACGTTTTATTAAGACAATAACGAAAAATTTAATCAAAAATCTGTGGGAAAATATTTTTTTATTCTCACTCTACCCCCACTCGTTCTCGTGGAAACGAGTCTCTATTTAGCGGCCGAGGCTCGTCGTGGGCGAGACCGTCTGAGCCTCCGTAATCTTCTACGTGGCCCGTCTTCTTAGAGGTACTCGTTACGAAAAATACATCGATAGTCGTCCAAGGAATTACCAAAATATTGATATTTACGACAGATCCGTGATGACTCACCCTCATTACTTGTAATCAATTTTCTCCGTTTACTTTTTATTTTTTTCATTTGGTTCTATAATTCACGAAAAAAAACAAAGGACCGAAATTTATTCGGTGAAACAACGTTTGGTCACTAGGACGGAAAAAAAAAAAAAACCGATCCAATTATTTTTGTTCTTCACCGCACTCGACCGTTGGTTGGATTTACAACCGTGAAGCTCGTCACGTCGTTCGAGGGACTTTTTCGTCATATAAGTCATGGACAAACGGAAACTCACGTTCTAGCTCGCACCCCTCCTCGGGGGCGGCCTTCAGAAGTCGTGTCCGCTGTGGTTCTTCGTCGGGTTCGAGGTCGGCGGTAGAGGACCATTCACCCCCGCGACGTCGGCCCTCGGGGAGGACCCGAGACTTTGCCGGTGAGTCGTCTCGTTTGTCCTGTGGGACCCCAGGCTCTCTCCCCTTCTCCGTAGGACAGAAGAGAACAAGCAAATTGACCTGGGATGATCGTCACGGATTGCCTTCTTTCTTACTTGACCCCTATAACACAAAGACGAGACGCGAAGCTTCCACGGCTAGAAAACGAAATGGAAAAGATCAGTTTCATCTGAATTCCAAGACTCAATATATGGAATTAAGGATATGTCAATAAAAATTTATAGGGTAGATTGATAGTTTTACAGAAGGATAATTGGACACGAGTATGACCTTTACGGTGGGACGTCTAAATTATCGGTCGAAGGTGGTCGAGACGGACAGCCTCTACGAATCTAAACATGTGTCGTTTTACTTTAAACCTGAAGCATAAATTACAAGGGATGGTTCAAATACGAACATCCCTTAAGTCGTTTGAAAGTACTATTTCCAGACATATCGGGACAAAGACGCTTTCACCTCAGGTTGAATCGAAACTCGATCTCCAGTCCTTAGATTCGTTTATGACGAACCATTATTACCGCTAAGTGAACTTAAGTGTCTTCGTTTTAGTGTGTTTACCATGGACGGAAGAGACGACAGAGAGGTGAGTCGACAACCTGTGGGACGGCAGGAAAGCCGAGAGGACGACCGAAGACAAGATGACAATCGTAAAGTCTAAACTTTAATGACTTAGTGACTATTTAAGACTATTTAGGTTATAACTTCTACTCTTCTATAAACTTAGTAGGAATCAAGACCCACTGAAGTAAGTTCAATTCAAACTAGTAAGACACCAGACAAAGACCGGCACAGGTTCGGGACACAACCAGTGTGAACGGATGCGAGAGGACGTATACTTCACCGACTCACACGGAGGGTACAGGGGGTTGTGACAATACGTCAACTTACTTGGACACTCGGTTTCTTTCCTCAGCAAAGAGAAAATTAATGAACGAGATCGACTATAGACCTCCCGTCACGATTATAGATTCCGGTGATTAGTTCTCTAGAGTTTATTTATGAAAAATCCGGGTCCCATGTACACATTATTCGTGTGGAGTTATATCTAGACAACCAAGATTTATGTTCATCTCTTCAAGGAGAGAGAGTGGGGCAGGAATTTCTAGGCGTCGGAGACGGTCAATACCACCTGAAATTTTTGACACTTTAGATTAAAGCTTTTAGAGTGTTGTAATGTAAGTCAAGTGTCTCATTTTGTTCGACGGAGACTTGTCGAGACTTTGATAAAAAGGTTTTATTTTTGGGTCATCCCACATCCCTGGTTTCACCGCTACAGACGTTTCTAGATTTCCATATAAAATAAACGGTCCTTTCTTGAGTACAGTGACTTACCAGACATGAAGACATACCTCTTATCGAGAGGGTCACACGTAGTCGAAGTCATGTTCTTTAGGACGACTCCATATCTGTGAAGTCTTTCATGTCCCGGACACGAGACTTGTCAGTCGAGAAAGGAGAGGGGGGAGAAATAAAATTTGATAGTAAAAATACCGTTGTAATAGCGAAATTGACTTGTTTTCTCGAACCTAACGTCCGCGTGGAGACCATTATGTAAGAAGAGTCATCAGGTTTACCTCGGGCTCAGACGCTTTGTCCTTTGCCCTCCTTTCGAAGGACATAGATCGGCAAGTCGGTCACGTGTCGGACCTCCCGTATCACGTCCCATGTGCCCCGGTCCGACGCACCGAGTGCACAAGACGTGTGACGAGTCGTTATCTTGTCTTTGTACCTGGTCCGGCACCCCGTCACTCGTTGCGGTCGGAGAGTTGGTTTTCGGTCCGTAACGGAGGTCGTAAGGTCTGGGTACTAATTCCTTTTACAAAGACTTTGTAAAAATAATAGTCTCTTCCCTTTGTTTAATAAGGGTTTGGAAACGGTACAGTCCCGGAGTATATGATGTTTTAAAAATTTGATTAAAAGTCGGTTTTAAACACAAGAAATTCAGTCCAAAAAGGGGTATTCTTGGATTGACATCGAATAAGGAATGGTTATGTAGGTTCGTTTGTTGACTTTCTAAGGAGTCTTTGTAAGATCTAAGAAAAAAGCTTACAAGTAAGACTTGGTTGAATTTAGGATTTTCGATTACTAAATTCCAGTAAGGAGACACAAGGTCAAGCCTACACTGTGACGACTATTCTAAACTTTAAGTCAGGACAGTCGGAGACTTTACACAACGGGGAATCGGGACCTCGGAAGTGGGACTAGAAGTGACATCTCACCGACACACTGAAGAGTGAGGTCTCTAGGTCCAACACGGAAACCCAAGATCTCGTCAAACTGGTTTCCTTCCGAGGATTTACTTTGGACTCGTCCCGGACCCCCACGCCAACGAAGAGACTTCAGGACCGCCCCGAGAACAGTATTGGCTGACATTTTCAATCACTTCTAGATTACTTGTCGGTGCCCCTAGGTCCCGGAATCGACGGACATTCAATCTCACCCCATCCCCGTCCCACCCCTCCCCTGGGCCGACCCTCCTTACCCGACCCCCACCACCCTCCTTCGAGGTGAAAGTTAATCATTCAGACATTGGTTTTTGGGTAGGTAGAAACGACCGTCCACCGACTGACTTAAAGATAATAATCGACTGTCCACTACAGTGTCTCGGACAGTACCTAGGTTGATCCCTTAGGAGTGACCTTCTATTTACTCTTTCCCGAGCCCAATATTTGTCTCCACGGGAGACCCACTGGAGACCAACCCTGATAGTCGATACGGAGTAGAGGGGTGGGAGGAAGGACGTTGGGGTCGGTCTTGATCCCGTGACCCAGGTACGACACATTTAATTAAGGGTCGATCCTCAGACCGGCAAGTCAGACTTCACACACTTACATGAATTGGAAGTTATTGGAAAGGTAACAAATGAAAGGTCATATGTAAACATCGAAGACCGTTTTCCATCCCTATAGGATCTCTCGGTCGGAGGAGATAATCGTCGAAGGTCTCCAACGTAAGTAAAAAAAAAAAAAAAAGGGACTTTCCTTTCCTTTTGTGTGACCGTTCTCCCCTCTTACAAAGGAAAAAAAAAAAAAAAAAATTCGACACTTACACTTATGAACATTTATTCCCGGTAAGACTTGAGAGTCAGGACACTCGACACAAGGATCCTTCGACACGACTGAAGACGTGTCAGACGAAGAACTCAAATTCTTTAGTCAATAAAGGGGACGGTCAAGTTACCCCGTCAGTACAGACATCCCAATACGAATATATAAACATTTTCTGAGACTGAACAAAGAAAGTAATATAGATGAAAAATTTATACATAAAAAGCCATTTTGAGACCTTTACGTACGAACCATATGTTTATATTATTTCACTCAAACCATTTTGAGACCAAACCAAATCTTCGTACTCAACCATTCAAAAATAAAATTCCTTAGATGTAGATTCTTCCATAGATATCAATTTCGATGAGAAGGGACTAAGTGAGATCAGGATACGTGGATCCCCTCCACAATACCTTTCGTGGGAGACAACCGGTCAGGAGTCACAACTAAGGGTTGGTCCGGGTCTGGTGTGGTTGGCGCGGCTGTACAACCCAGTCGACTCCGAGAGACTCTTCTTCACTGTCTGGGGTAAAGAATGAGTGAGTATCGCGTGAGACATTAGCGGTCCCAAACACATTGAGTCAAAGAAGATTTCATTTCACACCATTAACATGTCAAACAATTGACATCTATTATTATATACGTTTAATAACAAATATTCGTTGGTCGTCAGGATAAACAATGTCAATCTTAAGACTTTCATAAATTACATACATACATACACCCGTCCTTAAAAATAGAAAAAGACAGTTAAACTATTTAAGGTTGTCATCCTTTGTCGTGTGTTATAAGTAAGTTAATCATAAACAAATTAATTATTCACTTTGGTTATAGATAGGTTGTGGATTGTACGATTCCTGATACTAGTTACTATTTCGTTCTCGGGAATTTTATAATACAAAATCCCATCCTAATTAAAAAATGTACTTAGGACGACGATGACGATTCAGTGAAGTCAGCACAGACTGAGACACGCTGGGGTACCTGACGTCGTATGGTCCGAGGAGGCAGGTATCCTAAAAGGTCCGTTCTCATGACCTCACCCCACGGTGACGAAAGAGACATGTACTTAGGATGAATTCAAAATTTTTCTAGACAAGTTAAGACCCGAGACAATAATATCACATTAATGTCAATTTCGGTCCAGAATAATGAGACTATTACTGTAAGTCAAGTCAAGTCAGCGAGTCAGCACAGATTGACACGCTGGGACACTTAGCGTCGTACGGTCCGGAGGGACAGGTAGTGGTTGAGGGCCTCAAACGGGTTTGAGTACAGGTAGTTCAGTCACTACGGTAGGTCGGTAGAGTAGGAGACAGCAGGGGAAGAGGAGGACGAGGGTCAGGGAGGGTCGTAGTTCCAGAAAAGGTCACCCAGTTGAAGCGTACTCCACCGGTTTCATAACCTCAAAGTCGAAGTCGTAGTCAGGAAGGTTACTTGTGGTCCTGACTAGAGGAACCCCTACCTGACCAACCTAGAGGAAAGTCAGGTTCCCCGAGAGTTTCTCAGAAGAGGTTGTGGTGTCAAGTTTTCGTAGTTAAGAAACCGCGAGTCGAAATAAGTGTCAGGTTGAGAGTGTAGGTATATACTGGTGTCCTTTTTGGTATCGGAACTGATCTACCTGAAAACAACCGTTTCATTACAGAGACGAAAACTTATACGATAGATCCAACCAGTATTGAAAGGAAGGTTCCTCATTCACAGAAAATTAAAGTACCGACGTCAGTGGTAGACGTCACTAAAACCTCGGGGGTTTTTATTTCAGACTGTGACAAAGGGGTAGATAAAGGGTACTTCACTACCCTGGTCTACGGTACTACAATCAAAAGACTTACAACTCGAAATTCGGTTGAATAAGTGATAGGAGAGTGAAAGTAGTTCTGTGAAAAATCAAGGAGAAGTGAAAGACGGTATTGTTATTTCTTAAGACTTGGTTATACTAAACACAACATATTTTTGTTTAATAAAGTATAGACGTTTTTGATGACAATTACTGTCGTATCTGTGTAGGTCTACACCTTTTCACTATGTTTCGAGTAATAATTAAACATGGTAAAGAAATGTTGAATTTATAAAGAGTAACGGATTCTGGAACTATTAAAAATATTACAAAAAGATTTTGTCGTGTTATCAGGTAGTTTAACTATTTTGTTTGAAAAACAGGGTAAAAAGGAACAAGAATCTGTAAGGCTAATAGAGGTAATATTTGTTGTGACTTCAGAAGTCGGATTTTGGAAGAAATATAATCTACTAAAAGAACCCTATTTAGGGGTCCTTTCGTAAATGGGTCATAAAATGTCGAGTATAGACTTCACGCAAAGGTTTATCAAATCTTTTTTTTCGAAAATGACTAAAAGTGGTATTTGTTACATTCTCGTCAATTAAAATGACGTAGTAATGGTCGTTACCTATAACAATGAGAAAGATGTACTCTACCACAGGATAAAAAGAGAGGGAAAATTTTTTTTATTGATAGTTCCTACTCGAGTGAACTATTGGAGATCAAAAGGGGGGTAAAAAAGAACCATAGTGATGATAGTCGATTGAGTCCTAGGAACGTTCCAGGTGTCTGGGGGGTCAGTTGACCGTCATTAAGCTACCGTCTCCAAGGTCCACTGGACTTCGGCGGATGAGGTCGGAGGTGGGGAGTACCTGTCTACTGGGGTTACGTTCCACCTTCCATACAATTTTCTAGAGACACTCGGTATGTTTCAATCTAAACAGAGAGAAAATCAAAAGACCTCTCTCTCTTTTACCACAAGAGATCACTAAAAATTTATAACTGATTGTGAGCAAAGTCAGTATATTAAATGAAACCTACCAAAAGGGTACATGTGTCTAAAGTTCCAACCGAATAAAAGACCTAGTCGCAAACGTCCACTGATTACGAGACACCAATTCGAAAGTACAGAGAGTAGAGTAGTCCTCGTCGTGACAGTCACACGTGCTGGGTAAGAGTCTGCGTTCACTCAGTAGCAAGGGGTTTGCGTTGAGGTACTGAGGTTCGTGGGGCATGGTCGTCCCGTACTCGTACGGTCTGCACTACCCGTCCTACGGGATACTCGGGTTGTTCCTGGGGAAACCTCCCTACTCCTTTCCATTCACGGCTCCCGAGAGACACGTCCCAACCAGGTCTCCCGTAAGACGGTAGAACACTGACTGAGTGACTGGGTAAGCTCTGAATGACCTCGGGGTGGAGGTATCGGATGATTTAAAGGTCGGCACTCCTTTCATGAATCGTAGAGAGACGGAGCCAAAGAAGTAGACCTTTAATCCTATTATTCCCCAGTACTTCTCCTCGACTCAATTACGTGTATTCATGTCCGGAATCTTCTCACTCACCATGCATAGTATTCGTCTCCACGAGAACTACGACGGACTCAGCCGTAGTCCGAACAGAATTCCGTACCCGACCCGCGATTCAACCATTTGGTCTGTCCGGGAACACCTCGACCGCCCGATGTTTGTTGTTTATTTTTCATTCCATTTGGTGCATATACACTGATTTCTACCAAAAACTGTTTTCTTTTCTTTGTCGGTCCTTCTTTGTGTTTCTTGTTCCCGCAACCCCCACCCCCGTCAGTACCCTCCTCCCCGGAGAGGAACCCTCCCTCCCGTCCGTCCCCCGGGACCCACTGTCCTCGCTCCGCCACTCCCCGTCCGCTCCCCTCGACTCCGTCGTCACTCCGACCACACGTAGCCCCCACCTCCGAGGACCCGTGTTTCTCGACTCCCGGTACGACTCTTGCAAGTCCCGGGGTCCAGGTCTCGGAAAGGTGAAGGACGTACACGACTGTTCAACCCCCAAAAATGCGTCCTTCACTCCACTGACCCAAAAACAACAACAACAACAATTTTTATTTACTCATTGATAGATCTGTAAATACCTCTTACATAACCTCTCTTCACTCCCAGCTCGACCCCTCTGGTGACAGTCTCAGGAGTCTCTCCACTCCTCAACCCCACTCTGGGGTCCCTCTCTCTTACCTTGGTGAGTCATATACACACCCCCGCCCCACGCCCATCTTTGTCGTCCTGTACGACTACCTAACTTACAATGTGCACCCCCAATCCCCTCTTCTTGGTTCGCTACACTGACTCTCCACCCGTCAGTCCTCTGTCTCCCTTCACTCCCACCGACAATGACGGACGTCACACCTGTGGACCCTCACTTGTTCTGTCTTCTCCTTTGGTCTCAAGTGATATCTACAGTCCCGTCACTCCCTATCCGACACACAGACCTCGATCCGTCTCGTGACAATAACCTACATTAGAACCTCTTGGTTCGTCTCTTTACCATAGTTGTTGCCATCCTGCCTGTTCTAGGGACCCTCAAGAGTGACTGTACTCGTTTGTGGGTCCGACCCAAAAAGAGAACACATACAGTCAGGGGTCACCAGTGAGTCGGGACTCTGGTATCGATAGAGTCGGCGACGGGAGAGATCGAAGAGGCGACCGTGTGTTCGAGATGTACGACAACTGTGAGAAGGATTACGTGGCCTCAGGACACTTTAACTCCGTACCATACTGATAAAGACTTTTTGTATGTTTTTTCACACTTACTGTAAAAATACCTTCATAAATAAGACCCTAGGGAATTTATTATCACGAAAACGTACTGAAAGAACTACTGTGACAAAATTCATCTCTGTTCGTATTTCGGGATTTCGGAACCAAAAGTGTTCGTAATACCTCGTTACTTTTTAATTTTTTCTTAGAGTTTTAAAATTTACAACCCGTGTAATGGTAAATTAATTTACTTTAAGATAAAGTATACATAAAGTATATGGACAATGTGTTTTGTTCTATTAGATATCAAACAGGAAAGTTTTTCAAACTCGACGAATAAAGTCCATTTCTAAAACGTTTTGTATGTTATTTAAGTATTCGAGTCTTTAAGTTCTCGAAACACTTACAACCTCAATTGACAAAAGGAATCACCATACTCTACGATCTTTCTTACACAACAACCACGACAACCATCAACATATTATGGAAATCTGAGACTTTTATACTGTTATTGTACCTTTTTATTAACAAAACCTTAGGCCAAAGTTTCAATGCCTTTTCATAAGGTTATAGGATAATACGACACAAACTGTCGTACTCAAGATAAAGAAAACAGAGGAATACGGAGATAAAAAAATTACTTTTTTTCACACCACCACTTCTCCTCTACTGACACCTAATGGAACGAGATCCATGGTCCGTCGAGATATCTCACAAAAGTAGGTGACACATTTACTATGTCACCGAGTCGCCCTTCGGGACGGAGTGTAAAGGGGGTACATAAAGTCGAATGGACGATGGAAGGTGACGACCATATAAATCATGGCTCAATTTCGTCCATTTGTCTTTCGGGTGTCCTTTGTCTAAAAGAATGTCGGGACGGGGACAATGTCATTTCAAAAGGTAAGGAATCAAGTGGTATAAGACAGTCACTCGAACCACCCCGAGATTAAGAAATAAATTACTGGTTGTAGTCACCTATAGTGCGGGGAACAACAACCACGACAACGAGGACACCAACTGGACCTTACACCACCCTACCGTCTATTTTCTTGGAGGAGATTCTGGGTCTTCGGGACTCATCGGAACCGGGATGGACAGGAGGACGGACGGAAGGGGTGGATGAGTGAGTAAGTAGTGACTAACTCCTTAACTAACTAAATAACGAAAATTCATTTGTCATTCACTTATAAATATATGACAAATTGAATTGTCATATATCAAACTTATAAATAATCATAGGTGTCTATTTTAGGACGAATGAGAAAAATTACGAGATTATTAAGTACCAAATAAAGTATTATAAAATAATAATATTTATTACTACGTCACTAATAACTTCATGTCGATCGACAAAAAGTGTGAACATCTCACAAAGACACTTTATCTAAGGACCTTCATCTTATTGTCTTAGTTTCTTATTGTTAAGAATAAAACAAGAATAAAACACTCATGATAAACATTGTTTGAAAAAAGGGGTAAATTAAACATGACAACATTGTTTGATGGGGTTTTGAATCATCGAAATTGTTGTCATGAGTCAATATAGAGTGTCTGGTCACCACCCACCCCACCGAGAACTGAGGTGTACATGAGTCGACCCTGAGACTCCACCACTGACAGTAAGCTTCGGACTACCTCTCGAGACGACTCGCGTCCACGGTGGACTTACCGGCCACAGTAGGCCTCCGACCGACTCTCGACTCGATCTCGACAACTGTCCCTGGAGGAGGACCCCGGAAAGGTACCTCGAAGAACCCGTGGACCACAGTACCCTCTGTCCTAGGTCCTTCCTCATGAGGTCCTCGGTGTCGGAGTGAACGTCAACGAATGTCGGGAGACGGCATAGTGTAAACGGTCACGGGGTCACCAGTCTCGACCAGTACTATACTAGTTCGCTCCGGAGAGTCATATACTCCTGAGGTGTCCGACACTCTTGGGTCTCTACAGGAGGAAACGCCCCCCGCCCCCCCCTTGCCAGTAGTTCTATATCGGAATGGTATCGTCCATGACCCTTTTCAATGTGGTTACATTTGTGAGAATTGTACTAGTACACCTGGGAGGTTGATTCTTACTAACAATAGTAAAATTACAGTCAGTCTACCCCTCCCCTCTTTTTCGGAGTAGAACCTACAGGAATTAATACTAACTCCAGTACGTAGAAAAATATAGTCAAATCAACGAATCAGTACAGACTGACAAACGTTGGGGTACCTGACGTCACGCGGTCCGGAGGGACAGGTAGTGGTTGAGGGCCTCGAACGAGTTTGAGTACAGGTAGCTCAGCCACTACGGTAGGATGGCAGAGGAGGAGACAGTAGGAGAAGAGGAGGACGGAAGTCAGAAAGGGTCGTAGTCCCAGAAAAGGTCACTCACTGAAAAAGTGTAGTCCACCAGTTTCATAAACTCAAAGTCGTAGTCAGGAAGGTTACTTATAAGTCCTGACTAAAGGAAATCCTGACTGACCAAACTAGAAGGACGTCAGGTGTCCTGAGAGTTCTCAGAAGAGATTGTGGTGTCAAGTTTTCGTAGTTAAGAAACCACGAGTCGAAAGAAATATCGGGTTGAGAGTATAAGTATGTACTGATGACCTTTTTGGTATCGAGACTGATCTACCTGGAATCAACCGTTTGATTACAGAGACGAAAAATTATACGACAGATCCAACCAGTATTGAAAAGAAGGTCCCTCGTTCACAGAAAATTAAAGTACCGACGTTAGTGGTAGACGTCACTAAAACCTCGGATTCTTTTATTTCGGAGAGTGACAAAGGTAACAAAGAGGTAGATAAACGGTACTACCCTGGTCTACGGTTCTAGAATCAAAAGATTTACAACTCAAAATTGGGTTGAAAAAGTGAGAGGAGAAAGTGAAAGTAATTCTTCGAGAGATAAGGAGAAACGAAAGACGACATTCTCACCATAATAGACGTATAGACTCTAATAACTATAAAGAGGACCGTTAGAACTAAGGTCGAACACGAAGTAGGTCGGGTCGCAAAGAGTACTACATGAGACGTACATTCAATTTATTCGTCCCACTGTTATATGTCGGAACTGCATAAGGAAAGGGATAAACCTTGGTCAGACAACAAGGTACAGGTCAAGATTGACAATGAAGGACTGGACGTATGTCTAAAGAGTTCTCCGTCTAAGTAACCAGACTTTAGGGGTAGAGAAATTCTTAAAAGGTGTCAAACAACACTGGGTGTGTCAGTCTCCAAAACCGTATCAGTCATTTCGTCTTCATTTACAAAAAGACCTTGAGAGAAAGAAAAGAGTACTAGGTTGTTTACAACCGTTAAACTAGAACAAGGAGCCGGAATAGATTTAGGTCGAACTTGTAGACCTTCAAGTGACAAGTACATGACAACTTCGGACCGAACCTCTTAAAATTCGTAATGAAACGATCACACACTCTACTCACGTTAGCATGTCATCAAACTTGTAAGGAACCGTAACGGAAAGAAACCCTAACCTTACTTTTGACTGGAAAAGGTCCGGACACCGGTGACGACTCAAAAGGTCTAACGACCGTATGACTCACGTCGTGAAAGTGTCGTAGTAGACAGTCCTAAACTTTATCGAGTTGACCTTAAGACAGTGGAGGTGATCGAAACAAGTATCACTACGAAAGATTCCGGGTGAACTGAAGTGTAAGGTCCTACAGACCGAGATCCACTCACTAGTGTGGTAGCACCAATAGACCCAGCACTTCTAGAAAAAACATGTCAAGAAGACACATAAGAACGGTGGAGAAGAATTATAGACGACGAAGACAATCCAGGGATAGTAAAGACAGGAAATAACACGGGTAGAAACGTACTTTACAAGGGAACCTTAGAGATTAAAAGAAGTTCCCTAGAGATCAGAAAGGGTAAGACAACAAAAGGAGATAAAGAAACGTAACTAACGACTCTTTCCGAAAGAATAGTGAGGAACGATAAGAAACCTTGAGACGTAAGTTTACCCATATAGAAAGGAAAAAAGGAAACGGAAAGTCAAGAGAAGAAAAATGTCGATAAACATTCCGGAGGAGTCTGTTGGTAAAACGGAAAAACGTAAAGAAAAAGAACCCGTACCAGAACTAGGGACAGAGGACATGTTACAGTGCTTAGAGACAGGTATCAAGAAATCCGTGAGACAGATAGTCTAGATTAGGGAACTTAGATAAACAGCGAAGGTGACGTATTAACATTCCCTAAATTAAATCCAGTATGGACTTACCAGATCACAAAAAGGGATGAAAGAAGTTATTTACCTTTCATTGAAGTTTTGACCTTTCATTGAAGTTTTACTTTCATTGAAGTTTTGACCAAGATGACCTCCAACTACATTCTCGTACATTCTATACTTCATAAACCTTCATGGAATATTTCGTTTTATATAAGATGGTCACAGTCTGAAGAAATAAACGTGGAGAGTTGGTTTGTCTGTGTAAAAAGTCGAAAGTTTTAACATTAGTCGAAAATAGAGTACCTTGTATTTTCATTGGAAGTATCCTATTTCCGTCTACAATCACATATAGTTAATTCTAAACGTAATTTTACAAATTAAACGGATGTCCGATCAAAGACCCGAACTGGGTCAAAGGAAGTCCGACACTCGCTCACGATTAAACGTATAAACTGGATTAACTGTGAGATGGGGACAATCTTTATAGAGTAGGGAAGAACTCGACAGGAATGAGGGAGTACTAAAAGAAGTAGGACTAAAATCACATTCAGTCACGTACCCACCAACAATTCCAAAAGTGAAAAAAAAAAAAAAAAGGATTTTCCCTTTCCTTGATTGAACATATGTATAGAGAAGGAATGTTTGATGAAGTACTCTACAATAATGGTCGGAGTAAAATATCTATTCCTTAATTTGAATCTCTAAATAGTTGAATTGGGTTTATTCATACCTAGACCCGAACAAAGACGTATTGTTTAATGGTGTTTATCGAATTTTGTGTATTGTATGTGCACACGAGAGGTTAAAGACACCCAAGAGTCGAGTCCCAGTGTCATGTTCAGTTCGACCTTCGGACCTAAGGCAAAGAGACTGGAGCATCAACAACCACCTTGAACCAAGGAGTGTCAACAACCTGACTCCAGGCCAAAAGAACGACTGACAATAGACTCCGGAAGAGACGAAGATCGCCAACGGCAGGAAGGACTGTGCACCCGGAGACTGGACGCACCGTGACGAAAAGTTCCGGTCGCCCTCTCACAGAGACTGGACGAGACAGAGAATGGAGATCTACGGTTGAATTTCCCGGGTGCACCCACGAGAGGGGAAACCAATCGAGTCGTTCGACTAGCCACTGAAATTAATGTAGAGACTTTAGGGAAAACGGGACGTTACATCTATTAGGACCCTCACTGTAGGACAGGGTAAGCACCCAAACGGGGTGTGAGTCCCTCTGAGTATGTTCTACACATGCACTTCCCCCTAGTTGAATCTTAGGACGGAGTTGTCCCGGGTCGAATTGAAGTCTGGAATACGAGAAACTAGTCATAACAATAGACAGTATAATTCCTATTGTCGTGACTGACCTTTCCCTACAAACCCGTGAAACCGTAAACTTTCACGAATTACAAAACAGACAATGACTTTTATAAAGTCACGGACCTTCGTCGCTCGGAAAGTACTGCGTTCCTGTCTACGGGTGGTCGTCGTACGTCCTATACATGTTGGTCTCAGGCAGACCTCGGTACAGATCAGACCCATACCCGGGCGCCGTCGTCAAAGGGATACCCCGGTCAATACTGGCTTCCACTCACAAAGGATTCTACTTCTACTCTACTGAATAAGCTTTGACACGAAAGGTATGTGTGTAGAGACTCGGGATCGTTGGCTACAGACGAAGGACGACTTCAAGCCATCCTGACATGCACAGTCTGCCGACGGAAGTCAGTTACTGACATTGTCCTTGACCCCTCTTCCTGGAACAGGGGTCCGGTGGTTATGTCGACACAAAAATA
The DNA here is from genome assembly GCA_006410555.1 of Capra ibex. Lineage (NCBI taxonomy): Eukaryota > Metazoa > Chordata > Mammalia > Artiodactyla > Bovidae > Capra > Capra ibex. Next base: position 74,759,865 of record SJYO01026388.1, read on the forward strand.
ATCACTTAAAATCTTTATACGGTCCCGACCCGACCGGTCCCGTGTTCAGAAGAGGGATTTTTACGTACTCGGTTCCAACAGGGTCGGTGACAGTGGTGTGACTCTGACGCGAGGTCGCAGGCACACACCGAGGAGGACACTGGAGTCACGGACGGAAGGAGGGGTGTCCGGCTCCAGACCCGTCACCACGGTGTGACCCGACAGCCGTCCGAGCCCGTCGTCACCCAAGAACCATTGCAGAAGGTCCGTAACAAAAAAGTCCACAAGGGGGACAGAGGACTCTTGTAAAATTTGACTCTCCCTTACGAAACGAGGAATTATTTGTAGAGACTATTTTCGGTCCCGTCGAAAAGAAAAGAGTCCTGTAGGGGAACTATAATTTTACCGTTCATTCCTACGTAATGACCGGGTCTAATAAAATTATTCTATCTTACTTTCAGTAACTTTACAGAGTCTCTCCTTCGACAAGGAGCTTATCACCGAATCCCACCTGAAGGAAAACACTTCTTCCGGGGACCGGCACCAGGAATGGTACCTTCTGGATAGGGAACGAACAGTACAAGTAGTGGAGGGATTGCCTCATGAACGAATCTTTGGTTCGGAAGTTGACTTATAAAGTAAAAATTTCTTTTGGTCACCTCCATTTCATCTCGAGAAAAAGACTGAGACTCCGTCCGGAGCCCTGTCCACACCAAAAGTAGTAAAGGAACCGTCCCGGAGCTAGGTGTGACGAGGGAGAGTCAGGTGTACGACCCAAAACATCCAGGCCGATTCGTCAGTCCACAGGGACCAAATTATGTTTACTTTTAAAACCAAACTTTTTAGTGACAAAATGGTTTAGTCCAAAGAAACATCGTAAGAGACACTCGGACCAAAAACTCAATGTGTTATAGCGTACGAGTCTCGATGTAACATGAAAGATTATCACTGACCCCCTAGAACTGAAGAGTAAGACTGGAAGATTACTTCCAAATCAACACTTTAGGCGGCATCAGTGAATTGACGACACACTTCAGACTCCATGGTCTAGTCCCTAAAAATGATTCTAAACCAAACAAAAACTCTCAGGTCCTTTTCGAAAACCTACCCCTTCTCCGTTCCCTATCCAACTACTCTAGTCTTCCTCTTATCAGCAGGAGCCTGTATATAAGAATTTCCTTGGACTCTTTTATATGAAAAGACTTCACTTCACTTCAACGAGTCAGCACAGCTGAGAAACGTTGGGGTACCTGACATCGGATGGTCCGAGGAGGTAGGTACCCTAAAAGGTCCGTTCTTATGATCTTACCCAACGGTAAAGGAAGAGGTTCTCTAGAAGGACTGAGTCCCTAACTTGGGTCCAGAGAGTGCAACATCCGTCTACGAAAAGTGGTAGACTCGGTGGTCCCTTCTATATATCAAAAGATAAAGAAGAGTCTACGAAAGACCTTACACCGTACCGGGTCCACATCTTCAATAAAACCGGAATAGTGTAATCCCAAACTCGAAGGGTCCATCGATCGAGTCACCATTTCTTAGACGGACGGTTACGGTATTCAAGTTAGGGACCCAACCCTTCTAACGGACCTCTTAGAGATACCTGTCGTCTCGGACCGCCCGATGTCAGGTACCCCAGCGTGTTCTCAGCCTGTGCTAACTCGTTGATTTGTAATCCTAAAGGAAGTAATTCAAAAGAGAAGACTTTTCACAATGAACAAGTCGAATTTAAAGTAGGTGTAGTTAATATGAAAAAAAGAGGATTGATATTCGAACGGAGGTCTAAAGTTACAGTAATCGTCTTTGAAGGGAACAGACAAAATGTACACTACAAGATTTAAAAGTAAATAAAAGAAAGAATAAGAGTAAGGAACTGGTCATAAGAAAGAATGTTTTAAGTCACATGATTGATGTGGTCGAATTAAAGACTTCAAAGTTAAGACAACAAGAAAATTTGTACATAAAAATACCATGAATATTAAAGAGTTATACTTTATTTACATACAAATAAGGGTAAAATTCTAAATTGTCTTCATGTAAATTTTGTAGGGATAATAGGAAAGAAAAAAAAAACCATCGGAAAACCCCAGTATCTTGAAACTTTAAAACTCATCAATACAGATATGGTTGAATCATAGTAAACCTGATTAAAACTTCCTAAGGAAATTTTTGAACGTGTAAAATATGAGTGCTACTCCTTCAATCTTTGTAAAAGGTGCAAATATACAGTTATAAGACCACGAGGATCTTTATGACGAAACTGAGAATCCAAGAAGACAACAAAGAATGAGAGCAATTACGGAGTGAAGTCCCACACAGTACGGGAGGGACCAGGGAGTCACCTACCCGCCCCGGGGAGGAGTTTCCGTTTCCCACGGTCGGGCAGGTCACCCTGAGGAGCGAGGTGGTCGGTCCCCAACCGTCGTGAGGGTCTTACCCACGACGGGAGGAAGGTGACCCTCCCCTTCGCGACGACGACGAGTGTCACGGACAGCCCTCCTCCGGCACCTCCTTTCTGCCGTACCTCACAGGTCTTCACCCGAGAAGGAGGGAGGGAACCGGACTCCAGGTACCAGTTACTTCAAAAGAAACTTACGAAGTAAGATCCGTACTTGGAATACCCGTCGTCATGGGCCCGGTTCCGGGAGGGAGTCCTGTCGGCAGTATACCTCCTGTGGTCGGCCCGGACATGGGTGTCGTCTGCCACTCAACCGCTTGTCGTACGTAGAGACACGAAAGACAAATTTTAAGTCTGAGTCGTATGAAGACTTCTCAAAATCCTTCATATTGGTTTTACTGTACATTGTTAGTCCAATATAAAAGAATACGATTTTTCATAAGAATCCTAAAACTTTAGTCGTCCAATCTTCATCGAGAACTTTTATACAATAACCTTCAATTCCTGTAAGTAGGAACATTTATTATTCGGGTTTAAGTTCATATAAAATCTGCATACAGACAAGATATATGACAATATAGTCAACTGTAAAATCGTGTCTTTAAACAGTTATATAAAATCTCTTATACATCCCACTTGTCGAATTTTATAATATAAGATTATCACTTTCAACTAGATAAAAATTCTTATTCTAATAAATCTAACACATCCGATCCACACATCCACGCACGACAACTGTACACGACGTCGAGTCGTCAGCACTCCACACACTCGATTGGAACGCCAATGGTGCCGATTGTGTCTCCTCACGTACAGTCTGTGTCCTTAAACGATAGCGATTTGTTGAGAAGTCCAGATTCTGGAGAACATTTTATCTTCCCCAAAATTTGTAATTAAAATGGTCTCGTACAAACATATCTCTGAACATAGTAGTTTAGTTGTGGAATTTGTCACAAGGCGGTATACGCACGGAGGCAGGACGCGAGAGTAGTCCTCGAAGGGTGGGGTAGGCCACCACCTTCGGGACCGGAGGACCCTCCCCTCGAGTCACTCCGGTATGGTCGGGACAGGAGTCTCCAAGAGGACCTCCTCTGGGTCTGGTCGACCTCCGACCTCACCCCAAGTAGGTTACAGTGCACAGTCCCCGTGTCCAGTCTCACTCCTCGGTTCGAGACACACCTCCGAAAAGACATTTCAATCCGGGTTCCCCAGACAAATCAGGGCCTCGGGAAGCCCGACCGGGAGTCTCGCGAGACAGTGAACACTCCAGAGGCCGGTCGATGTGTTCGGTAGGGACACTAGAGGTTCGGGACTAAGGCACGCCGGACACACCACCAGTGGGAGCGGAACGAGAGGGTTTAGGTGGACCTCTTATGGTCCTCTCCTCCGACCAAAAAGGGGTGCCTTCAAAACTTCATGTACTTTTGTCTGTCTCATGTACGTCACCAAACACATCACGACTTGTAGCGTGGATTTGACGATAGGCACCTGCACCCTCGAAGGGTATAAGTAAAACTTTACTTGTAAGGTGGTCCATTATTGATAAAACGGATTAAATTCACGCACTAATATGGACATTTTCGTGTAATCACACTAGACAGAGACTTAAAAGTCTTGATGTTCGCGGTATACCTACCGTACATGCCCGGAGGTCGGTTTGCGGTGCTCCCTCTGTACATGTTGTACGTCATACCGTCGGTCGTCGTCCTCTACATGTTGGTCATGCCCTCGAGGATGAGGCCGGGCCTGGCCTCCGGGAACGTCCCTGTCATACGTATGGGGATGTTGGCTCTCTCCTACGTCCCGGGTCCCGTCTATGTCGGCGTGCGGTAGGGCGGGGTCTACTACCCGCCGGGCTACGTCAGCAGGAGGTCGCTTCCCGGAGTCGTCTCGTACACCCGCTGGGCGTTGCTATACGGAATAGGGATGGTCTTGTCCGTTCCGGGCCCGCCGGGGTGTGTCCGGGGCGGAATGGGGCCGTACTTGGCGTGGCTACTGTACTACCAGGGACTAGTCTCCTATTTGGTGCTCTCGGTCACCGGAAGGGTGCAGTCGGTCGCAGTCGGAATGTACAGGAGTAGTCGGAGGTACGTCGGGTAGTGTGCGGGCGGAGTCAGCAGGATGGTCTGCGGTGGGAGTGACGGTTTGGTGTAGAGGTCCCGCGGGTCGGGGCGGAGGAAGGTCGCGAGGGACCTCTCGGCGTACAGAGGGTCGTTCAGGGGGAAGGAGGGGAGGTACTTCTACGTCTTCCAGGACGGGTGGCAGGGGTGCAGGGTCCAGTGGCCCGGCGGGGGGGTCGGCGGGGGGTAGTCTTCCCTCTAGTGAAAGGGAGGACCGAGGCACCTTCGGAGTGTCGGTCAGGACTTTGTTTCCGCTTTCTAATGGAGTTTTCTATAGCCATTCGCAAGGGTTCCGAGACGAGGACTTTACTAAAGGACAACGGTAGATCTTAAAATTAAAACCCAATCTACATCAACCTATTGGAGTTTCCCTACTTTAAGACACTGACGTCTGATAGTCCTGCACGAAAACACGTCCTCGTTATCAACTTTCCGGGAGGAGACTTAATTCCTCTCCCTCTTAATTTTACCTAAAGAACGTACACTCACAAATGAGCACACTCTCCCGTCTCGGGGTCCACTCTCTGCCCCTGAGGAGCCACTGACACCTGACATAAACCCCGAATTTCTAAAATAGAATTGGTTTGTGTAGTAGAGACGGTACTACACTCTTGTCGACACTCCGACTACCTTGTGATCCCACCGGACTTTTTTAAACTGTCGTTCGGTGAGACATTGAAATCATTCCTGTATGTCTGTCACTCAAGGGGAACCTCGTTTTGGTCTTTTGACTGATACGACGTATATATCTGTATTACACGAGACACCTTGAAGTGTACACCTATCTTAAATCCACTAGGGACGTCGTGACGACTACCCCGGTTCCTTGAGAGAGTCCACTTGTGACGACAGTGTGCGAGTAGGCCCACCTTAGAGGATTTAGGATTAATCTCTAAACCTTTTAGACCCTTATGTGTGTCAAAAAGACGTAATAAAAACTTTATGAAAATTGTGTCGATTCCTTTATTATCTCAACAAAATAGGTTTGAAAAAAGGGTTTTTAGAGTTTTAGTGTACTGAGTTTCAAGAAACGTCACTACTCTTTTAATTTATAAAATTTCTATACTGGTTACAAAAATTAGTAACCTGTAATTCCCCGCCCCATCCCCCTTCATTCCTCAAGATGTATCTCCTGCACGACCTCCGTTCTCTCTTTGTCTAGGACCCGTGGCACAATGTATACCATTATATATACATTTATACGTACATAAACACATACACATATCTATAAATTCGTTTGCACACACACAATGAGTCAGTACAGACTGAGAAACACTGGGGTACCGATATCGGATGGTCCGAGGAGACAGGTGCCCTAAAAAGCCGTTCTTATAACCTCACTAGACGGTAAAGGAAGAGGTTAAATTCATTTATTTACGTAAATTTAAACCTTTTTTTAAGAATCACGTACAATATGGTCGGATCCCTTTGAATACAAGGACTAAAATTTTACTTTAAACGGAAAGATAATGTGTTCATAATACACGGAGAGAATCTTTTAAACTTTTAATCTACTTTAATTTTATTTTCACCTGTGGGTGCCGGGGAGGGTGTGTCCTCAACCGTAGACCGGACCGACTACGACACCCCTCAAGGTCGACGAGTGTGGTACACGAAGGTGGTCAAAGGACTCTGTCGAAGGGAACTTTAAAGTCTGCGTGCTGTCCGGAGGGGAGGTCGGGGTAGAACACTGTTTAGAATTTTCGAAAAGGAGAGTAACAAGGAGAACCGGAGGCAGAGTCCGGTCCGAGGATTTTTTGGTCTTGGTAGTTTTACGATCATGAACAGTCGTCGTACGAGACACCAGGTCTCGAGTCTGTCTTCTGCCGTACCTTCTTACTTTCGAAAGATAGTCACTCGTACGACAAACCCTTAATTTAAAACGAATATAAGATGTATAAGTGGTCGGAAGACTTCTATGATGGAACTGTGTAAACACTTATCTCAGTTTCTACTGTTTATGTCTTTCTTAGTAAGGGTGAAGACAAATTGGACGTTTCGTCTTTCGAGAAGTGGGTGTCTTCAAAGAATCAGTCAACAGTTGGAGGTGCACTTTACTGGTACAAATTAACAGGGAACCTTGGAAACAAATTTAGTTATAAAATTGAATTGTAAGACGAAAAAGAAGAAGAAAACAATACAAGATAAGAAAGTACGCATCTCAATTATAATTAGTACAAGAATAAGAAGGTGGGTAAAAATCAATGAGGTCTCCGGACCGCACACTACTACAGGGAATTCAGTCCAGAAAACCGACTTTCATGAACCCGAAACCTGTGATAATTATAAGAAGATATACTGCTGTCGTGACAGCGATGAAAGTTAGAGAGGGTCCATTCGGTCGTGGTCAGGTTGACTCTTTGTTTAATCTTATTCTTTTACTTCATCACATATTACGAATTCGATTACGGATTTCGTCAATCTTGAGGGTCGATATTTAAAAATAGTAATGTTTATCGATATTTGGTTGTAGTTAGTCACATATCAACAGACTCTTAAAACAGACCTTGTTATTAAATAAAGTCAGAAATCATATTTGTGTGTACATATAAAGAGTATTCTTTTGTCACTGGAACACACGTGTATGTACACACACGTACCTTATCTGTCATCACCGTTTTAGTTTGACAACAAATATTACTCGTAATCGTCCGGTCACTCTTAATTAGGTTTACATGGTGTTTCAATGTCGACATCAGCCACAACCTACTCTGTAGTGGTACGTCATTCAACGTCACTCTGGTATGGGACAAAAAGTCCCCCTGGATTGTAGAAAGAAAATTAATTTTTTCATATTTTAAATATTTCTCACAAATATAATCCCTTTTATATATATCTCTCTCTCTTCATTTGTCAAATTACTTGGGGACACATGGTAGCAAGTTGACGTCATCATTACTTCAGTACCAATTTGAACAAAGAACTACACAAGGGAGGGTAAAGACGGGGGGAGATCAAATAAAACTTCGTCAGTAAATTTTCGGAGGATGGAAATTTTTGGGAGGAAACTAGACACGATTCGAATTTCATCGAAGATCGTATTATCGACCTTCTCTCTTCCTCGACTCCTAATCCTTTTTCCGGGTTCTCGGTCGACCTGATGTCTAAAAAAAAAAATTCTTTATAAATCTTTGTTTTTAGTCTTTTCCAGTAAAAGGGATGACACATACTTGTTGAGACGAAAACAACTTTTTTCGGTTTTGTAGATTAAGGGAGGGAAGACAACTTGATCCTGGTCTTAGAAGGCGAAGGAGAAAGAAGAGAGGAAATTGAGGAGTAAAATCGGGCCTTTCCGTCAAAAAGTCAACTATGGTTCATATAATTCTTGCAGTATTTGTAACGTACTTCAGGTAAAATTATCTTTTATTCGTAATCTTCTTGTATATGATGGAAACGATCTCATTATTTAAAGGGAGGAATACGACCCACTCGACGACAACTCGTGTCAAAAAGTATTGATCGTAACGAAGTCGTTAAAAGGGAGAAGGGAACAGGACCCTTTTTTAATTCGAAATACAACCCCCACTCTACCCTTTCCCACTGTAGGTCTGGAGGTGAATTTTTAACACGGAAGCATGGGATCTTCGTTCGAGATGGAGCGACCATGAACCCACAGGGGAGTGAAGAAATACTCACAAAGTTTGATGGAACACCCTTTACATGTCGGTCTATTACTTTAATATCAGTCAAAGGTAATTGTGGATAGTAATTCTTTAGGAACAAATGAATGAATAGGAAGTAGTAGAGATTTACGTCGTCGTAACCACAACTCCCTCCCCACATACAGCCAAGAGAACTATGTTTGTAGGCGAATTTCCTTTGTCTCGACCAAGAGTCTCAACGAAAACAGAAGACCGACTTCAACCCTTATCGACTTTATATTTTCACGTAAGACACTTTGTAAGAGTAAGTAAATAGAGTCCCTGATTTAACTAAACAAAGATTAAAAGACACAAATACTCGATGATGTAACGACTTTAATAAAAGAGGGGTTTTATATACCTCTTACATTTAATCTTATTGGACACCGTGGATTCTGTTTTTATTGGTATTTTAGGATTCTTATTATTGGTATTTTTAGATCCGTTCGTCTCAAAGTCTATTTATTTTCTCCTCTTGTCTGAGTGAAACCCACTTACTCAGATATTTTAGGTGCAAGGGTGAGAAGATCATTCTTACCATGACACAGATTTGGTCTTTGTTTCCATTTCTTGTCGTCTCGTGAGGGAGCCCCTATCATAGTCTTTACCCTTTTATTGTTCATTCAAAAGTACAATTACCACATTTTTTCATTTGTGGTTCATTCTTTCTATTATTCACAACTAATTACTTTTTAAGTCTTCTATCAAGACTGAATTGTGTACCAAAGAAAAAGAACCGGATCGTTTTTTTTTTGGTAATTTTACACTTTTATTAGTTAGTATCTCTACGTACCGATCGATCGTCCTAAAAGTGGGAGAGTCAGTGTGGTCTCTCCAATACTGTAACATGGAGAAGAGAAAGAGTGGGAGAGGTCAACAGACCTAAAGAGCTCGAAAATCATCTCATGAAGTCCTTTACGGACTAACTGTAAAAACCTTAAGAATACCTTATACTTCACCCTCTGGGGTCGGTTTTTCGTGAACTAGTGTTACGCCGTTTCTCTCTACTGTCGGTCAGGAACTGACTACTAAGACCCTCTCTCCTTCTTCTACGACTTACATAACTCCTACTCCTCCTGCTCCTCCTGCTCCTCCTCCTTCTGTCGCCCTCCCGCCTCTGCCTCCTGTCTTCGTCGTGCCGACACCGGAGGGGACTGCGGTGGCGTCTGGGTTTCCTCTTCGGGTCCGTTCGGTCATTTAAACTGTCCGACGGTTAGTTCTATCAGTTTTTCTTGTTGGACAAACAGCAGCTGGCGAGACTGTTCGACCCAGCGCAAGTCCTCAAGTCGTCACCTGAAGACGTAACCGTCGAGCCGCCCCCTCTGTGGTGGCTCGTGTAGGTCTGAGTGAAGCTCTCGTTCTACCTCTAAGGGGGAGCTTCCGCCGGTGGAGGGGGAAACTCGAGGTGTCCGTCTTTCTTTCTGGTCCTTCCGTTCCCCCTAAGACTGCTCGTGGTTCTCTTTTCGTAGTAGCGTTGGTAACTACTACAGGATAGACGAGCCGGTCCCCGAGACGGGCTTCTACGTTTGGGACCATGGGTCTGGCTTTCGTCGTTCAAAGGGAAGCCTTAGGTAGTTCGGTTTTCAGTGGCGTTGTAGTCCGACGACCTCCTGCTCGGTTCCTCGGCCCTGCTCCGGGGCGAGACGTGGTAGCGTGTGACCGTCCTGAGCGACCGGTTCGCGACGTAGACGCACAGGTTATAACAGGCCTCGAACAGAAAACACGGACCCTTACTGCGCCTTTACAGGTTTGTGGGTCCGGACCACGACTAGGACCCCTTCGACTAAGAAGAAGTGGTGCTCGTAGGGCTCTCTTTTGCTCGCGGCGTCTGGATACTCTTCCTCCTTCTGCTCCTGTTTCCCCACCGGACGTCGTTTCGACTCACCACCACCCTGACGGAGCTCCAGAATGCCCTGTTGTGCGACCAGTGGAACCGGTTGTAAAGACCCGTCGATCTGAACAGGCGAATGTGTCTTTCGTAGACGAACGGTTAAAACCTACCGAACGACGTGACCTACCACACGGGTAGTCGTCTCCGTGTTCTGGGGAAAGGGTGCCACCCTGGGTTGAGACAGGACAGCGGAGTCTCTGAGCACGACCTCTGCGAGACATTTGAGTCGTAGGTCCTGTTGTTACACCTGGACTAGAACCGGTGCGGAGGCAAATCAGCAGTCCTCTTTAAGATACGGTGCAATCAATCCATGCAACCCCTAGCGTTTTTGGGTCAGACAGCTCTTTACAGGTACCGCGAAAATAGCTTGGAACGGGTTCCCCTGCGTGACCGACGTTCCCGGTATCGACACGTCTTCCCTTCGTAACCTTTGAACTATTCGAAGGATCTCCTACCCCAGTGCTACCGGGTCATAGTCGTCTCGGTCGTGTTGGAGTACGTGTACGTCGGGGGCGGGGATCTCGGGGGGTCGCACCTGTACTACACGTCCCGTCGGTTCCGGGACGACCGGTACCGGTCTCACCTGCTCTTGGCGAGGCTCAAGGAAGACGTGCTCCCGGCTAACGACCTATAGAGTTATAGTCGGCAAGACTTGAGAGACCACCGCAGACAGTAGACGCTGCATGACAAAGTCTAGCCCGTCAATACTGTAGTCACTCTTCCGTCGGACACACTCACTTCTGACACCTCCGAGGGCACATTATGACCGACACAAGACAAGAACAAAGAGGTCGCATCCTGCTTCCTTTCTTTTAGAAACGAGGAGACGGGGTAGGTGATAAATGGTTAACCCTTAATTTCTCTATTAATTAAGCTTGTCAATATTTTAATTATAAACGACAGACACACATGTTCATGTAGGAAAGCCCCGAAAAAATAAAACAAAACAAAACAAAAAATTGGTTTCAACGACAGATCACGTAAGTTTCCAGTGAAAAACAAAAAGTCTAAAAGAAAAATTACAAGAAAAGGTACAGCATAACGTAAAAAACCCCTTCGTTTAACTGAAATTTCTTTTTTCAATTGCCGTTTTCTACGACATTCTACCCTTTTTAAGTGGTGTGACTCTGTTTTTCCGTTTTTAAATAGTTAAAGGATCGACACAATAAGAAGTTTATTACTTTTTTAACGTTGACATAGGGTAGCAGGTTTCGAGACACGTTATCTTTAAAGATCCATCCATATCCCCGAGTGCTTCTACAACAGTCAGTCGCCAAATTTATCCTTTACTATGACCAAAGAGGTGTCCTTTTACCAATGTAATCCGATCCTCGTTTTACACAAAAAATTCAATTCTAACTTTTGGATGGACTGTTGCTAGTCACCTTTGACGAAGGAGTGGTGATGGCGGTACAGACGACAGACAGCAAACTGGAAGGTGTACTGTCAAGAAGTGTTAAGGAAATTAGTAAAAAATTTATAAAAAAAATGACGGAAACCCGACACTACATATATCTTCAACATGTAATTTGTATGGGAGTAAAAAAAAAGAAAAAAAAAAAATCATTTTTCAAAAATCAAAGAAAAAGTACTACACCATTGATGCTTCACTACCATCTAAATTTATTAAAAAATAAAAATAAAATATATAAAAAAGTAATCCCGGTATAGAGGTTTTTTTTTTTTTTTGTTTTTTATGTTTTTTGTTTTTGTTCTTTTTTTTTTTTTGTTTTTTTCTCCCATTACATGTTCAAAGACATACATATTTCAGTACGAGATAAAGCCCTCTCGTCGACTAGTGTTAAACGAAGTACTTAGTTCCACACCTTTACCAACGTATACCTAACTAAATGTGTTACCAATGATCATGTCTGTTTTTTTTATGTTGATTTTCCTTCTTTGTGTTGAAGTTTTTAAAAAGTCACTGCTCTTAGGTGTAAACATAAAGTTCTATTACATCAAATTTTTTTTTTTTGAACTACATTTAAGGAGGAAAAGGAGACCGAATTACTTATAGTAAATAAGTCATATTTTAGAAATATACAAGGTGTACAATTCTTATTTACATGTAATTTAGAACAATTCGTGACACTACCCACAAGAACTTATGACAAGATCAAAGGAATTTTACCAAAGTATCATTGGTTCATTGTTCTTTTTCCCCCCTTTGTTGGGACATGATTGTATCGGGGAGCAATACTTTGGGACTCCAGCCCTCCCTGGAAATTCCCAATGGATGAAATCTCACCCCTCGTTCTCAAACTAAAAGAGTTTCCTAAAGTTATTGACCGGAAACAAACTTCGTCAGTTGAGACTGTTATACCGCCAGACTCTTAAAAGGCACAGACCCCCGCCACCGACGGTCGGGTACTCCACCCTAGTGACCGGACTGTCACATTGTGGGACGGAAAAAGATTGGGGTAGGATTAAAGCTAGTCTCAAGTTAGATAAGACACAAAAAGGACACACGGAGTTTCAATAAAACGTAAATCAAATGAAGTGGAACATATTATAAATATAACACGTTACAATTTTTCTTATACAATATAACATACACCACATGTATCACGTTTCACTAATAAAGATAAAGTCCCGTATAATTATAAGAGTATAAGGAAGGATAGGACCACGTGTCATCGAAAACTAATGATCAGTGAAGATCAAATTTCAATTGAAGAAGGACCCAGTAACTGACAAGAACACATTGTTAGCTAAAGAAACTTTGACGACGTCTCCATTTGGTAATCGCCTGTGGGAAGACTGAGATGGAGAAGTGTGGTGGGACGGTTAGAGGCGTCTGAGTTTTGAAGGTTCAAATAAGCGGTCTGGACAACAGACCCACGTGTAATGAGTGTCATTATGTACCTTCTCAATCTACTCTCGCGAACCAATGTTACTCTCCCACCTTACCCTGAGAGCACAGTATTCTTTTCCAAAAAAAGGACGTTCGTAAGGGTAGTAGACAGTTGAGGGTGTAATCAGTCAGAAGAATATATTATTACGTCGGTTTAAATACAACTTAAATTTTGGGTAAATATTAAGATGAAATTTAAATAGACGAACGATTCTTGTCTAAGATCACGAGGTTCGAAGTTTAAACATTCTCCCTTAAGTTATAATAAGACTAAGGAGAGAATGTCTCATACTTATTTTTCACATATGTTTGAAACTTCAAACAGTTAGTTCTCACTTTATAATGTTCTCTGACAACAACAGTACCAAACTCAACATTAGTTATAGATCTCAGACTGGTGACTCGTTGTTCTAAAATGTATGGCTATGCACTACATTAGAGATCTTATTAGGTCCTTCTAAAATCGTAGGAAAGATGTAAGAGTGGGGTCTTACTTCTGACGTCTTCGGGTACTTCTTGAATGTCGGACGGACTGTAGTAGAACGGATGTTTGACTCAATAACGAAACAGGATTTTTAATCAACCAAAAAAAAGGGATACTCCGAAAAGTCTTTAAATGTCCTACGGGTATGAAATTTACACATGTTTTTTTTTTTTTTCTAATTTTATTTCCACGTTTCTTTCAAATCATAAAACCTTACCACGATATTTCAACTTACACAACCATAAACTTAAAAACTTACAGTGTCTCTTATAATGACCCACCGTACACACGTCTTTATTAATAAGTTTACAAAATAAATTCTAGTTCTTACTATATCTTAGTCAAAAACAACCACTTACACCGGATAAGTTTTTGATCAATCCACCAAAAAAATTTTTAATATTATCTCTTACTAAAAAATTTCCCCAATACTTGTCAAACTATTACGTCTTACATTCGATAATTGATGGAGAAAATGCTTTTCTTCTACCGAAAACGGGACTTTAGTAAATGGTTGACAACCTTTATGAAGTAAAAAATAGTTTGTGGTACATGTTTAAGGGTAATAGACAAGTGGACGTTCCTTCGTTTCATAATATTTTCTCGGTTTCACTGGTTAGTTTTATCAGGTAAAAGAAGAGCGACTCAAAACAAAGTGAAAGAATGGACCCGGCGGCTCGCATCGACAGACTAGTCAGACGCGAGGTGGTGGGGGTAGTGGAGGGAGTCTCTGGGAGTCTCAGTTTGTTCGAAAATTTTGACGGTTCTGTATAAAACCCCCTATCATTTATTGGACGATTCCACAGTGTGATAAGTAATTAAATCATCTTTACGTAACTCGTGAACGACACACGGTCCGAGACAAGTCCACGATTTCCCAGTAAGTACTCGTTTCTGGGACTAAGTCAATACAAGACCAGTAAGAACAGTCTATTAATGTCTTTATTTGAGTAGAAGGTTTAGGTCACAAATACGTAACTCTTGTGACTCATACATATAAAACAACTGATTCTTTACTTAACTCCGAGATCGACACCTTTAGTCTCAGACCATTCTTCCTTAGACCTGACTTTTTTGAGTCGGTGTAGTGGTACACCGGACTGGGTGTACGAACACTTAGATCTTGTGCATGACCCGTCGACCAGACGCCGGGGAAGGTCGAGACGTCACACTGATTCCGTGGGTCACGGGGAGGGTGAGGAAACGTGTACTTCCACGAACACGTAAGGGTTCACGTCCCCCTTTTGGGTCTTAGTATCGGACCGTGGGTCACTAGGGTCGAATTCGCTAGTCGGGAACCTTCAAGTCCTTAACTGACTTCGATATGTTCCTCTGGAATAAATCCCGAAAAAACAAGAGTTCAGGGTGTCTGGCGGTGTACATAGGTACGGGTAGAGGTCAAAGTACGAAGATAGGTACCTAAACGTCAGGAAAACAAAATACCACTAGGTTCAGTACATTAGGGGAGTTTACGGTTTCAGTTCAATTAAATGAAGCCCCAAATTTATATACTTTGGGGCTCCCCTTCAATCCCCTTCCGGTAGATTACACAGGGTTTCATGTTCTAAGGAGAAAGAAGGACTTAGACTAAAGTTCCTGAATTTTCAAAATGGGGTCGAAAAAGATTTCATATAAGATTCCTTGTCTTCACTAGAGTTTTGTTTTGGGTGAGGAATGTATAAGAGGAGAACCCGTAGATATTAGGTGCCATAGTGAAATTTTTCAGACTCTTTAGGATGTTTTTTTCTTTGGACAAATAGGGTTCGTAAAGGACTGAATTAGTTGGAACCTTCAAAAAATTTTAGGTATATTTGTGCGACGGTTTCGAACCTCTTTATTACCGTAATCGACTCCTAGCACGGACTGAAGATTTGTGGGTACACGGAACGAATAGGAGTCACATAAGAATGAAGGTGACTTTAACTCTACAGGAACTTCCTCTATAGTGCCTTAGAAGAGAACGAGAGAGATGTTGGAAGTCACTTACTCGACGAATTTAAGAAACTTAGAGTTAAGCAGTGGACATTAAGTCACATTGTGGATGGGTTCCTAACCACTCCTAATTTAGTCTATTGACATATTTCCAGAATATTGGATTCACTAGTGACACATAATTAACGTATGTGAAAGGGAAACCACTCACGGGATTTCACATGATGCATTAAATTTTTAGACCAGATTCTCTCGTAGAAGGGTAAAAGTATCAGTGTATCAAACATACCGAAAATAACAAACCCCTAAAGAACATTTTCGGTATTTCTGAGTCAGGTAACTAACCGACAACTCACGGTTCCCACTCCCGTATTGAAGAGATGACTCACAAGAAAAATCGACAACCTGAAGGTCTCCACCATCCTCAGGAGCGGAAAGTAAGACATCCGGATCCCCCTCTGCACATATAGAGACCTCGTGTTACGTCAGTACGTCATTTGAACGGGACAGGACAGGACCCGCCCCAACCCCCCCTTCCCCGAATGTTGTAAAGTCCCCAGTTTATGGTGTTCCCCGACTAGTCACAAAAGAAACGATAAGGAAAATAGACTACGTGTGTCGTCTCTCGAAGGGATCTCTTTTCCCTGACGTCAGAAGTGTGAATCGACCTTTACCCGGTATGAAGACACCCAAAATCTTCAACTTAAGTCCTATAAGAAGTAAAGGTACATTCGAATTCAAGTCCATTTATTTATTTCGGACACGAAACTAGAAGACGCCTTTAAACCATAAATCGACCCGGACCTAGACACGTAACCTGTTTGATCTAAAAGGTTTTCTGAGTGCCTTGGATTTGAACCTAAGTCAGGGAACTTCTATAGGAACGGGTTTGCTTTCGTTAAGGAGATCCGGTCTTGGCCGTCGCCCATATTGTGACGAAGGACCATTCATCACTAGTGAAGTGTAAACCTACAAAAAATGTGAACTTTCTTAAAGTGTCGATAATCAACAAGAAATATCTTCGGAATCATATCTTGTAATATTGTAGGCAAGAGGTTTTTGTCTTAGTGTCCGACTGTACGTTTCATCAACCTTTGTTTGACTCTGGTGGGGAAAGGTTCTTACACATACAGAATCTTTACAGAAGTCGAAGTACGTTTTAGATCTCCTCTTCCCCTGAAAATTTTGTCTTCGGTACTTCCTATAATCGGTGTCTGACTTCCTCCCTCTCCCCCGTTCCACCCTCACAGAACGTTTCAGAGTCCTGTTCTGTTCTGTATTACAGTATACGAGTGAATCGTAGACACGGAGACAATTTCCCTTGTGTCAGGTTTGATTTAGTTTTAGTCCTTTCAGACCTGTTACGAGACAGGAACATGTTGTCCAGGAAGGTTTTCGGAGTGAAATGACAACAGTAGAAGTGTCAGGAGTTCTCGAAGTAGACGTACAAAACACAACTCTATGTTTATTTTAATAGTGGGTGAGTCACGATATTCGTCGGGTTCAATGTCCAGAGTCGGTGGGTGTGGACGGACCCCAGAGGGAAGATGTAGGTTCCCAACACACTTGTGGACACTCTTTTAGGAATAATATAAGGATGACCTGTGTTCTACGAGGTCTACGGGTTCAGTCCGAAAGTTTATGTGGGATTCTGAACCTTATCTTTCATTTAAAAGATTTTTTCTTAACAACCTGGGTCCCCGAAAGTATCTACTACTCTTTAATCCTAATTGATTTGGGGTCAATCGGAAATTTAACTTTAGTAGATCCCTTACCCGGACAGGTCTTCCTTAACCGTTCAGAATCCAACTGTACCCCCGATAACCTCAAAAGGTGGTTAATTGCTGAAAAAACCACGGGGTCGGTTTATTGTAACTCCCAAAATTAAGGCATTATAAAAAAGAAAGGTCAAAGTGAAAAGTCAGTGGGTTTTCTCCCTATTTTTCCCTGTACACTCCTCCTGTGGTCAACAAATATAAATCTAGTAACGAAATTTTTACGACCAAATTATACTCGTCAATAAACAAGGGTACCCCTCCTTTTTACTGTACTGTAGAAGACGTATAAATCCTACTTATGTGAACTTCGAACTATTTTTTAAAGGGGTATTCACGTTACGAACAAAACAACCAAGTCACATAAAAAGTGGTTTACCACACTTGTATACCGGGCATGAAGAGAACCGGTATTCTAGACTTCCCTCTTCTGAGGACTACCGCTTCTCGGTATCACTAAATAGCTCTACTCAAAGTCAAGGTCTCCCCTCGGACCTCACTACCGGAGAGAGTCGGTTGAGGACTGTACGTTAGGGGAGAAGGGTGTAAATACAGATTGCGGACGAAGGTACCCATTATCTAACCTTACGTAGACCTTTTTCTTCCCAAAACGATTAATCACCTTAAAGTAGAACCACCTGGAACAAAAGTCTTTAATTTAAACATAATCAAACACCCGAGTTCTCACGGCCCGTTAGTGTAGGGGTATGTTTGGCCGTAGAGGGTGGGTCTTAGCAGACATTCCCGGCTACAATTTGCCACGCTAAGGAGTCGCGGACCTTTAGCACCAAGTCAAGAGTGTGAGTGAATCCCTTGACTTTCCAAAAACCTCTTGTGAGAGGAGTTTCGGAGGGCGGACGGACGGAAGTACCTCCACTCTTGACGAGAGGTGCGTCCTTTCCCCCGAAACCACCGTAAAGGGTACCGAGGGCGGCAGGGGCCCTCTCCGGACGGAAGGGTCGAGCGGACGGTTGCTCGGGAGTTACGGGAGACCGGGAGGAGTGGAGGTCCTGTCTCCCGAAAACTGGGAAGGTGGGACGTTCCCGTGCCTCCACCCGTACTGGGTCGGGGTCATGGACGGTGCCCCCTCGTCGGTCAGTGCATCCGGAGCCGGGCCGTCCCAGAAGAGTCCTCGTCACAAGGAACACGCGAGGGTGGTGGGTCGCCCTGTGTCTCCGTCTCGGACTTGGACGGTAGAACGTATGTGACGACGACAGCAAATCAACGAGTGAGTGCAGGGTGGGACACGCGGGGGCACCTAACTAACGTCGGGCGGTCCGGGGAGACAGGTACCCTAAAGGGTCCGTTCTTATGACCTCACCCACCGGTAAAGGATGAGGTCCCGTAGAAGAGTTGGGCACCTAGTTTGGGTGCAGAGGACGTAACCGTCTACCTAAGAATTGGTGCTCGGTGGTCCCTTCGGGGAACGTACTTTGTCCGTAAATAATTAGTACCGTGAAAGAGTAGGGTAGTGTACGGATTTCCCTCGGTGTTCAGTCGTTCATTTTTGGTAAGTCGCACTACACACAACGTGGGCATTCGTCTCCCATGTCCCCTTCTTGAGTCGAAAGAACCGCCCTAGTTGGACTCTTCCGAAGGACATCCTCCGACGGACTCAACCTTTTCCTCTTTCACAAGAAAGGGTTCATTTACCGAGCTGCATAGTATTTCAATCCTTTCTACGGGCCCGTAAGACCCTGGATTTTCTTTAGGTTTTACCAAGTCACCGTCCAAAACTTCTCTACACTTCCTCCTCCCCCACCCCCACGGTTCCTACTCTGATCTCTCCACTCATGTCCTGGAGATCTCGGGACGTAGGGGGACTCTTTCGACCCATACTTCCTGAACCACTTTAATCTCGAGTTGAATCGTCAAAACGTCATAAGGTCGCTCGTCACGACTCCCGACCACTCTCGTCGATGTCCTTTACTTACGTCCCCGAAGAACTGGAACACCACGAATGCCTTACCGGGCCTCATCGGCGTGTGCCTTAGGTCGCGGATGTATCTCCGACCCTACTTCTAGACCCACAGTACACGTATCTCCCCCAACCCACCTAGGGCCCCCTCACACGACTGACCCTTGTGCACTCCCGGCCCGAGACCTGAGTCTTCCTCTCGTGACTTACCTCTTCGACCTCTCTTTCTCGTCTTCTACCCCCCCATCCTCTCCCCTTCGACCACCCCCCTCTCCTCTTCGACCCCCCC